>NC_051165.1:249645358-250230358 GCF_013339725.1 Rhipicephalus microplus
ATGACCATTGCCCTACACCAGACGTCATATGCCCGACGTGCGGCGCCGACAACCTCACCCAGTCGCATCCGTGCACTCCCCACTGCAAATCCTGTGACGGACTTCACCCTACGACAGATCTAAACTGCCCTCTGCGTGAGAGGCAGGCACTCAACAAGGCATGGGTGCGGAAAGCCCTCGAAAATAAACTGCGTGAACTCCAACCCTCCAGTGACTATACCGTGTCAAGCTAGACAGCCGAAACCCGCCATTCACGCACCCCAATGAAGGCAGAAGAGTCGCGCACCAAGAGCTGATCGAAATCACGTCGCAAGTCAAAGACCCGCTCTAAGTCCCGGACCCGCTTCAAGTCCCGGACCTGCTCCTAATCCCAGACTCGCCTCAAGTCCCGCTTCTGCTCTTGCGAAGAATCACGGCGTCCATCGAAGATGCGCGCTCCTTCCCCATCTACACGACAACCCTACCAGAAGGCTTTGTAGAGCGAACCTGTTGTCAAGGGGGTACACGCTTTCTACAAGCAGCAGCGGGCCCCAGAACAGAACGCAAGCGAGGTGGCTTCTCGGGAGGTAAGCCAGGTAGATAGTCTCGCACAGCTTGCTCTGTCCCGCCAATCACTCCCCACCACGTCCCCTCAGATCGCTAAATCTCCGATCCCCGATCCTCTCGCGGAAATAGCACACCTACATCGAGACATGGAGGCCCGTTGTGATTGCCTGCGAAAGCAAATGGACGCGCTGCTAGCAGAAATGGGCACCAGTATGCAGGCTGCACTCGACATGATATAATGGCGCGTGGAAATCCTTCAAATTGAGATTATGTAGCACGTCCAGTTATGTATAGAATGCACGCTCGCACGTACCACCACCGTGCCAACTACCGAGGCTAAACTTGATCAAATCTCTCGGCTGTCAGCATCCAATGCGAGTGCACAGCGCTCACACCTTTGCACACGCTCTTCCGTTTCACACCGCAATGAGCATGGCGTCGCGTGACACGCCACAACTAGTGGTGTGGCAATGGAACTGCAGGGTATTCCGCCAAATGCGGAATTCCCTACAGCAGTACGTAGCCGCATCCACTGGTGCTCCTGATGTTATCCTCTTACAAGAACCAAATTGTCCGCCTTGTTTATCAGGCTACCACCCGCTCTTGGGTGCCTCTCCTCTTGTGGGAGCCCTAGTTTTGCAACATGTCACTTGTAGCGTGCATACCACTAGCAGTGACATTCCTCACCAAACAATCGAAATAATTATGCAAAGCTCTAACAGTGAAAGCTTGTTTTTACTAAATGTGTACAGTTTCCCCTGTTCGCATACGCACTGCTTTCACCGCCTCCTCATGGAATTTGGGAGTTTTGGACTGGTTCATGTGGTGTGCAGGGATTGTGACGGTCCACATGCAGTTTGGGGTTATGTCGAATCTCAGGCCAAAGAAACACACTTGTGGAATGATATTTATAACATGAGATACACTTTGCTAACTGACCCAGAGCACCCCACTCATATTTGCAACAGTATATCACGTGACACCGGCCCTGACCTCACCTTTGTACGCAATACGGCCCTGGTGGTAGCGCATGGTCCTCTAGAGGAGCACCTTGGCAGCAACCACTATATTGTGGCAACCATTCTACCACTTAATGGTGCCTGGAGCACCGAGCGCCGTTTACACATTACAGACTGGGTCGAATTCAGGGAACGTCGCCGGTACCCACCTGAGGGGCAAGGTTACGAGCGATGGCTTGACTCTCTCACTCAAGATATAAAGGCCACCATGTGCACATTATGTACTACCATTGAAACACCAGACATTGACCCACATTTGCTTCATCTTTGGGACGCAAGGAGAGGACTGACACGGCGATGGAAACGCCGTCTGAATCGCAAACTGAGAAAAAGAATAGATCAAATTATGCGGGAATCTCAAGAATATGCAGCGACCCTCACCAGAAATAACTGGCGAAGATCCTGCAACCGGCTTTCAGGAACATTAGGCGCCGAAAAAACATAGTCGATTCTTCGATCCCTCACAGACCCCATCACCACGAAAACAAAACATTTCAACAGTCACACATCCTAACACACTAGTATTGTGACGACCCCTCGAGACTTCTCAGTGAGCTCGAAAAACATTTCATTCCGACAGGCCCAACACCTCATTACCCTGACTATCCCCATGTAGGCGAGACACATGAATTGTTGGTACAGATATCACGATTGAGGAAGTACGGGTAGTGTTACAAGATCTACATCGTAACACGGCACCGGGAGCAGGCCACATTCGGTTCATTACACTCCGCGACCTTAGTGATGTGGATATCACCCACCTCACCGGTATATTCAATGAATACTGGCGCCAAGGTACGTTTCCCCAAGCCTGGTGACACGCCGATATTTCGTTGATTCCCAAGCCGGGCGAACCAGTTCAGGTTCGAAACCTACGTCCCATATCCCTAACCTCCTGCATTGGCAAGTTGATGGAGCATGTACTCTTGTGACGTCTGCAGCCCTTCTAGAACAGCAATCCTTCTTCGCGCATTCTCGATTCGGGTACCGAGCTCATCTATCGGTGAAAGATGTACTGTTACGGCTACGGGAGGCAGTCCTAGGGCCTCCTTTTTGCGCCTCGTTGCTTTAGACTTGAAGGGGGCCTTTGATCATTTTGAACACGACCTCATCCTTGTCGCATTGTAAAACTCTAATGTCTAACTACATCTGCTCATTTCTTTGTGATCGTACAGCCACTGTGGGAATGGTACTGCATCGGTGTGGTATGATCCACCTTACAGGACGTGGGACACCACAGGGCTTCGTTCTTTCCCCTACATTATTTAGTATTGCATTGGCAGAGCTTCCCTGCTTGCTCGACTAGAGACCTGATGTCGCCCATGCTATTAATGCGAATGTCATCACTATCTGATCGACACGGGGCTCTGATGGAGCCATCCAGGACCGACTGCATAAAGCAGTGGATACTATTATTAAGTACGCTAAAAAAGGAGGCCTGCAATGTGCTTCTCAAAAATTGGAGCTCAGCGTCATTCGCTCCCGAAGCAGTAGCCCTCCTCCCCCAATCATTGTGCATGTGAATGGCATACCCACACCATATGTCCCTCGTGCCCACATCCTTGTACTATATGTTCAAGCGGATGCCAAAGCTAACTACATCGTTGGCCTTTTATGACAAGTTGACCAAATACTGTCCATGATCCGGTGAGTTTCAAATCGGCGCTCAGGGCTTGAAGAAGATTCGCTGCTTTTGGTGGAGGCCTGCGTGATCAGCTGGCTGACATGTCACTTGCCCTTTCAGCAGTTGACCCAATCACAACTAAGCATAGGCGCCATGATCCGCAAAGCTGGCCCACGGCGTTCCGAACTACACTTGCACAATTCTTCTTAAGTTGGGGAAACACAACACACTAAGCGAGCTGCTCGAGGCAGATTGGGTCAGTCAGCGCTAATGCCTCCTACCCACCCCTACTGGCCGCAATTCCTCTCACGCCTCAGATATCCCGTTCCACCACTTGACATTGAAACCCACCCCACGCCCTTATCGCCTGCGATACGGAAAATACTAACTGTTCATCCCTTACCACGTAACGTGCACCCCCAGCGTGACAAGGGCCGGTGCAAATCCTGCGTACAATACCTCAGGTGTATGCTCGAAGACATCACAGAATCGCATGCTCTTTACATGGACACAGCCCGAACTCGCAAAGGTTACACCTTAGTAGTGCTAGATGCCACCGACAATCTGCAAGACTTGGCTGCAATGCGTAAGACACATGCCGCTCACTGCGTAATTCTTGGAGTCTCTCTAGCGATACAATACGCTATCCGTGTTGACAGTGAGGTCTACATATTGACAGACTCGCAACAGGAATGTCGGGCCTTCCTATCAGCACATTGCATCCCAAAAGCGGCCCACCGAATTCTCAATCAAAATCCTCCGAGTCAAATAGTACTTTTCACGCCCGCTTACTCTGGACTCCTGGTCATGCCTCTCTGCCGGGCAGTGAACGCGCACACGCTGTTGCCCACGAATTTTCCCTTCGGGCGGCCCAGCGAGGCGACCATTTCAGAGTGGGGGGATCCTCTTCTCACTTACGACATTCTTCATCACTACGGGAACGTCCGTCGCACTGAGAGCGCCCCACCGCCATCTTTCTCGTGAGATGAGGCAGTAGCGTTATGCCAGCTACAGACTAAAACATTTCCCAATCTAGTATCACTTCATAAATTCTACCCGCAGTGCTATGCAGACCGTTGCCCCGACTGTGGAAACTCGCCCATGTCCTTCCATGTCTCGATCGAGTGCACTGCGAACATCTTTCCTCCCTTACCTGCTTTCCTTCACCCTTTACGTAACGAGGAGCTGTGGGATGATGCTCTCCGCGATGAACCTCCCGAGGTCCTCCGATCTCCGACATAGTGGGCCCGACTTGTCGCTGAAGTTGTCCTAGGCACCCTGGACTAGGGGTTCCTTCTACACCCTCCTTCTCCATGCTTTTGATTGTGAACAAAGACGTTCCTTTCTCTCTCCACTTAGCATTGAAACAACACACCAAACTGTGGCACACTTGCGCACTGTTTGCAACATCTAATGGTGAGCTTTCACAAGCCACATGTGCTGCACTGTCATTGTTGTTATCATCATCGTCGACTGGTAAAAGCTTTCTGGAAGCTTTTAAACCTTCGCCACAGGCTCATGAGCAGCCGGAAAATAGCAGCCTGCTGATAGGGTGGCTAGAATGGAGAGGTGTAAAAAGCGAGCCGTGTTTCCCTTGCCGAGCGGCGCCGCGGTGCGTGAGATCTCCGCTAGGTCGAGATTTAGCGCGGTGATCGGAGGCGCTGCTCCTAGCGTGGCTACTAGCGCGGCGGAGGCGGCTGCAGGTGCAGTGTATGCCGGGGGAGGCTGCTGGTCACTTGCGGCAAGTGCTTCTCAGCATCGTTTGTGTTCCACGTAGTGCGACAACTTTGTTGTGTTTTCTCTTAAAAGACTAAAGGGCTCCTGCAAAGAAGAAAAAAAAAAAAAACGCTGCGGACTTTTTTTTTTCTGGGTGCAACGCGGGATACAGATCGTGCGCTGAAATTTTTTCCCTTTTTTTTTTTTTGTGCGCTCTGGCATGCAAAGACAGGTTAGCAAAAAGGGAGTGCACCATCGCAAGGGCGGACATAGCGCTCCAGGAGAATACCGCCGTCAGGGAAAAACATTTCGATGCATGGTAAATGTATTGAATTTAAGGGCAGAAAAGACTTGTGTGCATGTGTGCAAGGCATTGGCAAGTGGAGATATTGAACACTTTGTGGCGCTCTTAACACCTCGGCCATTGCTTTTTGATAAATACATTTATTTACCTGAAAATTATGTCTTCTCACTAGGTTTTAGATTCAGTGCGCCGGAATTTGTGCACATTGTGGAAGGACAGAAAGAAGGCAGCGTGACAAGACTAGTTTAAGAGATGATGCTGTACTTACCTTATTCCCAAGCGTGCCCAAATATATATCGAAGAGTTTTCCTAAAGAACGAAAAATACGAAATGCTGCTTAATTGGACTACGTACCAGCAATTGAAGAAGTGACCCAATAACCCTAGCACGTTGGAGGATTGCCCAAATGACTCGACGAGCTGCCAAGGCAGGCGACTAGAGATTGGGATCTAAGGAGACTTCTGTATCCGTCAGTCTCTGTAAAACCTTGTAGAGACTACAGAAACCAAGTTGACACTTGTGTTTAGTGCAGTGTGCGTGCATTCGAATTTAGTAGCCAGTCTTTTACGATCACAAAGCAGTTTCCAGAAATTGGCTGCATTGAACATTGCAAATAGTTGAACAAAGAAGTGGTCAGAATATTTTGTGCGACGAGAGTTCTTTTTTTAAGGGTCTGAACCAAGCAATAAGCGAGAAAAATGTCAAGCGATTGAAGCCCTATGTCATGTAAAAAAATGTACGTTAGTGACTTAATGTAATAAATTTTGTTGCAGCCATAAAACTACGCATTGTCTCAGATTCTACACATGTTTCAGAATACTGCCTCAAATGTAATACAAGTTCAGCATTGAGAAAATAGCAATGCGTCACCTCACTCGGTAATTCGCACTGTCCAAGCAGATTTAGCAGCAAACGTCACAATCTATCGCGGGTTAGCACAAGGTTTTGACAAACTAACGTCGTCAAAGATATACCACGTTCCACTAGAGCAAGCTTGCTTTTTTTTTTTGACTTCGTTAAGACGTAGTTCAATGTTATAGAAAATAAAACCATTTTAGTTTCACCAAGCATATAAAGAGCGGTGCTGTCGGAATGACGCTCTGCCGAAAACATCGCTCTAATGGAATGTTCGTTCAGTGAAAGATGCGTGTATTCAAAGTACGTGAAATTGCTGTTTGATATTTACTTTGAAAAAAAAAAAAACTGTTGTACTGGCGAAAAACTCAAAACGACCATCGCGGGTACATTGCAACGGAGAAAGCTGGCAGCGTCTCCGACTACAGTGCCACCGCTGCAAGCTTGCGAGCGGGAGCCACCTTGGAGCGACCGGTTTTCACACCTCCCAATCCTAGCCACCCTACTGCTGGTGCAAGCACGGCAAAAGCGCAATTGCGACAGTGATATCATCACACTGGTTGCAACAGCTGTCAGCTCAGCCACAGTGGTGACGTCTAGAAGTTCGGGATCGCCTTCAAGTCGCAGGCCACCTTAGATGATGTTTAAGTTGCAAGGTGCAGCATGTGGCACTGGATCGCACATGCTAAAGTGAATATTAATATAAATTACCTGCCTAGCTATACTTGATTTTGAGAATTAGGAGATGATATATGCATGTTCACAGGAATCGACCCCGCAAGCTGTCGCGGCCTTGAAATTCGTGTCGGCACCTATTAAAAGCTCCATGACTTGAACAATGAGCTACTATGGGCAGCTGCATCAAAGAACAAACGGCAGAAACTGTAAGACAGTCTGCCGAGTCTAGAAATATAACTCGTGTCATTGCAGATGATGCCACAAGACACACAGTACATGTACTGCAAATGCAGAACCCAATTTGAAACTCTGTAACAACCTATTTTCGTACTACTTCACTAAGGGGAAGGCCTCATTCAGATGGTGCACCAACTTTTCCCTTCCTTTTTTTGGTTCGTAACGTGGTGAACCAAAGTGCTAATTAATCCACATATTTATCCTTTACTTACTATCGCTGGAATCTGCCCATGGTATTTCATTGCAATGGCTATTCATCAAGCAAATGCACTTGACGCAAAAATGTGTTGCAGACAGAGTGCTGTAAGTGCCAACATGTATAAGGCTGCATACATGTTGCCTTGGCCCATATATTGCTGGTAATTGAGCAAAAATAACATGTATGCTATTATCACCTATTTATTGATGAGGTTATTCCTTTGAATGCATAATAGTGGTCCAAGATGATTATCCTCTACAAATTGACAGAAATGTACAAATTGCAAAATTCAGGGTACAGCCAAGTAAGTTAATAAGATTAAGATTGTCAATTCTCTCTTTCAGCTATTTCTGCAGATCCTGAGGAGTACCTCCAGTCAGATGAGGATTCAAGTTGATTGGTAATTGGCACTCATTTCGAAGGCCTCCAGCCTTGCTTGTTTTTACAATTATGGACTATGCATGAGCAGAATGCATAAGAATTTTATTCAGATGACGTGGCATTAAATGTTTTTTTATATTGAAACTGCATACGCATGGTCGCTGTTCTATGCTTCGTGTGTCTTTTGGTGAATGTTGTGTGCAGCAGTCTTGAGTTAGTACCAGGCACTGCTTGACTTGGGCTGAGCAAAAACATGGCATGAATGCGGTATTGGTAGCTAACTCTCCCATGCAAAATGACATTAGGTCCGTTTTATGTCATTTGCTGTAAATGACACAAGATTTGCCGTGTGACAGGGGTATTAGACTCCATATCATTTTTTTTTTCTTCGAGGCTGTAGCGCTTTCCCACTTTTAGCAACAAAATTGTACTGTTGTGATGCGTCTATCATGAATGTGTCTGCATGGAGGCTGCTTCATACAGCACAATATGAGACTAGACCTTATATGTGGCCCAAAGTTTTGTTGCAATAGGGCCTTGGAAAATGAGTGAAGCAGCGTTTGTGCTGGATTATCCCAACATTTTGAAATGCAAGGCAACTTTGCTTCTTTTTACATATTTATTCTCGGAAAGAGCTCAGTTGCGCTGTCCACCACGGAAAGGTCCCAGAGGTGTTGTCTGAAGGCCAGAGATGCCAGCCATGTCCTGCATAGAAAGACAAAGCAGCAATGCATAAGTGGCCTTCATTCCTTGTTGCGTCAGGGAATCAATCTGCAAGACACATGATCAGCAGGTATCTAAACTATGCCAAATTTAACTCGGGAAGTGTATTATACGGCGTCCTTGTGAGTTGGTTGGTTTTCGGTCATGTAGATCCAGCAACAAGCTTGGACACTTTTTCACGTAGCAAGGTGTTCACTTTGATAACCTAATGTTGACACTTGGAAAAGTGAATGTAGGCCCTTGTTATATTATGGAAAAAGGGCACTTGGGTCTAGATGCCACTCATCCCAACATCCCATCTAGTTTGTCCAACCACACAAAATGGAATGTCCAGCAGTTTTGCGGTGTTGGCTGGCTTGTAGGCTTCGCCGCTACTTTGACACCACACCGTTCCTGGTCACCAGCATGCACGGCTCATTGCCAAAAGAGTGGGCAGTAGTACCATGCCTAATCAGTAATCACTCATGATGTGCTATGATACATCATAACCAGCACTTGTTTGAAGACAATCTAAACAGATCAAATGCCATTTAGTCCTATTACGTAGTTACAATGTTGATAATTACTGCACGAAGATTTTAATTTTTTTTCCGTAGCTTTGCAGTTTTCTACTTAAGTAAAATCTAGTTACTCAAGATTTCAAGGAACCAGAAAAAAAAAAAAGAACTGAATTAACAGAGTGCTGAATTCGCCAAAGTAGCAGGAAAATAAACAAGTGTCTGTCACGGTAATGCATTTTCTTGAATCACGTGAAGCATTTTCTAGAAATTCATGTGAACCCAGTGGTCATTTTATCTAAGAGCAGCAAAAAAAAGCCTCAATGTTTCAGCCTTCCTCACTTCGTTCACATTGTGACCGTTGCTCAAGATCACCATATCTGAAGCCGACATATGCTTGAACCCATCCCCTATAACATGCTACCGCCACTACCCCTACCATGTGCATGTCGCAATATTTTTTTCACCAGCCAGGCTTGGTCAGCAACTTATCGTTCGTCCATGTACCGAGCGAGTTTTATGCTAGTATGCGGGCCGCCTCTGAAGTTGCGACAGCTTCCACCACGCCTGAATTTTGTGGCAATGTGCACACATTGCCCAAGTCGTGAAGGTACCGAGCGCCGATTCCACTATGGACAAAATCATGCTTAATAACGACAAGATCGTAGCATGCACACACCTTCGAAGGCATGCACACTGCTTACGCTAAGAATATAAACCAGTGGTTTTGAAACGAGGCTCCGCAAAGGCCCATGTAAATAACAGCCACATACACTGCGCTGCTGTGTTAGAACCCCCACCGCCTTTTTCTTTCTCACTGCAAGGGGTACAGAAGTCCTCGAAAATTCATGGTCCAGAGACACTGTACTAAACAAAACTACTAAGTACCGCATCATCTGCTGAATAAACCTGGCTCACTAATGCACAACCATGAAAAATGTGACTCGCTCTACACTTCTGAAGGCACGCGGTGGAAACCAATTTACTGTTTGTTGCAGCTTCGACCCCAGCCACTAATCTACCCCATAGATAGGGCCCATGCATATTGCGTGCGTTGCGTAAATGGAAAATGAAACAAGTTTGCTGCAGTCACTGAAGCGTTCATCGCCAATAATGCGATTCTGTTGAAATTGGGGATGAGCACATCTTTAAAAAGTCCTGCAGCCCTTCGACTCTTTGCCAACGTAGTTTTCGTTACTTAGCATTGCACATTTGCGGTGCTTTGTCATTGGGGCACTTTGAGCAACATCCGAATAAACCTTGTAGCAGCCAAATGTGACCACGTTAAGGAGTTTCATGCCATTAAACATATGTTTGGCAGCACTGGAGAACATGTTTAATGAACATTTACTGACACACACACACTAACACAGATGTATTGTATAAAGCTGCGAGGCGTGTTACTGTGTTCAAGGTTTGCGCCGTTGTCGTGAATAATGAGCTTTTACTGACACACACACATATTGTAGGAAGTCGCAAGGCTTGCTATTGTGTTCAAGGCTTGCACCGCGAGGCAGGCTAATTACATAAACTCTAAAGAAAACGGTGTGGATATTGAGGCTTCTGCAGTCTATGTCTGATCATGGCCCATCTCTGCGATCCTACAGTGATGGGCAAGCGGGGGTCACAACCTCCCTCACCCAGCACTGTGTGCTGTGTCGGGAGACTTTGTGCACGCGACAGAAAGAGAGCGTATGGTAAGCATGTTTTTTTTCTTTCTCTTTTTCGTCCATCAACTTCTTTGTTCTTGAGGTTCGCTCGGGTGGAGTTAACTACAGTGCCTTGCGCCCACAAGAGTCCTGTTCAGCTCCACACAAATAAGTCTACACTGAGCAAGAAACAGCGCACCTAGACGAAACAAAAAAGTTACACGAAAATTTGTATGCGTGCTTCACGTATTCGACAAGGCCCGAAAGGCTGGTTGGCAACTTCCTGCAACAGTGCCTTCACGAATGAGATGTATTTCTGTATTCATTTAGCTGGCAACCAAGGTTCTTTGACTTATCACCTCAGTTGCATCCTTTCTTGCAGACTTATCACCTCAGTTGCAGCCTTTGAAAGTTCTTTTTGATTATTGCGCGGTACTAGTTATAGACTTTTCTAACGGAGAGAAGGATCCCCTCCTTTCTGGGCTGTTGCACTGCAGTACAAAAGCTGATGTCACAGCTTCGGCACTGCATTTTTGGGGGGTCACGCATGTTAGCAACAGTCCACAGGGGCTTACGGCGGCACCCAAGGAGCTTTTATTGAGAAGGTGTATCGCGACGAAATTTTTATACTACGACAACTTAGATTAGAAGGGATCTGCACTGTACTTTAACAAGGTTTTATATTTGTAAGTAGTGGTGATATCACTCCTGTCTTACATCTCTTGTGACTGCCCATCTGATTCGATGCAAGTGTACAAAACAAAAACCTCTTCACTCACCAGTGCTTTCATCATCTCCATGGTGTCACCGTCCACCTCAATGACGTCCTGCTCCAGGGCAGACACCTGTGCGAGAGAAAAAAAAAAAAAAAGAAGGTTAGTGCTATAGAAAGTTTTTTTTTTGTATAATCAAGTTGATTGTCCAACAATTAATGAGATTTAGCAACACAGGGGTTTAAGACACTGTAAGCCACAACTTTGGCACTAACTGCAGCATAATTGCTGTCTAAGTAGTTGGAATGTGCTTGCCCACTACTACTTTCAGAGAACTACACTATAGCTTAAAAACGCAGAAATGTACTTCTGCTAGCTTTCTCTCCAAGGTAAGCAGCATTGAAAATGCTGCCCACTGTTGTGAAATGCACTTGGGAAATATATATATATGTAACTGTGCATGACACACACCAGCAGCTTGAGTCACAAATTGCTTGTGCCGGCATAGTCTGTTATGGACACTGGTGTAAAATGGTAACATCAATTAGGGCGGCCTGCTAATACATGGATGCATGCATTATTTTGTCAACAGTTTATGTTCCGTTTCAGCGAGCTTAAAATGTGTAAACTTAGACACAAAACAGTGGACGCAGCTGGCTTAAGCTTTCACGAATGCCCCACATTAGAAAAGAACAAATGTTTCCACAATTCAGGCAGCAGCAGACTGGAAATTGACAAGAACAGGTGGACACTTCGCTACCAGCGAACACATTGCTAGCAACTCTGCTAAATTTACCCAAGAGCTACCCTCGGCAGTTCACTGAGACATGTGAATGTACCTACTGTCAAATGCTACGAAACACAGCTTAGAACACAACTTAATGTGGGCAGCTAAGGCCTTAGTGAAGCCACATTACTCGACTCGCAAGAGCATTTACACTATGTCCGCCTTCGAAGTACTTTGCCCACGGACCACTTAACCATGTGCGGTTCATAATAACTGGACTGCGAGCACACGACACAGCAAACTTCATACCTCGGGCACGTAGTTGTCCCTCCGTTCTCTCTCTTCTTCCTGCAGCTTGATGGAGATGCCCCGCACTGGTCCACGCTGGATGCGCTTCATCAGATGAGTCACAAACCTGTGGCGAGATCGGTACCAGTGTTCACGGTTTACAAGTAGTTCAAAGCCGTGTTTTTCTGTTTTTTTTTCGCGACATCTTTCAACACTCATTCATTTGACTTGACCACCATCGTGAATGTAAATTTACAACCAACAGTAGCTGTAGAAACGTACAGTAGAAAAAATGCCGTGAATCATCTGCACGTCAGTAATTAGCGTGAAACGATTCTCCGCAAACGCCACCATGCATGAGTACTGCCGACACTGAAACAGCAGTACTTTGCACTGTTACCGGTACAACACAAGTACACGTCATTTGACAGGGCAGTTTCAACAGATCATGATGTATAGAAGTTTTTATGAGAAAAAAGACTTACCCAGCAATCTTGTTTTTTAACTTCTTGCTGGGAATTTGGGCGATCTCCTCGCAGATTCGCTTGTTTGTGTGGAAGTCGAGGGTGAGTTTTGTGTAGTATTTCTCGATGATCAGGCGAGACGCCTTTTTGACGGTCTTCGTCCTAACGCGACCCTGCGAAGAAAGGTGCACGCAAGTTAACACCGGCTTTGAAAACAGTTTTGGAGGCAACAAACGAGCTGCCGGAGCGCCTGCCAAGTGCTTACCATGCTTTCGAAAATAAGCAAGTAATACTATACGCAAGTCAAAACAAACAAATCCGATAACTAAATAAAGGGTGCCTAGAAGCTTTGTGAACGTGTTAGCGCTAGTTCCGCAATCTGCACATTTAGATTAACTACGATTGCTACACACTAGTCGAAGGAATACACACCATTTTGACGAACTCCCGAGAGAGGAAAGACACAGAGTTGCTTGCTTCTTTGACTCCTTCCACCGATAACGGCCGAATCCAAAAAAGCAAGCCGTCTGACTGGTCCGGCTGCTAAAAAAATTTTCTACACAATTTGTGTGAAGAAAATTTATTGCTTATGAATGAATTATTTTTACAAGGTTACAATAGTTTTATATATGAGCATCTTTAACTTTGGTACAAGTTATCGCGCCATTGTGCGGGCATATTTGGACTCGAGCCTCAGCTTCCTTTCAAAATGGTGGCAATGTTTTCGTCAGGATTTGGAAGCACGATAACAAGATTTATTATTTTCTTTACGTACGCATTGTGTGCGCAGTGAATCGAAATTTCGCCGAGGAACTCCGCTTCGATCAGCGCAGAGCGTCTGCAGGTGTTACTGACGCTGCGGACGGAGCCAACCGCCAGCGGGCTCCGAACGTGCGATGCTCGACTAGCGCTCGGGGCCTCGCAGCCCCGCCGCGATTGCACTTAGGCTTAGCACGTGCGCTAAGTGGTCCGTGCACGGCTGTCCCGAAAACATCGCCGCAGCATCCCGCGTACTGGACGACAACGAAGAAGCAAAAAGTTTCTGGCACGAAGTGTTAGCCGTGGACCATCGCGCCTTCGTTGAGGCGGCCGTGCTTGCAACGGTGGCTCGCTTCCCGCTTCCGAGGAGTGTGTTTTGCTCAGAACGTTGGTGCGCGTCGTCAATCTACAGAGTGGTGTGATGCCTTGATACCTTTCCTCTCCGGTGTCTGCGTGAACTGATCAGTAGGATACAGCGAGCATCATGTCGATAAATGAGTCGAACCTTGTGAAGAAGTTGACCTCCGTCACCAACACGCAGGACAGCGTGCAGACGCTTTCGTTATGGATCATCCACCATCGAGCGCATCACAGAAAGATTGTGGACATCTGGACGAAAGTACTGAAGAAATGTAAGTTTTTTCTTTCATGCTTGTATTTATAATTTTGCATGTCTATTCAGTGTTTTAAAAAGAGCACTTGCTAGCCATTTCTCGTACATCCGCTATCGAAAAATAAACTTGCCGGTGATTCTTCTCATGAATGAGCATTGCAGTGATAAGTCAAATCATGCGAAAGCGTAGATAATTAAGATAATCTTTATGGAATAGGAAGTATCTTTATATGTGATCGGGGTTTCGTAAGCCGGCTCCGGAGCGCCGGTGGTGCTTCGCAAATCTGCGCCTGCTTCGTCGGTGAAACGGGATTAGATTACACGAACAGCTGGATGTCTGCAACGAAGAAGAAACGTAGAGACTGAAAGGTTGTCTCAAGTGACTTAACCACTTAAACGTTGTGAATACTAGCGTAGTCAGTTTCTAGCAACGCTTTGCCACCGGCGCGAAACATATCAGCCAGCCGTTCGCGTTTGTATCTGCGGGAGCCTTCGATATTTAGTGACCTTTGTTGTTTTGGATGATCATGTTACTCGCCCATGAAGCCATCTAAGTTGAAAGCAGTAGACACAGCATAGGGCCTTCAACGAGCTGATGACGCTGCGATGCCCAACGCCACGTTTCCCGTAATCGCACGTTGCGTCACGTTGAAATTGTCCAGTTCGAGCGTATCTTCAATGTAGCGCAGGATTAGTGCTGAAGGGGAGATTTCGGATTCACCTACTTATCTCTGATGTCCAATTTTAGCGTGTTAGCAAAGCGCCAACTGCAGCATTGAAGCTGTAGAAGTGCGATCAATGTTTTCTGGGTGATTATTTTGGTCGTCGATGAGCGGCCGTTCTCAACTGCCGGTCGGCTGCTTCCTTGGGTTTAAGCGCAGCGGCAAACAATGCGCCACGTGTCTTCGTTGATGTGCCGCGGATTAACTTCCACGAAGACTCGCGGTTTCGACGCCATGCCTGGCCTCGCCGCCGTTTGCGGCTGCAGCTCAGTGCCCAGCCAATTAATGCGTAGCGGCAGTTCTGTGCAGCAACGCAGCGTCATCGCGCCGTCGCGGGTAGATTTCGACCTGCGTTGGAAATAGTCGCCGTGCCTCCCTGTCGTGGATTGTTATCGGCCTCAACGCTGGGACAACAAGAACGACCCGGACGATAAGTGTCCGGAGTTCGTGCGTAGAGCTCCGGCTGCAAACGCGAGAATCGTGCTTCTTTTGGCTTTCACCTCTTGGCGAAGCAGCGTCTCTATACAACTCTTCCCCGCTCTCAGAACTTTCCCTCGGGTCAGCGTTGTACGATTTTTTTTTTTCTGGTCGAAACGAACGGTGCGGTGCAGCTAAAGTATGATAACGATGCGTCCCTGCGGGGACGGAAAGGAGCGCAGATAAACACAAGACCTTCTCCAATTTTTTAGAAAGCAGCCTTAGTTGGACTAACGAGGGGTGGACGTACTTAAAGGAGTACTGATACAACTTTGAGACTGAGACTGTCTCTCCGCACCCCCCCCCCCCCCCCCTAGAAAGAAAGAAAGCAAAAGCATTTTTTGTTTCCATGGTGACTGTCGACGCTCTCCACACGCCGTGACCAAACAGCGCGTACATCACAAAGAGCTCGCTTTAAGAGAGAGTGTGTCTGCAGCATGTGACAATTCTTTGTAACTCCGCTTGTACTGGACGGACTCTTTAAAATTTTTGCGGCGTTCACTTTGTGAAGGTAATACGCTTTTCCAGTGAATTGTTTCCATGGTTACTCAAAAAAGTGTTCCAGGGCCCCTTTAAAGATCTCGTACCGGCCCAGCGTAGCACAAAACCGTGCGCAATAAAAGGGACCCGGCTGAATGGACACTTGAACAACAAAAAAAAGCAAACAATTTTTGTGCGGTGCTTATTTGTTTGCTGTAATGGACGACTAACATGTGCGGGCCTCCACACGTCCGTAGGCAGCCATGGTTTACTCTGGGCGAAGCAAGCTGTTTTATCGAGGAATCGAGCAGCGTCGTTGTTTCGCTCCGAGTGCATTCAGTGTTTTGTGTGACGCTCGAAAACCAGCCTAATGATATATTTCAAGGATGTATAACATCTCTTCCACCAGCTTTGATAGACTTCAGTTTACGAGAGTGTGCGCGTTGAAAAGTCGGCATTATGCTCCTTGCAAGCCACATTGTGTTGAAATGTGTTCTTTGTGGTGTCAGCTGTGGCCTTTCGCCCCGTTTGTTTTCTTTCTCGTCTAAATGCTTTAGATGTTTGCATATCGTGCACAAAGACGTTTGCCCCTTTTACAACGTACACGCGGCTTTAGATCGTTTCCCCTCGCTTTAGCGCGCTCTGAAACTGGTGCGAGCAGACGTCAGGCGATTGTTACTGTAAAGCCAGAATAATTTGCGTCCGACGTGCCGCACGTCCAGCTGTGACGCCGACACCTGCTCAGGTGCTGTCGTGCTCTTCCCTCGCATTGGGCGACCACATGTGATGCTGGCTGCGCGCTTAGTACCTCTGATCTATCGCGGTTCACATCTCCTAATTTTCTTCTATGCTGGCATAATTAGCCAGACAACTACGTTCCGTGTAATGGGCATTTCTAGCCTGCGCACGGGCAGTGTGACGTCACGCGTGTCATGTACTAATTTGCAAATGTCACTGGATGGTGACATTTGCAAATTATTACGGAAAATATACCTGGACTCTGAGATTTTCTGACAGCTTAAGAGGCCAGTGACCTCCAGTTTCTATTTCGACGACCTCCAGTAGAGGCGCTGTTCGGACCTGAAAAAAAAAAAAAAAACTCTCAACCATCTTCCCGAAGGGAACACTGATGGGATGCGAAGCACCAGCGGTGCGCATCGCGTTGTCCAGGTTGAAACGGGCGTCGACGCGGGTGCTGGAAGAACGGTTTGAAGCGAATCTTCCTGTAGCGTTTATTTGAGTAAACTTTTGTTTAAAACGCAAGGACACGGGAGGCGGGACGCCTTGAAGACGCTTGCGCTTGGCTCGCGTCTCGTCCGTGTTACCTTGCGCCGTCTGTATTCTCGCACGCAATTGGGGTTCTTGACCCCTCCTTTTGTGCATTTTCTGTCAACAAAGAGCTAACCTAGACCATATCATGTGGGGGTGCACTCGAAGCCCACCGCCTAATTCTCTACACATTAATTAATAGTAAGGAGCAGTGGGAGGCTGCTATGTGCCGCTCGGCGCCCGAGGTCCAAGACCAGATCTTGGATTGGGCCAAGAGGGTAGCTGGGTTGGCTTCTCTGACGCTCCACCACCGCACCTTTCCCTCTTGGGATAAAGTGTTTCTCTTCCTCCTTGACTCGCACCTCGTCGGTGTCGCTGGTCTTCCTCTGCCGACGCTTGCGTTCAGCTTACTTGGCTCGCGCCTCGTCTATGTTGACGTCGTCATTCACGAACGCAATCGGCTTCGCTAACCCTCGCAATGCCGGCGACAGTCGGGAAAGATACGCGCACACTAGCGGGAAGCATGCCGCGACGGCGTTCCGCCAGGTCCCGCCCGTCGGCGCGATCGCGCGGCAAGCAGTAGCAGCGAAACGCGCGATTCTGGAGGCGTGCGCAGCGCGCGCACCCGCCGGCTCGCGGCTTCTTCTCGCCGACAGACGGAGAGAGGTGGCGCGGGGGAGATGATGCCCATGTGAAAAGTGGGCTCGAGCGTTGCGAACGGTGGAGAGGGTGAAGCAGGAGAGAGCTGACATGTGGCGCGCGGCAGGCGAGGGAGAGAGAAGTCAACGCGCACTGCTAGGAGGGCGTGAACTACTTTGCACCCCTCCAACACCTGCGTTCAGGAAAGCGGTGCGGACGGAGGGACAGCGTTACTCAGGCTAGTCGAAGAGCTGCTTCGCATCTGAAATAGGGTACCTCGATGTGAGGCGCGTGCACATCGTGCGTCTCTCATAATCATATGGTGGTTTTGGGACGTTAAACCCCACATATCAATCAATCAGCGTGCACATCGAGGCCCCCTAATGAAAAAGCAGAAGACCACTCTCTACAAAATCGTGACGTTTGGCTAGTTGCCCACTTTTTTTTTCATGTTCTCTGCAAGGCATTATTTAAGTTGTGACGGTGCAGGTGTGCAACAGCTGCGCCAGTTGTGCCATTAGAGGCCATTCCAGCTAAAACACCCGGACCATTCCTAAAACCTTCGCAGTTGCGCTAATTTTAGCGAGAAATGGAGGGCGCGTCGGTCATCTGCAGTTTGAGCATCATCATCTTCCAATCCATACGCACACACTCTAACCCCTTCGTGAAAGAAAACAAGATAGTGGTTCGAAAAATTTATGTTGGCTAGTCTATTGCCTGCAGAGCGCTCGTTCAGCCACCTTCGCCGCAGTGCACCAATGTCTTGCGGGAAAACGTTCCGAGATTCAGAAGGGGCTTTTAGTACAAGCTGTCAGGAGACACTGCACATTTTGTTCAATTCATGTGTGCTCCGTGTAATTACGAGTACAAGTATGATCGCTGATGTTTTCCAAGTTACTGGCAATCATTTTTAGCTGCGTTTCTTCCATGTGTCCCTGTGGTTTCTCAGGTAAGCGTTTGTGCTTCCCTTTTCCGATGGAGGCGGAAATGTTGTAGGCCCGTGTACTCAGATTTGGGTGCACGTTAAAGAACCCCAGGTGGTAGAAATTTCCGGAGCCCTCCACTACGGCGTCTCTCATAATCATCAGTGGTTTTGGGACGTTAAACCCCACATATCAATCAATCGTTTGTGCTTCCCTGAGAAACAAACAAAAACATGTTGCAGTTTTATTTTTTATCCATTTTGCCACCCCACTTGCTTCTGCTTTACAATTCTCCCGAATTCCGAGGTCGCCAAGATCGCAGCTCCACATTAGCATTTTCAGCGCCTATCTAAATTATTTGACCGGCCCTCCAATCTATTGTGGACATTATTCGCACTGTGCGGTGGTTCATCACACTTTTCTGAAATTAAAGCGTTGGCGTGCACAAGTTAGCTGATGTTAAATGGTTTGTAAATATTTTTGTTTTCTTTTCTAAAAATAAGCCTTCTTTGTTATACTATCTGAGTATGAGAGATCATGCTAAAAATTCAATATATTTTTTAACCTGCTGTACATTTAATCTTTTGCTCCAAAAAGAAGATCTAGCTCCTCCAAACATTGCTCGAAATCTTATCTCTGATGTTGCGCCAGGGTTGCCAATTGCAGGATAATTACCTTATTTATAGCGCGTTTTCAGAATTTTTTGGGTAGCTTAGGGTAGTAGGGTGATATAACGGTTTTCTTACCAGACCTAGGGTAATTTGCACGTTTTGCTTGCCATCAATCAGTGAAAGATGTGAACGATGGACACAACATCTCCGAGGGTAACATTAATAAATACATCTAAAAACTAAATCTTTTTTATCAGTAAACATGGGATTGTGTTACTTCACGTTTCACCAACATAGGGCAGATGCTAGATATAATACGTCAATCTTTTTTATGAATAAGCGTGGAATTGTGTTACTTCTTGTGTCACCAGCATGGGGCAGATGCGAGATATAATACGTCAATCTTTCGAGGGTGAGAAAATCTATACAATCAATGGAGAAGACAAAAAAGAAGGTGGTTTTCACATTGAGTCATTTTAGCAGAGCACTGAAGGGACTATGGGAGTTCTTTCGATGGCCGCATGGGTGAGTGAAAGAGCATTTCCTTCATTGCAGGGGAGTGACCTGCCCTTCACCAAGCTAGAGGTTTTATTATTATTATTATTATTAGATCTAATAGTAGTAGCAATATCATCATTATTGTTATTATTATGACTATTATGTTATGGTATCATCTTGTCCAGATGAATTAACGTTCTCGTTCTATTTTAAAAAATGCCTTATAAATTCACAGCCCCATTTTCTGAGCCTTAGCACAAGTAATGTTAATTTACCTCCTTTTTTATGAGCCTTCTTTTCCGCTAACAATCACTCAGTCACCTTTTACATATTTCTATCGACGACGTCTCTGCCTTTTTACTGTTGTCCCTAAAACCCAGGGGTTCATGCAGCCGAATACCCTAACACGTGCCTGTGTGGATGTCTTCGCATTCAATCAAACTGCTCCGTCTTTTCCTTACCTTCCTCTTGCATGTTTATTTCTCTTTACTAAATCTCGCTTTATAACTATGCATACCAATTCAACCCGACCTCGCTTCGAACAGCAAAGCACATCCCCTTCAATTATTGAGGAGTGTACCTTTGCTTATGTCGCCTTTGAACTTCTGGTGGTTTCCCAGATCCGGCTTTTTTTCCATTACTGCTATTCAACGCATCTATTCTGCCTCTCTGATGTTCCACGTAAAATTTTCTTTCATTATATCACCAAAACTGTCACCCGTATACTTGTTGATAAGTCTTCCAGTTTTTCTCACATTAATCAACCCTCCTGTCATACAAGTACCAGAATGCATGCCCTTCCCAGCTTCCGTCTTCCATGTTCCTTATTCCCTTTTCAAAATTTTTTCAGACTAATTTTGAAGGTAGCTACCAACTTCATCACCATTAAGCATCGGCGTGTGGTGCAGTGAACTGTAGTCTCTACGTTTTCATTGTTGCACTGCACTATCTTTAGGCACAAGCTAAAATGTACGCTAGGTAAAAAATATTGTTTTGGGTAAAGTAGGGTAATTTTGACTGTGGCTTAGGGTGTTTTTCCAAAAATTGGTTGGCAACACTGTGTCGCACCACTGGTTGTGGTAAGCAGCAGGTACCCTTTTAACGTCCTACTTTGTCGATATATATGTGGTTATTCGCATATCCGAGACAAATTTTCAGAAGCTCAGAAATTCTCGTCTTCCACTTATGTGACGCTGAAATTAAGATGACAAATTCGTGTTGTGCTACTGTAGTCTTGTGGAAGTGGCAGGACTCTCCATACCTCATAACTGCACTAGTGCTTAGAGTGTTGATTGTCGGACCTGTAGGTTAAGGGGCCTTGCAACAATGGGACAGCGAAATACACAGAATGAGACGCTGTATTCTTACCTGTTTGTTTGACTGGTTCGTTTTTGCTTTGTTCTACCATATAACGTTCATAAACCAATCAGTGCACCCGAGGAATCGCTTCTCCATCTTTTGGTGCGAGTGCACTGGAAACGGCAGGGGAGGGATAAGAGAGAGGAACATGGCGATGCACCACTCCAAGTTTTAGGTTGTGCATCTTGGCTTTGAGCATTTGTTTTTTGATGTCATTAGCCTTAATTTATGATTCCTTGGGTTAGGTATTGGGCACGAATCCCGCCACTGAAGGCGCAGGCACTGCAATCGATGTGGCGTGCAGGGTTGGATCATGTGATATTGCCTTGCTCTGGTGAAGGAAAGCTGGCTGTTTAACACGTTCTTTTTAACCGCGACTTCAGGTTGTTTTTCCTTTTGAACAGCATTATTTTGCCCACACTCCATGTGTGCGGACTTAAAAAAAAAAGTATGGTACACAGACGAAGAAGACGTACATTGCTAGGGTCGTGCTCGCGCATAGACTTCTTCAGATTACACAATCTGTAAAGTTGCACTAAATGTTATTGGCAGCGTGCAACAGTGCGCTTTTTACGCGATGCCAATGTCCCGGCTGCTGGCAGTGCCACTGTCACCTCTCTCTTTCTGCGTTGTGGTTTTTATTTTGAGCCTATGTTGTTAAAATGAGCACTGACCACAAATATACACATAAAAGCAGAACGTTTTAGTTTCGGCACGGGAGCCTTGTTCACGACAAAAGAAGAGTGTGCAAACAGTCAAATTATGTATGTTTTAAAAAATGATGTACATCTGTACGTGAGAGGGAAGTTGTCGTCATTACATTTCAGAATGTGCACCGTTGTCTGAATTCTCAAGGAGGCAGAATAGAGCCCAGAAGTCGAGTTCTTTTTCATGAATTTTACCCCATGGCAGTGTATTTCGTGGCCAGTTGCTTTTGCTTGTTCGGCCAGCGCATTTGACGAAACCTTCTTGCATACATCATACATGTGCCACTCCAGTCTTTACTAAAGCTTACTTCTCTCGCCAGGGTAACTTTTACAACAGTCTGCACCACCCCCACCCTCCTCCCCAGGCGTCTGTCCCCATGTGTGTACCAGACCACATGGGTTTCTGTCTGCCAGTGGCATAGCACACCAAGCCCGTGCCCCCCCCCCCCCCCTCGCGATTTTTCCCATGCTATATAGCTATATATCTTTATATGATTAAATGCTTAAAACTTATAGCTCAAACAAGTGGTGCTGTCATTCAAGATTCACTGGCAACAGTCCTTTCTCACAAAAATTCATTCATCCAGCCGTAAACATTTCAGCCCGATCTGATCACTAAAAACCGGATTATAGGCAAATGCCTATTTTGTTCCTTGCATTCATATCGTGCCATTTTGATATATGAGCATGAATTGAAGGTTGAAAAGGACTTTTATGTTGTTTTTTATAGTGCCTATAAATGCCTATTTGGAGTGTTTGTGCCTATAATTGTCTATTTACCAAATGAGCACATATATGAGCGCTAATCAAGCCCAAATTTTGTTTTCGAGCATGGTGTGAAGCCGTTATTTATGTAAAAAAGGCAACATTGATATATAAAAACACTGTAAGGTTCAACGAAGACAAAGCTGACATGCTGCGAGTGATTGGAGGAGGAGCATAAGGAGTGAAAAAGACGCTATGTCTGCAGCCCTAAGAGGAAGCACGTCTTGCGTCTGCAGGGGTAGGAGGAGGGAGAATTAAAGATGGGGTAAGAAAATAAAAGTAATGTCAATGGCCGAGGACGTGGCGACCGCCTTCTACAGACAGCTGTCCAGATCCCTGGAGAAACTGAAGAACCACCCTGAAAAGCTGGTGTTGCGGTGGGAAAGAAAGTACAGGTTTTTCTGGGCAGCCACGGGTAGCTGGAGAACGAATGAAAAACCATGAAGGGCCACTCATGGAATGCTCTTGTTGATTCAGTGTTGGTGAAGGTCGCCAAATCGTTATAATTTATACAGCGAAGCTTGTGACAGGCACCGGCATATTTACAATCAACGGTGTATTTAGCCTACATTCTGTTACGAAGCGCTCCGCCGATGAAGTTACAACGGGCGCCACGAAACTCGCCGCTACCAAGGACACCGGCTGCGCCGACAGCATGGGGCTCGAAGCAACGACACGTACGTCGGCTTCGATAAGACGCGGAGCCGACGTACGCGTCGTTGCTTCGATAATTCTCTGACGCGTACGTCGGCTTCTCTCTGACGCATAGGTCAACTGCTGGCGACACGCCGCTTAGCTTTTTTATAGGCACCAGGTGGACCTTTGCGTCACCAACGTCCAATCAGAAGCGCCGCTGGCCGTGATTTCAGAATCCTCCAACGGGGACCCGCCGCTGGGCTGCATCATGATCATCAAATCCGGAGCCGCTGCGCGGGGTTGCAACCAAGGGCGAGTGCTGTTGCCACGCATTGCGTAAGACTCGCCAGACTGGAAGGCGCCGATTGCTTCATCGGGCTCGTGGGTTGAGGTAGCCCGCTGTGCGTTGCGTACGACAGACCGGCGCCGCCGCTTGATGACGTTGAGTTGATCGCGTCAGGCAGGCTCGATCGCTAGCCTTGACACAGATTGCCTTTGCAGAGGCACTCACGTTCGGTGTGGACTTTCAGGCGTAATAATTCTCTGTATGCTTGAATATGCTTGTTCCGTATGAGATCCTTTGTCATATGGCTTTAAGTGACAAATATGAAAAAATACACAGAACAGGGCTTCAAAGTTTGTCCTAAGCCATTACTAAAAAACGATAGCTGTAACAATATGAAAACTGAACTAGGATGGGAATTACCATCATTGCGTCAAATTAAGCTGCGGTAAAAGCTCCTATGTCAAGCATTTCATGGTCAAACTCATATTCGAAAATAAATGTACCTAGACAGCCCTCTTCGTGTGATAGTAATTAAGATTTTGGAATGTCATATCAGATATAATGTTTCTATTAATTAGGTTTTTATTAGTTTCATGACAGAATGAAATGGCTTATAAAGAGAACAAAGTGTGTTGTGCCAATAAAGGTGCATTTTCTTTAACATTGTAACCCATCTGGTGCAGCCCCTTCGTGTAAAAAGTGTGATGAGCACGTGGCTTTTGCTTTGTTTGTAATTTACCTTTAAGCATCCCTCTCTAGGTGACATAATAAGTTGTAGTTAGACACTAGAAGTTCTTGCGTGCCTAATGAAGAGCATTCTACCATGGTGATTTTTTAAATTGGTTTTCTACCAGCCACCAAAGCATGATGCAAAGAAGCAGGCTTGAATCCCTTGCCTCTCGTCCCGTGTAGCCATCGCGAGCCTCAATTCCTCCCTGTTCTCTTCGGTATCGGGGCTGGAGAATCACATGACGCATAAGCAACGAGAACAACATGCGTAAGCTAGGTCACGCGCGCATGACGTGTCCTAGCCTACTTGTGCACGTACAATATCGATGTTGTGTCGTTTCGGCGTTCTCTGTTGTGTATCACTAATTGCTGTGGGATGGATCAGTCAGCATGCGTGTACTTTAGGAGAGGCTGGCAAGGATCATGTATTGTGACCGCGATACACCACGTCGCTCCGCTGAAACTGCGTCCAGAGGCGGTGCATCAAACACAAGCTAAGCGTGGTCAGGGTTGGCGAAGGCACGATGCAGGAACGACGAGAAGACGAACTCAAGTGAAATGAGGTAGTAGTAGTGGTAGTGGTAGTAGTAGTAGTAGTAGTAGTAGTACATTAGTCGTAGGGGTAGTAGTAGTAGTGGTAGGGGTAGTATGTTTGGTTTTGCGTATAAAAACCACGATATGAACATGAGGGATGCCATAGTGGAGGTCTCCGCAAATTTTGACCATCTGGTGTTCTCTAACGTGCAACGACATCGTGCAGTACACGGGCATCAACTTTTTTGCCTCTATCTAGATGTGACCGCCGTTACCACAATCGAATCTGCAGCATTCGGGTCAACAGCGGAGCACCCTATAGCGACTGGTCCACTGAGGCGGACGCGAAACGAGGGACGATTAGTGAATAGACCTCGAGGCTATTCAAAACAAAAATTAAAATAATAACAAACAGATTCCGTTTGCATGTTTTGTTATTTTTCTCAGTGTTCATATATTATACTGATTTTGAAAAATCAGTGCAAAGACACAGGGGACAGAAAAACATAGAGACAAAGAGTGCTGTCGTTCTTTTCCCTTTGTCTTTGCACTTCCCTTTCGAAATGATATGAAGCAGCCAGCCCAAACCAAAGTACTCCTCATTCATGCTACAGAACAGAACACACAAATTGCACATGCCAAGTAGAGTAATGTCACGTGCAACGCTCCTAATGAGGTACCTTTTAAAATACAGGACATAATCAGGGGACGAAGCATTTTTTGTTTTTCTGGATATAGCTAACATATAACGAAGTTTTGATGAAGAGCGTATGGTATGCAACGTCAGCCCACTAATTTCAACGTAAAGGAGCGGTGTTCCTTGCTGTATGTCACTCCCTAGATATTGGGGCGCACACCCACGAGAAGGGCAAGGCATTCATTAGAAATTGAGCATTTTTCCACGACATATAATTTTGCCAATCTTAACAGGAATGATCCGGAGTGCACAGTGCATCATTACACTTGTCACTTCTAAATGCCCAAACCTAGTGAGGGGCCCTTTAAGGTGTTCACCGATAGGGGAAAAATTGGCCCTACGAGATGAGACCTAGCATCCCTCTCTTCTGGGGTGGTCTGGTCATTTGCTCCAGCGCTGCCCTTCCCAGCCACAATGAAACAAAGTAGACCTAGGAAAGTGTCAATTGAATGGTGGACACTTGACGTACAATGCTAGACAATAAAACGAAAGACCACATACTGCGATAGCGCAGAAAATGCATGCCTATGTTCAATCGTTGGTACCTTTCTGCCATCTTAAATATCATTTTTTTGGTTCTTGCCGTTGATACAAGTCACCGTTGTCATTGTTTTGGGATATTTCAATTTTTGTAGAAGTTTATTGTGCCTATAATTTTAATTTTGAGGGCCTAAAACAGTATTTTACCTGGCTGTCTTTAGCACCTAAAACACACTTTTTTAGTGCCTAAAGATCCGGCCTCTAGTGATCACGATCACAAGGTGGGTCCATGATGGAATGCCCTTTGTTGCGTGGAAGGGCATTCCATTCTGTAGAATGGAATGCCCTTCCACGCAACATTGCAAATATTAAAGAATCAACTGTTTTCCAGTCAACCCTACTATATTACCTAAGTGAGCAGTCCTGCCATACTAGTTGTATTGTGGGATTCCAAGTTTGCATTTATTCCATGTATATAGTTTGCTAGATTTTACTTTGTCATATATTCATTGATCGCTTATTTTATTCTGCTGAACCCTGTGTTCGCCTTTTTTTTTCTTTAAGTTTGCATTATGTTTGCTTGTTATTGTATTTTTTCTTTTTTAATGCTTGTTCCTCTTATATTTGGTTTTCTTCATTCGTTGTATTATGTATTGTATTCCCCCTCTACGTAATGCCCATTCTTGGGCCCTTAGGGTCAATAAATGAAATGAAATATTTGTGTGCAGCTAAACCTGTTCACCGGCTGACGATGCTGTACTTGGCCAACGATGTGCTTCAAAATGGCAAACGGAAAGGGGTACAGCAGTTTATCGAGTCCTTCAGCGACGTCCTGCCCGAGCACACTCCCCTGTTTCGAGATGAGCGCATCACCAAGCAGGTGGACAGGGTGTTCACCATTTGGGCTGAACGCTCTGTATTTTCTTCAGACTTCACAAAGAGCCTCAAGGAAATCCTGCGTAAGTTATATATATTCTTGCTTTTGACAGCTACTAGTGTAAACAGAAGTAGCGTTTAAAAGATAGCTGAAACATTAGAGAAGGAAGTGAGAAGAGAGGCCTTATTTGTAGTATGTTCCATTTGATGATAGTTTCTTTGAGCAGTCATAGTATTGCATTTAGTTGATGTTTTTCAATTTAGTACACTGCTGGCTTTTTCATTTAATGTCTTGACTAAAGAAGGACAAGCATTTGTATATGTAATAGTTCAATGGCATGTCAAAGGCCAATGGTTCGGAGCTGCAGCGCTGTTTTTACTGGTGTTCACAGCTTAGAAGCTTGAAAATGAAAGACTTTATGACATGAATGCGTGTACCGAGTTGTTTGAAAAGTGATATGTTTTTGTAATTGCTTTGTCTTCATGTTTCATATTGCAAAATTTACAAATGTGCCAGCTTATTCTGTGTGGATTTTAGATATGGTTCTCTCATGACAGGATTGCGGAACACTTATTATTCATACATTGTTGTGGACAAGAGTTTTGCTATAGTTTCTATTTAATGTACAAAAGCTGTTTAGTACGAATGCACCAAATTATATTATGACAACAAACACAGTTGTGCCAAACACTCGGCTGTCAAAAGATGCGTAAATTAGCTGGCCTAGTTGCGGGTACATTACTGTGAGGACGAGAAAGGCTGTTTAGTATTGCAGAACATTTATATCTATTCAGTAATAAAGGTATGTGTCAAATATGTCTGGTACTAGTTCATGGCATGAACTTGATTTGAATCCTGAAGAATTAAGACCGAGGGGAACCGAAGGCTTCTCCAGATTGCAGCTGTTGTGTTATTATGGAACTTGAGAAAGCATAAGCACAGCATTTAAAACAATTTAATCGTGTCTATGTGCTGTATTCTTGGGGCAAAAGTTTCTGGAACATAGGCTTTTCAAATGTGAATTTCTTTTAGTAATAGATTTTGCTTCTAGTTTAACTAATACTAATCATGTAGGATACAAAAATGGCTAAAGGCAGAAACCGTTATTTATAAGCTCCGTTGGAAGGTTAAGCGGGAATTCAAGTTTTTTTTTGCAAATGTCATCTCCCAAAATATTTTTTGTTTGGTTTTATTGTTCTAAAAAGCTTCATGTAAGAGTATCATTTTTTTCAAGAACTATTGGCATCAGGTCAGTAGTTGACAGCATAAGGTATATTCATGTAGCGAATGTTTTCAGGCAATTTATGTTGTACTTGGTGTTGCTGAGTCATGCATTGTACCATCTGGCATATTTTTCTGCCTTTTTACAGACGAATCAAAGCACTCTAGTTCCCACCACCGCTCTAGCTCAAAACGCGAGGAGTCTAGTGATGGTGAGTATGGCATTCAACATTACAGCAAAATAAATTTATTTCACTCTCTCAATTGCGTATGTCATTTGCAAAAGGCAGATTTTGAAAATGTTGTAACATCTGGGTTCAGCAGTGCAGAGGCTCGAATGTTTATTTTTCAATAATTTTGTTGCAGCTAAAGCAAAAGTTTTTGATGATTGTGAATGCCAGATTTGGGGATTTCACAAGTCAAGGAACTGCTGTAACTGTCAATATAAACAGAAGCTTTTACAAACCTGATAAAGCGAGTCCTGGTATGAATGTTGCAGGTCTTGCCAATGTTGTTTTCAAATTTTTTCTATGATCTCAGTTTACTCCCACAACTTCAGTAGAGGGCTAAAAAAAAATGGAGAGGAACTGTTTCAGACTTTATGCAATGGTTGGTGTCTCCCTTTTCCTACCAGCATAGCTGCCAACTGAGGCATTTCACTTGGCATTTCATTTTGTGCAGCTTGGAGAGGTTGCTCATATGTGATATCCAGACGCATGGACTATGGAGACATTGCCTCAAAAAAAGTTCTCTTTTTTGAAAGACCAGTACACAGGCTCCCAACTTTTTTTTACACCCTTGAACAACCTTGCTATTCGTGCAGTAGACCGTGGCAATCACTTTTTGTGAATATTAACAGCTGCGACATTTAAAAAAACAGTTCCCACACCTCTCCACTGCCGGTCCTACCTTCCTCATACACGAAGTGACTTACACCTGTATTCACAAACCATGCTCAGCCTTACCTCGAGTTTTTCTTATCGGTTGTAAGCCTTTATTGTTCCTGATGTACGATGTGGCCAGCATTCATGAACCAGTCTTTTTGTAATCTTTTACCTGGTTACCATTTTTGTGCTTTAATAACACATGTAAAAGGTACAGAAACTTGAGAACTCTAGGTAAGGTGAAGGTTGGCTTGTGAATACGGGTCTTAATCTTGCGCACGGGCAACATTAAGCTGCACCAACTTCGTGGATTGATCCTTTGCATTGCAAAACGGTGCCTTGGCCCTGTGGGGTGCAGTTCTGGCTAGTTTAGCCATGCAGTTCGTATTTTCATTTTTCTGTCTGCCCTCTGGCACGGCGACAAGTGGTAATGCCAGTGCAGGAGCCTTCGAGACGAAGTGCCTCGCTAATTTATTGCTAGGGCGAGGGTGCATACCTCGCCAGTGCCTGATACTGCTTGCACAGCGCTTTTCTTGCACGGTTAGGACAAAAATGACACATGGAGAAAGTTTTGCTTGGTCGTTAGCTGTGCGCCGATCATGGAATACCCGACGTGTTTGTTGCTGAAGTGGGTGTAGTCACAGCAAAGGGCTACTCCTCTGCGAGAGAAGGTGGGAACAACAAGTGAGTAACCGAATGAGCATTTCTGAATATATGAGAGGAATTGCAAAGGTAACAGAACAGGAAAATGTTGCTTTAAGATCATTCAGTTTTTTTTTATTAGTGAAAGTCCTTAGCAGAAGGTTTAGTGTGTGCTTGTTGATTATCACTAAGTACCTGAAAAACGTATATTCCTGGAAAAAAAAAAAAGAACTTTTGATCTGGTTTCTGTAGATAAAGGAAATTAGAATCTGTACTGGCTATAGTATAGCTAACAAAGCAACATGTTCAACTGAATTTATATGCTCTACAAATAATGTGACCATTTCATGCCTTTGGGGGAGAATTCACAGAATGGTTGAATAAAAAAATATCATGACACCTGTGTTATTCAATTAATCTAGTAGCATATACTCCCTATTCCTGATTGGCAGCTTACTGGTAGGTAGTTGTTTATAGTTATAAACTTCTCATGCTATGTGAACCACTATTTTCTTCTTATGCCTGTACATCCTAAGTCGTAAATGGTGAAGGAATTTTAAATACACTGTCGTGAATAAGCTAGGAAAATCTGGTAATTTCAAAGGGGCAACATTTTAGACACTCTGCTTATCAAAACATTTCGCTGTGAGTTCTATTAATCTTTAACTAATTCATATATTTATTGCTTTTTTGTTAGAATGCTCTGTGTTGAACATAAGAAACAATGCCTCATCATTTTTAGTGTTTTGCTTGTTGTGGCACCGTAATCATACAATCGGAACTAGCTGTAACGAACACCGCTTCTACGAAAAAAAAAATTTCTGTTCCTCGTCAGCAGTTCATAGGAGTCAATGCATAAACATTGTCGCCACAATAAACGCCTGTCTTCTATCATTCCGCTTCAACGAAATTCGACGATGCAATTGCAGGCTCAGATTTAATTATGTGCAGTAAACACAGTCTTAAGCATTTTGATGCATTTTCAGGACTTAAAATACGTCTGCGAAGTCTAAGACGCGCGTTGGCACCACTAGAAATTGCCGCTGTTTACTAAGCATGGGGGCCACTATTGCTCAATAGTGATGGCGTTGAGACATTCCTGCTATTTTCACTAGTTGATTCTGAGCTGCGGACAATCCAAAACTGAAGCTCAGTCACTCAGTTCAGAGTTTCCTACACGCTGCTGCTGGGCGCAATCCCAAAACGATGCCTTTTTTGTTGCTAATTCTTTTGGTTTTTTTTTTGTACACTACCAGTGCGTTTACTGGTCAAGAGCGGCTGTTCATCTGCGTTATCCACAAAATCAGCCAGCCGTGACCAGTGGATGATAAGAATAGCATAAGTCACCGCTCCGCGATACCACGCCTCCACCTCGGCATTGTCAAATACCTGTTGACGGCGGGCAGCTGCTGGTGTTAGCGCCTTTGTGCAACTGTTAGGTTTGCTCACGAAAGCCGTTGTGACCCTTGTTTCAGCATGGTTTCTAATATGGTGTTGCTATGCATGTGGAAGAATTTCATTATGGGGCTGCTAGGAAAAATAGGGAAGCAGTCAACACTTTTTGAATTTTGGGAATAAGAGTTTCTTTGTTGCACCAGCTCAGGTCAGCTATAATTTTTTCGATTTCACTGCAACGAAATTTTCGTTTCAACAAGATTTTTCTGCACCCTGTCAGTTTCGTTGTAGCGGACTTTGACTCTATCTGCAAAGCTTATATTCTGCAAGTTCTGTGATGCACATTTGTTGTGCTTCATTGAGCATAATGATCCATATGCAGCTCCGTGAAATTTATTAATTTACATGATTGCTTTGCAGATGGTACCAAGTTGTCAAAAGAACCAGAGAAAAAGGGTGAGGTCTTTAACTGCATATTCATTTACATATCATCACCTTGGTAATAAAAGGTGCAAACATTTAAGGCATCGTCGTTCCGAACTAGTCTTTCTAGCCGAGAAACATATTTGCACCTAATCAGGCAGCACAGCATAAATATAATGTAAACACTGACTGAACGATGAGTTAATGAATTCAATGTGACAGGAACTCTGTTACGTGCCTTAGCTAATGCGACAAGTCACATGTTGGTGCGGCCAAGCCGTGGCGAATTCGAGCGCATCGCAGAAACGGCATACAATAAAAGTCCAAATATTAGGGTACAAGATAGCAAGAGACCCGCCTTGCATGATGCTCACATTTAATAACATGAGTCTAAGGGCAAACAAAACTAAGGGGTGAGGTTGCATTGTTGGTGTGAGCCAACGTGGGGTGAGACTGCATTTGTTAGTCTTTGTGATATTGTGTCCCCAGGCTGTTGTCACTGTGCTTGCTTGGTAATATAGTTTCTCATGCTTCACTGCTAGAAAAGTTTGTTGTAGATCCTGCTTGGGGCTGTTCACATCACTTGCTGCAAAGGAAATGCAGATATTCAAGCATATTACTGCCATGATGTGGTATTTTTTCATTTTTATATTTTATTAGAGCTGCTTTGTAAGTAAATCTGCTCTAGACCTTAGCAGATGTGTGATGTATCATTCTTAATGCAGTCACAATAATGCAGTCAGCACTTGATGCTCTGAGACTGAAGAGTAATCAGCAGTTTCAAACCTGTTGGCTGATAAATGAATGAAAGCTCTGGCAGATATCCTAGTGTGGGGTTTACTGACCAGAACAGTCATGTATCGTCGTCATAATCAAAATTCTCAGTCTATTCATTTTGGTGCGCCCTCAATAATCTCCAGTTTATCCTGGTCTGTATGAACTACACTACTTAATTTCATCACTCCATGATACTCTCTTCCTTTCTCAGCTGTGTTTCTCATCTTTTGGAAACTATTCTATTGCTCTTACTGTCCATGGGTTGTCTGTTCAATGCATTACATGGTGAGCCCAGGTCTGTTGCTTTCGCTTGACGTCAGCTAGAATATTTGTGACCAGTTCGCCCTCTGATCTCCTACGTGTTATGTTCTATTGCATGGTACATTAACTCTAGTATTAGCTTTGTTATCATCCATGCTTTAGCTTTATATGTTTGAATTGGAAATATGCAGCGATTGTATACTTTTCACTTTAATGACAGTGGCCGATTTTCCGACATTACTCCGGAGTGCCCAACGAATGTGCGCATCCCATTATTCTTCTTCCGCAAACTTCCTTTTTTGTGATGAGTTTCTCCTGTTTGTAGTTGTCCTTTCTCATATAGCTAGGACACAGCCGTTTTAAAACTCTTGACAGGCATTGTTCGCACATGAATGCATGCATCCATATTTAGTAGATGGGTCAAGATGAAACTGAATGGGATAGCGCAATGCCATCCAAGTATGGTTACGATATGGGAGTGCTCGTGTTTATTAGAATTTAAGCCAATACCTTTTTGCAAAGTGTGAGAGACAAGACTCGGAGGTTGGCTTTTAAACTAGCATGTAGTGCAAGGATGTCACAGGTGAGTTCCTAGCATCAGCGTTATTTTCAGTGGCATTTTTGTATGGACCTTGGCTACATCACTGCACTGAGAATGTAGCCTTGATTGCACAGGACTTTCTATGCCCTTGCAGTCCCTCTGGTGGGGCTGTTCCAATCTCCTCACCTGGCCTCTGCACTTCCTTCATGGCTGCTGCTAGGAGCAATATGAGCCCTGAATACCAGCCCCCCTTTTGCGAGTTATGGCCAGGATGTGAAAAATGTGCATAGCTGGTGCACGCTTGCCCAAGTACACTAAAGCAAGATGAAGTGTGACAAATGGGTTTGCCTGGATAGATGAGTTACTTAGGAGAAAGGTTAAAATAAGGCAGTGCATAAGTATGTAATGCAAAAGGATGATTTGGTAGTGAACTCGACTGTTCTTCCCTGAAGGATACCTAATTTGTATAAAAAATATGAGTCGCTTTGTTCTACACTTTGAAAAGATTAACTGCACTTTTTTTTTTTGTTCTCGTCATCATCACCAATAGTCACAAGGTTAAATTGGTGGTGTTTGAAGTGCTTCATATTGAAAGCATTTTTTGCCAGTTTACTGCATTTTGAAGTGTCGGGGCCATAAGTTGCTTTTAGTGTTTTCTCAACATATTTTTTATTAATGTGACCTGGTAAATGGCCTTATGGTGTGGCAGTAAGTCATTGATTTGGTTTTAATTGCCTGAGACATTTGAAACTAATCTTATGCAGGCAAAAGTAACAGCTGTTCATGTTCATATCTGCTTTTACTGTTACAATAAAGTTAGAAACTTGGGCATGTTGCTAGTGTAATGAATATAAAAATTGCGCAGCATACAAGGACTGAGAAAGGTGACACATATTATGCCGACTTTCAATAATGTTTGGTAGCGAAGAACTGAACATGTATATGTGTGGAATATGGGCATGTGTAAACAGGGTGTAGCTATTCATAGAGTTTCCTATAAATACACTAGAGGGAATTCCGGTGCTAGTGTCTATGGGAGCCGCAACGCATGGCGCTACAGTGGTCATGGGAATGATGGGTAATAGTATACGAATTTGTCTAATTTTCATACTTCCGGCTCTGGTTGGCATGGCGTGGCTTGAATGGTTGGCATGGCGTGGCTTGAAGTTGCTTTGTCACGAAACAACAGTCAGCAATAGTTTATCAGTTACGCTTCTCCACCTTGAATCTTTTAGGCTCACCGATTCTATTCAAATTGGGTCATGAAGTTCAAAACAGCATGTTGTCTTATTTGAAACAAAACTAAAAACACAGGAATAAACAAAGCCACAATTGCGATTCGCCGCCTGCAAGTACGAAGACTAGGCGAATCTGTGTACTACCCATCATTCCTATGGTCACTGAATGATCGCAGAGCCAGAGTTCCCTCTAGCTAACTTTAGGAAACTCTTTGCTCCTCCCAACTGCGTGGATGGCTATGCAAAGCAAGAACTCGTGTCACGTCTTGATGGAGCGAGAAGTCGGTAGCAATTTAAGATTGAGATGCACCATCGCTTTTTGCAACAATGCAATCGATGGGAAAATTAATGCACAATCTGTTGAGCTTGTCAGATAAGCATATCACATAAGAAAGTTCAACAGCTTGTGTCTTAGCAAAATTATGCCCTCAAATTTTTTTTCATGCAGAAAGTGGCAAGCCCAAAAATCCTGAGGTGGAAAGGATTATCCTGGAGTTCAAGGTACGTACGTATGCTTTTTGCAGCATGTCTCCACATCTCCATTTGTCTATGTGACTTCTGGCCCTTAATATTTTTCAACTATTCAATAAGGAATTTAATGCTGACCGGTATATCTGCATGCTGAGTTGGGATTTGGAGCACAGTTTGTTTGAACAAAAAGCAGGAATGACAAAGCTTCTAAAGTTAAAAAAACAAAAATACTCTTCCTTCTTCTGCTCCATCATTCTTTTTTTTTCTTGCTATTTGAAATCCTACATTTGAAGAAAACTTTTACTTCACTCACTCTGCTGCATAGGTCTGCTTATTATTTTTTTTTTTCTCCCTGTTGAATGTGAGAGAGGATGAGCTACCAAGGAAAACTGTCATTGCCAAACAAGGACAGACCTGTTTCATGAATCATTAGCTCCAGAGACATTCCATGTTTCGACAACTATTGATTGTGTCGATTGACTTTGAGTAACATATTATGGCTCTGACATAGTTTTCATAGAAGTTGGCCCTTGCTGTGCATGCCGAGAGCCTTGTTCAGGAGCGCGGCAGCTGCGGCACTGGTGCCAATTAGATAAGATTTTTTATTCTTGCATAAAGCTGAGCCAAAACCATGGCATTAGTTAAAATTGCGCCACGCTGTGCCAAAATACACGACCAACCTGAATGTTTTCTCCATGCTGTTAATTCCAGCAAGAAATGTAGAATGCATTAGTCATCTACAGTTTTTGCATCATCATTGAATCCAATTCAGACATGCAGACCATAACTCTTAACTAGCAGTTCACTCTACCCTAGCCTCACCGCAAAAGAAAAAAAAAATCACAGCATATCCGCAAAGTGAATGATGATTGGCGGGGCGAAGCGTTCTTCAGTCCGTCCGTGCTTTAGTCCGTCCATCAGTGCGACCGCTGGTGCATCTGTCGTTCCATGCATGCATGCCTCTATGCGGCCGTCTGTTAGTCCAGTTCTTTCGTCTGTTCATCCGTCCGTCCATGCGTCTATTCGTGCGGCCGTCGGTCTGTCCGTCCGTCGCCCCTCTGTCTGTCTGTGCGGCTGCCAGTCCGTCCGTCAATCTGTATGTCCGTCCGTCTGTCCGTCTAGCTAGTGAACACTAGTACAGCCATCTCATATCTTTTCATCATGCATTCATCATATACAAGTGCCGCCATCCAGCGGACATTCTAAGAACCACTCATTCAGGTATGTGCCACCGGTGGCTACATACACCAGGAGAATGGACAGATTCACACCCTAAGTAGCTTTGCCCCTAAAAGGATAGTGATTCTAATATTTCTTGACCTTGTTCTATTACGTGCAGAACATTTTTAAGGCCATTTTTGTTGCAAAGCATCTTTGCTATGCAAAAAAGTATATTGTTACGTGCAATCCAAATGGTGTACGAATAACTGTTTATTGGGGCGAACTTGTGCCCGAAAAGTAGCGGCGACTGTAACAGGCGATCAGAAAAAAGGGATCAATCTCCGAGAGAGAAAAAAACCCTCGAGTCGTGGTCCACTTCTTCTTCATCAAAATCTCGTGCTGAGGAAGCGCGCGCCGTCACGGCCTTTTCTTGTTTGATCATAAAGCCGCTGATCTCTTGGGGGGGCGCATGAACTAGCGCGCGTAGTTTGAATACTGCGTTCACCTTGCGTCATTATCCCTCCTCCGAAAACGCATCGTCCCGATGCGTAAAAGCAGTACTGCTGAGATGGTCTGAATGCGTGATTTCCAATGGAGAAATAGGTATTCCTCATAACCGGGTGTGTATAATTCGATGTTCATTGCCTGTCATAGTATGGCTTCATTCTGACTACATGCACGATTTCTGTGCTCCTTTGGCATCTTGATGAGCTCACTTGTCCTTCCGGTGACTACGATTTGGAAGGGGCTATTGGTACTCATTACAGGACACATCACATTTTGTTCCTTCATTACTCACGTGTGAACACGCCATATAATAGTGAGTACTAGTGTGATTAATGGCATCTAAAGAATTACTGGCAATCATTCAGAGTGGTCTGTGAGGTTTCTGTGGCGTTAATTAGCAATTAACAGAAACGTACAGCAATCCTGTTATTGCTCCACCCCCTTTTGCTCCTACCTCACGAATCTCCCGAATCTCTAGGTTACCTGTCATGGTTTTACAGGTTCTGCAAATGCAAATGTGGATTTCGACATTGATTCAAGACTGCTTTTATTGAAATAGCTGTGGTCATGTACATGAGTTAACTGATGTTAAATAGTTTGGGCATATGTATATAGTATTTTTCTTTTCTAAAAAGTCAGTCTCATTTGTAGTAGTGCTATCAATTTTTGATTTCAGGCTGAAAAATGGAGCATTTATTTTTGTGGCGACCTGCTCTAAAAGCAACATTTTGCTGCACAAAACATTGCTCAAGATTCTAATGAGGCTGTTGCGCACCTGCTTGTAGTGCATTGGTCTGGCATTTACTTGTACATTCGTTTCCAGCCGGAAAAAACCATAGACAAGATCAAGAAAATAAAAAAGGTTGAGATTGAAACATCCACCAAGTTGACAAACCTGACCAGTCGCAACATGGATGTGTCAAGCTCGGAAGTTCTGAGGAAGTTCAAAGGTACTTACTGAAAATACTTCTTGTCTTCCTGTTACGATTTTTTTTTCTGTGTGATGTTTTGTGCTTTAGTGTAAGTTGTGTCAGTTATGACGGGTGCCAAAAGTGCTGGTAGTGTTCAACACTGCTTATTATTTTCTTTCTTTAAATAAAATTGTAAATTGCTATATTCGATACTGCACGTGAGTCTGCGACTATGTCACTGTTTATATCTCCCGTTTCCCTCATGGCAATATTTTTAGGTCTTTTTACAGGCATGTTGCATTTACGATGTGCTCCTTGTTTTTTTTCGTTACGTCAATAATCATTGCCGGATGTGCGACACTCTTTCGTTGTCATACCTAGCTCATGCACCAATGAGCATGTAATCGTCATGTATGCCAACAATGATAACTGTGCCAAATTGTGAAACCTGCTAAATCCTGCAACATTTCGCCAAAAAGCTCATAGTTTTCACCAAGCATGCACTAGGGCGTCATTTCAGCAGCCTTTCGTGGGAAAACAAGGGAGCAGGCACTCCATATAACTAATTGATGAACCGGACTTTAATGTGACCAAGGTTTATTTCTTGCAAGTCTGCGAAGTGTCTGCAATCTGCTATAACTTAGGATACGGTTAAGGCGCTGCCCAGATGCCCAAAGTGCGGCAACCAATTGCTTCCGCGAATTTGATAGGCCTGCTCATGCTCATGACTGTGCTCTTCAATGTCAGGGTCACGGTCAGTCTTGCTGATGACGTCAGTGTAGAGCACATGCTCATTGCTGCAGGCTAGTGTGCATCGGCTTTTAAAGGTCCAGTCAACAGGCTCATACTTTTTAAACCCCCCAAAGAAGTTCGGCAATTCATAAAGTAGACCACGGTAATCACGTTTTCTGAATATTACAGCGCTACGCTTCGTACAGAGCCTCCATTTTGAAAAACAATTTCTCCTCGCCGTTCTTATGTCTGACCAATCCTCCTTCCATGTGCAGCACGCTGCTCGTTGATTGGTATGAACCAGTCACGATGACAAGCTACACGTTCCTTTCCCTGTGAGCAAGAAGGGTGGCAAGGCCCCACTAAATTTTGAAGCCAGCTGTAGTCATAGTTCTATTCCCTGTAACTTCATTTATACAACACATACCGTATTTACTCGCGTAATCTTCACACTCGCATAATTCTCGCACCCCCACATCGCCCAACAAAAATACGATTTCTTTTTTTTCCTCGAATAATTATCGCACCCCCGAAAACTGCTGCAATAATGTCGTCTGCTCTTTGCAGCCACTGATGATGATAGCGCACGCCATCTCTTAAGCATCAAGCGTACTATTCTACAGAGATTCAATGCAAGTCAAGCCGAAGTGGCCAGTGTGCGTTGCGCCATGTTTTGTATGTTGTATCGGTAATCTTGTCACGTTATGAGGCGATACTGAAGCTGTTCAGCTGCTTTCAAGTTGCAAGTGATAGATCATGCACTAAACAACGGCAGCAGGGCCGCCGGTAGGCCCTTCGGAGTCTACGAGTTTTGTGTTCGCTACTGGAGACGGCAGCATAAAGCCACCAAGGCGCGTTGGGTCTTTGAATAACGCGTTCGATGCTCTAACCACTGAGCTATCACAGTGGCCTGAGGCGCGTTGGGTCTGCTGTGTGCCTAAAACTGGCATTGATGGTAAACTTTATTTCTTCAGAAGGAAACTGTGGACGATTCTGTTAAATAGCCATCAGCCCAATACTGACATCCCACGCTTACCTTTTGAGGGCTCCTGTTGAGCGACGCTACCGCTACGCCCGCTGAGCTTTGCGTACGGTATTCTAATTCTCGACTATTTGCTTCCACTTTTTCTGTCTTTAATAAATCTTGTCTTGTGTTGTATCTCTGCTTTTATTGTTGAGATAAGTTCTAATTAGTACTTCTTAAAGCTTACTGTAAGTTGCTGGTGTGAGAATCCTGATTTGCGGCCGCTTCGTTTTCTTTTTCGCTCTGTACGTTTTCGTGGAAAGTTTTCCCCGCGTAATTCTCGCACCCCCCAACTTTGCATCAGTTTTCCGGCAAAAAAAGTGCGAGGATTATGCGAGTAAATACGGTATTCATGAAATTCTTGCGACAGCAAAACAATAGTGCACACATTCTTCTTTATAACAATTTGTGGACCTCGGGGGTTCTTTAGTGGCCCTTTAACATGGCCACTGTTTTTTAAACCAGTACAGGACTACAAAATCAATTCAGTGATAATTCTGGATGATAATTTTTTAAGTGTGAATACACTTTATAAGCTACCCCAAACCATCCACCACCGTCGGCGGTGTCCGCAGTCTTCTCTCTATCTTTAAAAGAAAGAGGACTTGGCGAGCCGGAGCGCGACGCTCTGCCGAATAAGCCACGGGCGCGACGCTGATATCGGTGTTAGTAACGCGCCTTATACCCCCTCCCCCTTCGCTCGCTTTTCCGCTCGCTGCAGCTGCGCGCGCACCCCCTCTCTCTCTTGCTCCGCCTTCTCTCTCAGTCTCCCGTCGAGAGCGAATCGTCAAGAGCGGGTCGTCAAGAGCGGGTCGTGAGGGGGAGTAAAGTTAAATAAAATCCGTTGGCATTCGCCAGTGAGTTAACGTAAACTCCCCCGTGTGATCAAATTGCGATTCCCAGGAACCATTACACCATAAAGGCACCATAGTATGATTAATAAATATAATAGTGCGAATTAATAAGTACCCCTCATAGCATCACCCCGTGTATTCGCACTTAATCATATTCACCCTCGGGGAAATGCTTCGGGAGTTTTATCTCCCAAAAGGGCTGGTGTAAAATAGGACTGGGCGCATTCCTGCCCAACAATGCAACTACCTTGTACAGCGTAAACGAAGTTTTATACAGCTGTTATTATCTGACTCCGCGACTTGGCATTGTTAAATGGTGTAAATGTATAGTTGAACGCCACTTCCAATAAACTTTCCGCTACAACAGAAAAACTCTGTTTCCCATCAGCAGACTATAGGAGTCAATGCATAAATATTCTCACCTTAACACTTTTTTTTCTGCCGTCTTGCTTCAACAATATTAACGATGCACTTCCAGGTTCAGATATATAATGCTGTGCAGTAAACACATCTTTATCATATTGATGCATTTTCTGAATCTGAAGATATATCGATGAAGTCTAAAACACATGTTTGCACAACCACAAACCGCTGCTGTTTACCAAGAATGGGTGCCGCCATCGCTCAATAGCAATGGCTATGAGACTGCCCTGCTTTAGTCACCGGCGTGCTTTTGAGCCGTAGATCATCCGAAGCTGAAGCTCAGTCGCTCAGTTCTTAATTTCCTTCATGCAGCTGCTGGGTGCAATTGCGGAACGATGCCTTTCTCAATGCCAATGCTTATCATTCTGTCCGCGCTTGGCCAGTGTGGTAACTAATTATAGCAGCTGTTCGTCCGTGTTATCAACAAAATCAGTTAGCCAGCGAGTGATGGATGATATGAAGAGCATAGAATAAGGCAAAAGTCACCACTGCATGCTACCCCGCCTCCATCTCGGCTTTGTCGGATTCACTTTGATGGCGGACAGCTGCTGGTGTTAATGCAACTTGTAAGCTCGTTCACAAAATCTGTTGTGGCTATTGTTTCAGTGTCTTTTCACCATGGTGTCGCAATGCAAGGATGAGAATCGCGTATGACGCCCCTATGAGAGAATAGAAAGCAGCCAACACATTTTGAATTTTATGAATAAGAGTTCCTTGTTTGACTAGCTCAGATCAGCTATGATTTTTCAATTTCACTACAACGAAACTTTCGCGAATTTTTTCCGCGTCTCGTCTATTTCATTGTGGCGGGGTTGGACTATAGCTTCTAAACCTCACGAAGTTAGAGAACAGCAGTAATTGGTCCTATTACAAGTGTTTGTATCTTTTTACTTGATTGAATGTATTAGTCATGGTGAGCTTTCTTTTCTTTTTTCACAAAATCTGGTAGTACTATTCATTTTAATTACCTTATGAAAAAGGTGATGCAGAATGCCTGCTTAGTCAGGACTTATCAGCGTTTCCAACCTTCAGCGTCAGACGTACCTGTGAAAGTTGACTTAGATAAGGGGTCTCAGCTGGTTAGTGGTATTTTAGACCTGCTTCTCTACTGCAGCTAAAGCTTGTATTTAATAACTTGTCACGTGAGATAGCAAGCCTTCACCAACACACGTTTTGTTAAATGCAGCAAATATTGCAGGAACAAAGGATCATTTGTGACTGAAGCTTGTACTTTATCTACAAAACCGCCTACAAAACAGCAGCCTAACCATTTTTCACGTTAAGCACAACATCATTTACTGTACTATGCAACGTAGGCGTAGGTGGTAATAAAAGCAGAGACATTATTATGATAGGCTTTTTCTTTACGATTGTTAGAAAAAATACCTGAGGAATACTGGTACAGCTTCCACTTATATGCAGCAAGTGCCAGGGAAAGCTTCATGTAACTATAATTATGAATTGCATTGCGACCATACTTTAGGTCAGAGGCGGTCATGGAACTGAATAAATTGAGTTTTGGGTGATAGTAAACTAGGAGCAGTATGTTAATTTGATTTACTAAAATTTTTGTTAATAAACATGCATTCATCTGTGCATATAACATATAATTAAACATGCCGCAACTGCATTACATTAGTGACAAATATTTGTGCTTGTAAATGTGAAACTGGTAACGGCTCCATAAAGTTGATGCGCTGCTCGAAAAATGGCTTTGATCAATGACATCATTGTATATCCAACCCTACAGTGGCACAGTCCTTGTCTTAAGATTTTGTTAATATTACTTAAAGGGGTCGTCAAATGTTTGCCGAAAATTCTACGTGTGTATCCGGAATCCTGGTCGTCCATTCAATACTATACCTCTGCTTGTTTCATTGTTCAGGTTCATTTAACAACTATAAAAGCACAATTTCGATTTCCTAACTCGCGGTCCCCTCAACTTTACGAGTGACGTTTTAAGTCAGCCAATGAAAAGTCTGTCTTTGGCAAAACATGGCGAAGCAGTGATGTTTCCTGATCCGAGATTTGTAGCATCATACTATCTCGATTGTGGTGCTGTAAAGACGTCATGACCGTTGTTTCCGCTTTGATTAGTTGTGTGGCAGTGTCCGATGATTCTCAGTGCAGGCATAGTGAGGGCTAAGCCATCCAAAACATGCCGTGCCCCACTGCGGTGGTCTAGTGGCAAAGGTACTCGCCTGCTGACCAGCAGTTCGTGGGATCGAATTCCGGCTGTGGCGGCTGCATTTTCGATGGAGGAGAAAATGCTGTAGGCCTGTTTGCTCAGATTTGGGTTCACAGTAAAGAAACCCAGTTGGTCGAAATTACTGGAGCCCTCCACTTCGGTGTCTCTCATAATCATATGGTGGTTTTGGGACATTCAAGCCCCGCATATCAATCACTCAATCAACCAATCCAAAACACGCCGTAAAGTACAACCTAACGCAACTAGTAAAAAAAAAAAAACGCTGCATTAAGCAAGCGAAGGTAACTGGGAAGGCAACCAGGAAGCAAGAATACACACACGGGGGAGCTTGAATACATCTGAAAGTGGAACCAAGCAGATGACTTGCTCTGCTTGCTCAATATACAACACGGAGTGCAAGAATCGTTGTGTTATCTCTTTCTTTCCCAGGTTTTATAAATCTATCATTTTAGAGCAAAAGAAAGCTTACACTGTGTTTATAACTTCGCTTAGCATGACGTCGAATGTATCTGTGGCAGCCAGTGGTGCGTGCCGCATGGTCATTTGGGAGCCCAAGAAAACTAGGATTTCATATGGGCGTCAATAATTATAGACTGGATATTGAGCTCAAATATTTTGGTATCGACCTGTTCAATCCTTATTGAAGCAGAGAAAATTACAGTCGGCCAGCATAATTTTCTTTTCACAACCCCTTTGAAGTATCAATAAAGCACTCTTTACCAGAAAGTTCTATCTTGAAAAATGTTTCCATTTCAAGGCTCTTAATGACTAAAAGATACGAAAAATAGGAGACCCTAAAGCTTTGCCTTTAGGAGTTGAACGCGATAGCGATATTCTGTTCCTAGTGCGCAGTTCAAACACTTAGTGCATGTGCGTTTTAAAACTTGCTATGAACGCAGTACAGTCGACTCTCATTAATTCAAACTCGAAGGGACCCCTGGATTTTGTTTGAATTATCAGGCTGTTTGAATTATCAGAAGTTCTCATATATGCGACTCTGGGTAAGGTGACAGCACAAATTATGATCAGACATCTATATTCACACTTTTAAGCATCTCTAGATCCTAACTACACAAAAACAGAGAGCGGTGCATGTATGGTCAACAAGTTTATTGACTATCTACTGCTGACTAGACCTTTTAAAAAAATCATGGATGGTCAACTGCTTATTTGCCACATGCGCATTTAGCACAAAGCTCTCGATGCCAGTAAGTGCTGCCAGTTGATTCTGAGAGTTTTCTGTTGTTGTCAGAAATTTTCTCACTTTAGCAATGTACTGGAAAGCCTGTGCAGTTGTCACATTTTCCACTTCCGGTTCTTCTTCACTTTCACTGCTGTGTTGTGCTGGCAGCACCTCTGCCACCAAGTCATCGAGTGTGTCCTCCCTGCACAAGCACAGGTTATCATCAGAAGCTGCATAACTGTCGAGGTCGGCAGCTATGTTGTGCGCTTTTAAAGCAGACAGCACTTGGCTTTCATCGTTGCCCTCAGTCTGCAAGCAGTCAGATCAAGTGGCAATGCTGCAGCCAGGTATGCGGAAGGCATGCTCGAAGCAGTTCCTTATTGTTGCTGATGTGACAGCATTCCATGCGTCGGCGAGCATGCCCAACGATGAGAGTAGTGTGACACTGTAAGGCATGGAATTGTCCATACATATCAGCATTCTCTTTAGCAGTGTTTTCCGGTAATTAAGCTTCAAGCATTTGATTACCCCTTGATCCAGGGGCTGGAGGACAGCTGTAGTGTTAGGAGGCAGAAATTCAAGGCGAATTGCTTCCAGCCCCTCCACGTCGCCGTGCGCAGGGCAGTTATCAACAATGAGCAAAATTTTCCTTTTCGCTCGCTTCATTTGCCCATCCAGTTTGCGGAGCCAACCCTCGAACAAAGCTTGCGTCATCCAGGCTCGCGTGTTTCCGTCATATGCAACTGGGAGCGTTCGGACGCCTTTAAAGCACCTGGGACGCTTTGACTTGCCCACAACGAAGAGTTCTGGCTTGTGACTTCCGTCCATATTGGCGCAAACCATGACGGTTAACCGTTCTTTGCTCAGCTTTCCGCCAGTGCAACGCTCTCCCTTGCGACACAAGGTTTGATCGGGCAGGCACTTGAAAAACAGCCCCATTTCGTCGGCATTATATACATCAGCCGGGGAGTATTCAAGCAGCAGGCTTTGAAATCTAGTCTGCCGCCAGTCAGAAGAAACAGCTTCATCGACCACTGCTGCTTCACCACTCACTGTTTTGAAGGAGAGACCGTGGTGTTCCTTGAACCGAGAAATCCAGCCATCGCTGCACTTGAAATCTTCAATTCCCAAGCGCAAGGAAAGTTCTTCAGCTTTCTCTCATAGGATTGGCCCATTTATCGGTAAATTGGAGCTCCGTGCGCGCTTGAGCCAAAGAAGCACGGCGTTTTCGAGATCCGGGTACGCAGCTTCCCTAAGCCTTTTCCGATCGGGAGCGAAGCGGCTCGCGTTATTCTGCAGCTTGTCTTTGGCTTTCAGAATGGTTGTGAGAGTACTTTTGGTTATTCCATACTTCAGTGCCACTTCGGTCTTCTTTACTCCAGCGTCGACTTCTTGGATAGCGGCCAATTTCTCTTTTAGGGGTAGTGTCCGATATTTTCCTCGCGGTGCCATGGTCGATCGAAAAATGCGCAGCACGTAAGAAAGACGGGCAGACCTGTACGCATTCTGTGGGCAGGTCACGTGCTTCTGAGTCAGCCGGCGCCACCGGCACGCCGGAAAAGCAGAGATAAGCCGCGAGCCAGCTTCGTAACCACCGGGCCGTTTTTGTTTTTCGTTTTTTTTTCCACCGCGGCGCGGAATGCTGAGAAATGATTGTGTGGCAAAACCTTTTCCCTTGAAGTTTTAAGGCGCTTATTTTTCAATATCAGACTATTATGATAATCATAAGCACGCAAATTTTCAAATATTGCCGGCAAATCAGCAGAAATTTTCCGGTATGGACAGGCAGAAAGTACGAATTAACCGAATGACGAAGTTTGAATTAAGCGGCTTTTAAATACATTGAAAGCATAGCGAGCTAACCAAAATTTTGAATTTTGTATGAATTAACCGAAAGTTCGAATTATCAGAGTTTGAATTATCGCGAGTCTACTGTATATGGCCTTAAGGAAACAGGTACAGCAGCGTGTGTGCCTATTGTAATGGGTTACTGGTTTTAAACCACGAAGTCAGTATGATAATCACTTGTTCTGATGCCCGATTGCAATGGGCGCTTGTACCACACATTATTACTGAAATATTTCATGTTGTATTGTGAAGCATGTATACAGGGCGCATTTGTTTGTAAAGCATGTGTTACTTTCACCGCATTTCCAAGCAGAAGAAGTTATTTTCAAGGCATTCAACAGCAGATGCATGACCATATGGTAGAACATTTGCTTGCCACGCAAATGACCTGGGTTGTATCCCCATTGTGACCCAGGATTTTTTTATATTTATCTTATTTGCATCATTCTCGACTTTTGTTGGTAAAGCTTAAGATGATGATTTTTCGCCCACAACCAATGACGCCGACGCCAGAATTTCTGCAAAACGAGCTCTTTAACACAGTCGCGTTAAAAGTGGGCATTTGCATTGTGTAATGTCCTCCATAAAGTAGCACAAACTAACAATACCAAAGTCCGTGTCGGTTTTCTTCTGCTTTCTTGTCTGTAGTGCTTACGCTTCATGGAGAAAGACTGGTTACATGTTTGTGACTTCTTTATAATGGCACTTGTCAGCAGCTTGAATCTGAGCACACATTTTTCCCTTGCTTGGAACAGATCGCACTCATGGACAGCAGTTCCAGAAGGACTTTGACGAAGCAACCCGGTGTCTTGAGGAGTACATAAAAGCATTGGAGAAAGAAGTGGCAGAGCGAAATGAGCTTATCAGAATGCTGGAAGACGCCAAGGTCTACTATGACAGCCAGAATGGGGAGGCTCGGATCGTGGCGTCGGTGAGTGTTCAAGCTGTTTCACTGGATGGAACTTTTCTATAGTTCTCTATGCTGCTTGAACCTTGCTGCTAGTCAAGTGAATGAGTTATTCATCTTTGCAGCCATGTAGCTCTGAGACGCTTGAGTATAGCTTCGGTTAAAGCATCCTCGAGGGGCAGGATGTATCGGTCGACACAGTGTTTTGTGAAAGCATGAGGGTCTTACTAGATTGACCACATTTAGTTTTGGCCATATTGGTTGCTTCAGTAGCGTAAGAATATAAGTTTTCACCTTTTAATGAAATGTGGCACAGTGTTTAGGAAGCTGCATATAATACCGTATTTACTCGCATAATAGGCGCACTTTTTTTTTTCAGAAAATCCGGCTCGAAGTTAGGGGTGCGCCAATTACGCGGGATAAAATTTTCTAAAATTTTTTCAACTCGGTTCTCGCGCTTTAAATCTGCACACTTGTCAAGTAAAAAGAAGTCCACCACTTTGTCCTCATATGCTGCGGGCAAGCGCTGGCACAAGGTGGTCCGCCTTCGCAGTGCGAGGCCATGGCGCCGCATGAAACGAGTTGTCCATCCGGAGCTGGCTTTGAACTCTTTTGCTTCGATGCCCTGCGCTCGGGCTATTCTGCGCGCCTCAGTCTGCACAATATCCAACGACACAGCACAGCCGTCTTGTCGTAGCTCCCGTATATGCCGGACCAGTTGCTCTTCGACGTTCGGATACCTGCCGGTCTTGGCACCGCGGAAAGCCCGTCGTGTCTTCTTCGTCGCCTTAAGTTTTTCTTCTTGGTCCCTCCAGTACCGAATACTGGTTTCTCCAACGCCGAAATGCCTGCTTGCAGCCCGGTTTCCATGCTCCAGCGCGTACTGCACTGCCTTCAGTTTAAACCCAGCCGTGTAGCTCGCGTACTTCCCCATGGTGGAACCAAAGTTCAATACACGACCACAACATACGCACACCGCTTGCAAAATGGTGTTTCTTTCTTTTTCTCTGATGGTGGTGATGGCGATCGAGCCCCCGGCGTTGTACACGTGACCTCCAAAAAGCGCGACGATTTGGGGGGTATCAGTAATTGATCGAACAGCCGTTTTTTTTTTTTCGCTCATGGACGCATTTTTTTTTTTTTTCAAGTTTTATTTCGACAAACAAGTTGGTTAGGTCGTTGCACTTCGAATTTTTTTTATTTGTTCGTCGATTTGCCTTCTTTTTTTCTTCAGGGTACGGGGACCGCGTTCCAACTGTACCGCTGGGGGGTAGAATCGTTTCTGATCACGGCCAAGTTCGGGGTGCGCCTATTATGCGCGGAATTAAAACAAATCGAATTTTCCCTGACCAAACTAGGGGTGCGCCTATTATGCGAGTGCGCCGATTATGCAAGTAAATACGGTACATACGAGGTTTGCATTTTATATTCTGACAAAAAGCATTTTTCAGAAGTCAGTGTTTTTTTGTCACAATAAATAGAAATGACATACTCTTTTTTTTTTTGCGATTTTAGAGCTCTAGCATTGCCTCTTATAAAGTATATTCAGGACTGTGATGAAATTTGAAGTTTTTTAGTGCTTATGTCCTTTATTTCCTTTTATATGTTACTGCACACTGCGCAGAAAATTTGCAATTAAGCAGACTCGGCTTTTACCAGCTGGCCCAGATTTTTTTGCCCTGGTAGCCTGCTCACTGTGTCTTGATATTTAGTTTTTAAGAAAAACTTGGGCTGTGTTGTAGTACCGTCAAACCGGAATATAGTGTGAACAGAAATATAGGTCGACCCCCCCAAACTTCGAACCTCCGAAGAAATTAAAGAAAAAATCGCGAAGTTTCACAGTGCACCCTCATTATGGTAAGTACGTGACACAACCAGCTGCACTGTGAGGACATTTGTTTTTTTTATTTGGACACTAATCTTGTGTAGTTGAACATCGTAAGGCCACAGAGTGCTGTCACTCAGGCTCATCCGAGCTTGAGTCCGGCGACGTGTTTCCAACTATTAACGTCCCAGAGTGCATCGTCCTCCATTCCATCCAATGCGTTACTGATGCGGCATTTGCAGAAAGACCGAAGTACGCCCCCTCAGCGCAAAGCCCTTCTGCTTCAATAATCAATGCACCTACGTTGGCGATCCCTTAAGTTGCATCCTTGTGAGCCCAGAGTCGAGTGCTATCTTGAGAGCTTTCACGTGGATGCACTCCGCTGTTATGGGTAGCGACCTTGCACGCAGCTCCCGGATGAATTCGGTGAGTAGCGTTTCCAGTTCGTGGTGCACTTTAGTCCGTCCATGGAACGATTTTTTCTTGTTGTTGTTGTTGCTGCAGGATGGGATGCACGGCTTTTGGCTCCTCCAGTATTGGATACTTTCCTTCGATGCACTGAATTCTTGTTGGGCCGCCAGGCTGCTGTGCACTTCGACATATCCGATAACTTTTTTCTCAAAACCTTTTGTAAACTGCCATCAACTACTACTCATTTTTGAAGAAAAAGAAAACAGACTGACAGCAGATAGCCGAGGCGAAAATTGGGGGACCCTCAAGCTTCGCCCAAGAGTTGAACGGGGTGGCGAAATCCGGCCCTAGCACACCCTTCAACCGCTAAGTGTACTTATTCTAAGTACATACACATGCACGCACACAAACACGCACAAAGTAGATTGGACCAGCGCGCGCTATTATCGCCGAATAAGCTCGTTTTTGTCGTGACACCTGTCGAACAAAATGCGTTAAAGGTGCCTTGAAACGCTTTTTCAAGTAACCGTAAAATGAATTCACTAGAAGAGCTTATTGCCTCACGAATTCAACGCCACAAAAATTTTAAGAATTCGTCCAGTGCGAGTGGAGTTGCAAAGGTTTGTCGCATGCTGCAATTCAATTATTTCTTTTCTTGTCCCGACGAAAGCGCTGGAAGCTAAGCAGGGAGGGGTGGCAGGGCGAAGAAACTACCTCACCTCGTGACCTTGAGCACTTTTTTTCTTCGAACGCGTAGCTTTTTCAGTGTGATCGCTGTGGCGGACAAGTAGCGGCTTCTTGTGGCTATCTTGGTAACTTGATTTTTCGGTCACAGACACCCAGACGATTTTTCGCTCACTACCAACGGGGCCGACGCCGACGGCCGGTTTTCTGCGACACGAGCTCTTTAACGCTTTCGCGTTAAAAAGGCATTACTAGAACATTGTAGGCCTTGTCTAACCTTGCCCACCGGCGTCGTTGCTAATTCTTACGATGACAATTGAGGCTTTCGACTTCTACTGCCCATTGTTTCAAAACTTCCGCATTTTTTTCTGCCAATGATCAGTGTGTATAAGACGAGGGTTGACTTTTCATTGTGTTTAAAAAAAAGAAAAAAAAACATTCGACCTGTATTCTGGTTTTCATGGTAGCCTTGGTACTTTGGTATGCAACACCAACGCCTCCAAGAAAATTTATGCCTGGAACGTCGCTCTCTTTTCAATTGGGAGCTTCCTGCCAGCTCGCAATATCGAAGGCCATGCCCCCCGTCGCGTGTTGCAACCATCCAGTAATGTTGCGACCGTACGGTAATGTCACATGACCGAGCGGTACCAAGGCCCATCTCCGTACCACTCAGTCATGTGACATTACCGTGCCGCCCTGTCACGGGACATCACAGCTGCTCGAAGGCAACTGTGAGAGCATTGCTGTGTGCGCAGGGGGGCGGCTGCCAGAGGCGTTTGCCTTCAGCACCGGATGGGAATGGTAAAATAAGAAGGTTAGGGCAGCACATTCGCGGCTCACGTTCCAGGCGTAATTTTTTTAGGAGGCATTGGTAACACTTAAAGAGACACTAGTAACTTGGGGGAGGAATTGCAACTCATGATTACGGAGTTAGAAAGGAGAGCAGAAAGGTGCGTCTTAAAAATTAATCTGCAGAAAACGAAAGTAATGTACAACAACCTTGGAAGAGAGCAGCACTTCGAGATAGGTAATAGTCCACTTGAATTTGTAAAAGACTATGTCTACTTAGGACAGGTAATAACCGCGGAGCCGAACTATGAGATTGAAGTAACTAGAAGAATAAGAATGGTATGGAGCAAATTTGGCAGGCACTCTCAAATCATGACAGGTAGATTGCCACTATCCCTCAAGAGGAAGGTATATAACAGCTGGATCTTGCTGGTACTTAGCTACGGAGCAGAAACCTGGAGACTTACAAAGAGGGTTCTCTTTAAATTGAGGACGACGCAGCGAGCAATGGAAAGAAAAATGGTAGGTGTAACCTTAAGAGACAAGAAGAGACTAGAGTGGATTAGGGGACAAACGGGGGTTAAGGGTATCGTAGTTGAAATCAAGAAGAGGAAGTGGACATGGGCCAGGCATGTAGCGTGGAGACAGGATAACTGCTGGTCATTAAGGGTAACTAACTGGATTCCCAGAGAATCTAGTGGCTAAGGTACTCGGCTGCTGACCCGCAGGTCGCGGGTTCGAATCCCGGCTGCGGCGGCTGCATTTCCGATGGAGGCGGAAATGATGTAGGCCCGTGTGCTCAGCTTTGGGCTCACGTTAAAGAACCCCAGGTGGTCGAAATTTCCGGAGCCCTTCACTACGGCGTCTCTCATAATCATATGGTGGTTTTGGGACGTTAAACCCCACATATCAATCAGAGATGGCAAACGGGGTTAGGGGGAAAGAAGGCTAAGTGGGCAGATGAGATTAAGAAGTTTGCGGGTATAAATTGGCAGCAGCAAGCACAGGACCGGGTTAACTGGCGGAACATGGGAGAGGCCTTTGTCCTGCAGTTGACGTAGTCAGGCTGATGATGATTATTGTTGCACAAAAGTGATATTTTCGGGGCAAAGCTCCTCAAGGTCGAGGCTTGTCCGTTGGTGGTGTTGCTGTGCGTCATAGCCGTGATGAGGATAAAGATGATGACGATGACGATCATGGACAGCGACTGGCTTGTGCAGTATATGGCGTCTTGATATGCTTTACGATGCATTTTGTATGACTGGAAACAACCAACAACCACCAGGGGAACGTGCACAGACCTTGTCTTGGCCAACTTCAGGCCAGATTCGATACCACATAGTAGTAATAATAAAGGCAAAACGAAATTCACAACTCAACACAACATACCAGTTATGATCAATAAGCATTGTATATAAGCACTTTGTCACTCATTTACATGCACGAGCGGTGAATGTCATGGGTGATTTGTGGTAACGCCCAACGATCCTTCACCCGCTCATCATCATTAATTTGGTGGATATGCCGTTTGCTTTTTGTATTGTGAGAAGGGGGTTACTTGAAAAAACAAGAATTGTTTTTTCTTTTGGTGTCCCTTTAATAGTTGCATACTGGGGTGTCGCACAATACAGTTCAATACAGAAAAAAAAATCGTAAAAGGTCCCAAATTAGCTGGCATCTAGTTCGAAAATGTTATTTTCATATATACCTTATTGTTGAACTCTCTGAGATGAACTACAGTCGACTCCTGATAATTCCAAGTTGCTTATTTGGGATTGTCGCTTAATTGTAAGTGGAATGAAGGTTCCATCAGTTGTTCATGCAATTAAATAGAAAGAAATGCTCGGTAATTAGAATCTAGAAGTCTGAAATTTCGGGTAATTCAAATTTTAATCGAATTCCGGAGAAAATTGTAATAATATTTAAGAAATTTGCTAGTTTTAAAGTGTGGAATAATGATGTCTGTGCGGCCGGCACTCAAGGGCATCGCAGCTGACCAACAGCGCCACAGTTCAACACTTCCTTCAGCTTACCGGCGCTGTTGGCATTGCAATTGCTTACAGCGCCTCAGGCCTTAAAGCGGTGAAGGCAATTCTGCGAGCAACCTGTGCAGTGACAATGGCTGTAAGCAAGTGCTGGGCCTAAACGCTTGTCTCATTGAGCAGACAGCGTTTCCATGTGAAACAGAGCTCTACGTGTATTCCAGGTGCGTCACGATTATGGCAATTCGCAGGCCCTATCGGATGCTAGACTTGGTGACGGAAGTAAAGATTTTGAAAGAAGTGGAAGTAGGAGGCTCTGCCAAGCAAGATATTGCCAGGAAATACGGCCTAATAGCCTGTCAAACATTCTAAGAGCAAGCGCTCGTTGCTGGACGCATTTGAAAATGACCAGTTTAAGTTGCCTTCAAAATGACCGGTTTAAGAGCATGCGCACTGGCGCCCACCCAGAGTTGGAGCAAGCGTTGCTCGTCTGGATTCGGGAGGCGCGAAGCAACCGACTTCCGCCCAGCGGCGAGATCGTTGCAGCGAAAGCCTCATCACTTGCAACCATGCTAGGCTTCAAGAACTTCGCTTCATCCGATGGATGGCTTACACGCTTTAAGCAATGCCATGATACGGTGTTTAAAAGTGTGAATGGAGATAGGGCTGCTGTCGATGCGGCAACATGTGCTATGAGGAGTGAAGATAAGCTTCGGGAATACTTGGATGAATATTAGCCCCAAGATATCTTCAATGCCGACGAGAGAGCACTATTTTACAGAATGTTGCCAGAGAAGACGCTGACCTTTACAGACGATGACTGCGCTGGAGGTAAGCAGAGCAACGAAAGAGTGTCAGTTCTGATGGCGGCCAACATGACGGGCTCTGAGCGATGTCGTCTGCTTGTAATCGGCAAAGCCGCTAAGCCTAGATGTTTCAAGGGTGTGAAGGCATTGCCTGTAGAATATGCGTCTAACAGGAAAGCGTAGATGACGGCGGACATATTCAAGGATTGGCTGATGAAATTGGATCGCAAGTTCGCGTTAGCGAAACGCAAGGTGTTACTGCTTGTGGACCAGCGCTGTGCACACATGAAGGTGCCGCCCTTGAGGGCCATCTGTTTCGCTCACCTGCCAGCGAACACTACATCAGTGTTGCAACCTATGGACAAGGGAATTTAAACGTGAAAGTACTTTATCCGAAACAGCTTCTTGAGTGGATGCTGTTGTGTATGGGCGATTGAACTCATTATGAGGTGAGCCTTCTCAGCGGTATACATACGCTGGTGCGAGCGTGTGGTTGCGTGAAGGACGAGACCATCGCGAACTGCTTTAGAGCGTGCAATTTCGTTGCAAGCGCTGCAGATGATTCGTTTTGTATAGCAAGGGAAGCAGACACAGGTGAGATTGAAGTTGACAGTTTCGTGCCAGCTCTCGGCAACGTCCATTTCGAAGAATATGTTGCTACTGACAGTGCTGTAGAAACGTGCGGTGCGTTGACGGATGCTGAGATCGCTGAGATGGTTCGGCCTGCGAGGATAGTCACGAAACTGGGGTGGACGACAACGACGTTGCAAGTGAGCCACAACCATGAGCTGTTGATGTAGCCGTGGGCCTTGCCCTTGTGCAGCGGTTTTTTTGCTGCTGAGAGCAACGCCGAGGAAGCTTTTGGGCATATATATAGATTTCAAGACTTTCTTTCTGCTGCAAGATTTAGCAGGCAAAAGCAAACTGCAATCGCCGATTTTTTTCGTAAACGGCTTTGAAATAAATGTATTTTTCATTTGTCGCGATTCGCTGGAATTCCATTTAATCAGAAGTTTTCGGCGGTCTCGTGAACTTTGTATTAACAAGAGTCGTCTGTATTTCTGTGAGCCTTGCTTGGTAAATGGTAGGAGAGTGCAGTCCAACACTGTATGACCCATTGGAGCACTAGAGAATGTACGGGCTGCCTACACATTGTGTATGTATGCAGGCATACAAGAACTTTGGCAATCGAGTGAAAGCATTGAAGAAGAAGCTGGAGGCAAAAACAAAGACGCTGCCAAGCCCGGTGCCGTCACCTACCCCAGATGCGCCTTCTCCAACCAACTCTGATGATGGCCTGCAGTTACCTGCAATACAGGAGACAGGTATGCTTGTCACATTTGTAAAGATGCAGTGCATCAAAGTACTTACTGTATTTGCTGCTGTGGGGCAGATTTGTCATGTTGTAAAAGAAAAGTTGCTAATAACAACTATACTTTACCTTTCGTTCAAGCCTACGAGGTCATAGACGTAGCAAAGGCAGGGACTTTAAGTAATGCTGTTTCATACCTCGAATGACTTTTCATACCTGGAATGACTTCGGCGTCTGAAAAATCGGACGCTGAAGAGTCGTCGAAATTTTCAGATGTTCTTAAACATAGACGTCGATAGGGCGTGTGATGCTGCTGTGAAATGCTTTGAAATTGCAAGCATGTGAGAAAAGTCTGACTTCCGAAAAATCGGCAGTCAACTGATCTTCAGTCTTGTTATAATGATGTGCTATGGTTTTAAATTTCTTCATTGGCTTTGTGTAATAAGTATGGTGAGGTTATCTGTTGGTGATATAATTTACTTTTCTTTTTTACTCTATTATGTTTAAATAGCGTGTAGCACACTGTAATTTTAGGATTTGTGTGTCTTTCTCTCGAGGCTAGAACAGAACAGTTCTGTTCTGAGGAAGACAAGATCGCTTGTCGGAACGTCGGCTCGACACAACCGCTGTTTACGGATTTCTTCGTGAACACAATATGTATGTGTCTTAAAATTGACTCTAGCAATATCTGCTCTGAAATCCGGTCTTGCTGCTCCCAAACTTATTTTTGTCAGCTCCAAAAGCTGCTTCGAAGCAGCCTAAGCCAGTAGCATCACTGCATTAGTTGAATGAGGGTAGGCTTTAAATTCCACCCGTTTTATTGTTGTCGATGAAGACAGCATAATACAAAAAAAAAAAAAAGAGGCAAAGTTGCTGCATGGGACAACAATATCTGTGACTGAATCCAGCAACGCTGGTATTAAAGTTCAGAGTCTCATGCAGTACTTTAAGATGTCGGAGTTCTGTCATCCACTCCAGCCTTCAACAGTGTGCTTTTACACCTCACTAGAAAGGATTGAGTTACTGACCAGTGGTCTTTTATTCATGAGAACTTACAGACAATAATGCCAGGGAAAGTATAGTGGTCGTTATTAGAAGTAATTGTAATATAAATGTGAAGGAAGGAAAAGAACGAAAAAATAACTTGCCATAAGCAGGATCCTAACCTGCGACTTCGAATAATGAATTAGATGCTTTACCACTGAGCTAGGGCGGGGGTCATTCCTCTGTCTACTTTATAGGGCATATATGTGATTTAAACGTGGGCGCTTCAGTCAGCACTACCTGTTGCCATTGCAGTGAGCGTGGAATAGAGTAACGACTGGTATGCTTTGAGGTGGTATGCGAGGGATTGGATTTTTGGTCAGTTGCCATCTCAAAATAAGATCACATACTACGTGATGCCAAAGCAGACAAAATGAGTGTTCCACGCTCGCCACAAATTGCAGTAGGTGGTGCTGACTGAAGCTCCCACATTTAAATGCACGTAGTATATACCCTATAAAGTAGATGGAGGCATGACCGCCACTGTAGCTCAGTTGTAGAGCATTGGACGTCTTATTTGAAGGTCGCAAGTTTGGATCCTGCTGGTGGCAAGTTATCGTTTCGTTCACTTTCCTTTCTTCACGTTTACGTTGCAATTACTTCTAATAGCAACCCTTATACTTTCCCTGGCATTATTGTCTGTTGGTTTCATTAAGGGGGCAGACTCATCTTAGACATTTTTTTGTTTATTTATTCAGTGATCTTGATAAAACTGCTCTGTGTAATGCTGTCTTTTCTGCTGGTTTCAAAAATTTAATTACTCTTCCTGTAACTTGTTTCTAAGTTAACTCAAGTTCACCCCCTATGGTTTAAGGCCACCATAGAAAAAAAGTGCTGAATTAAAACTGATATTTAAAATATGCCAACATGGGACTAATGACTAGAGATTGAAAGTATGCAAGAGTTCTTTGTTTTTAGGCCTTTCTTGATTATTTTACAGCAAAATGAACTATCCATTTTCAACAGCAGTTGGAATTGTGTTACAATTTTGATGAGTAATTAATTAAAAATAAAAAGGCTTGTGCTCTAAATTCTGCTCACATACTTGCATCGTACACACATACTAGTACTAGACTCGCGATAATTCAAATTTTCGGTTGATTCAAACAAAATTCAATTTTTCGGTTGGCCTTCTATTCTTTCAATGTATTCAAAAGCCTCTTAATTCAAACTCCATCGTTTGGTTCTTTCATACTTTTTTTTTGCAGTTCCATGCGAGAAATTATCTGCTGCTTTCCCACTACTGCTTAAAATTTGAAAGCGTAACAGTTGAAACCCTAACAGTCTACAAATGAAAAATAAGCACCTCGGGCCTCAAGGAAAAAGGCTTTGCTAGTAAACAAATGTTTGAAACAAAGCACATCCATGGTAAACCGTGATGCTTCTCAACTGGTATAGAGAGTTTTGTGCTAAAGGTGCATGTCCATAGCATAGAAGCAGTTGGCTATTCACGATTTCTTTAAAAGGTCTGATCAGCAGTAAATGGCTACTAAACTCGTGGACCTTACACCTCTGCTTTCTCCTCATGAAGTGCAGTTAAGGTTTAAAAATACTTAAAAAATTTTGAAATGTGATAAAATCAATGCCTAATCACAATGTGAGGTGTCACCTCACTTGGAGTCATCTATCTGAGAACTGATAATTCAAATTTCTTGATAATTCAAATAAAATTCAGAGGTCCCTTCAAGTTTGAATTAATAAGAGTCGACTGTACAGGTTTTTTTACAAAAAGAATTATTGTTGTACCTGCCCTAGCTGCAGAGATATTGAGGCCTCAAAATTGAGCAGTCGTAAATTTACATTTTTGAGAAAAATGGAAAGAACTGATAACACACAGCTTCTTCAAAAAGCCACAATCATTGTGTGCATGTTTCGCAATGCCCATAAAGATGCTCATAAATTGGTAGCAGAGCTTCTAACACAGGTGCTGGCAAATTATAAAGAAGCCTCGAAGTTGGTTCCCCGTTTTTGGCAGGTTCTGCTTGTTGACGGCACCTAGAATCTGGACAGTTAGAATGACATTAAAAAAAAAAATTATCTCTTTCTGGTGCGTGAAAATTTGCAGATATAGAAACATACTTCTAAAAACCGAATATGTCAATTTTAAGAAATTGATTTTTTGTCACTTCTTGGTCTCAAAGACTAGTCTGCCGCCTCCTTAATACTGTGTCTAACAAAGAAAACTAGCCCTTAAATTTGCACTTCCTTCTGAACAGTGGTCTGGTACTTTATATATGTATGGAGTCCCCCCACTCTTTTTAAATTACATTGTCTTTTTTTTTTTTTTCTAGCTGAATATTCAACACCTGATGCAGAGGTGGAGGCTCCACTTATGACGGACAATGGTGCTGTGATCGATTCACCCTGCTCGGCTCCATCGCCTGGCTCAGCTCCGTCTCCTGAGGGTTCCCCTGTGGGGCTGAGCCCTGTCATCCCAGGAACTGGGGGGGACTCTGGCACAACCAGCAATGCTACTGGCAATGCTACGGCACTCAGCAGCTTCATGTCCCAAAGTGAGCAAATTCAGTCGTTTTGTATGAGGCCATTCGCTTTGCATCCATCCATGTTAACACCAGTGCCTAATACGATTTCACTTTCATTCGTGGGGTACTCAATGCCTAGTCCACATTAAGCTTAGTGGCATCAGCCGACATTGGACTGCTCTGAACATGTGATTACTGGTGTACTGTTTGGACATCAGGATAAGATGTTGATATAAGTCATGGAGGCCTTTCACGGAAGAATCTCATCCTAATAAGCTTTTTTACTATAGTTGCAGCCTTCAAGAGAAGTGGAGTCCACTTATCAAAGTGTCGACTCCAGCGATTCGCTTGTGTCAGACAAATGTCAGTATCATTGACATTGTTTTATATTTGGTAGACTTCCATTCATAGCACTCGCATGCTTAGTCTAATATTTGTGGCTGTTCCTAGATTTGATCGCTGATTGGGCATGATTACTGCTGTCTGCCTGTTTCGTGTGCAGTGAAACAGCAAGTCAATCTTGGTTTTCTTGCTGCTAACTTTTTGAATGCATATCGCATTAAATGCTGAGTGGCATTGTCAGAAGAAACCTTCAGCTGCTGTCTCAGCGCGTTAAACAATTACCTTTGCCTCTGAAACAGCAACTTTGCACCTACATGTTCAACCGACATCAAGGAAGTCGTGTTTACTCTAAGAACAGGTGTGCGGCAAAGTTAGTGCTGTCAAAGAAGGAAAAGACTAGGCTTGTGCGAATATCCAAATGCTTCGAATATTTAAACAAGTTGTAGAGTATTCGAATTCGTTTTGATTTGAATTTAAATTATTAAAAATTTCAAAGTATTCACAATGAACGAATAAATCTATATTAGTTTGTACGTAACCCCCCTGTAAAGGTAATTTCACTTCTGTGTAAGAGGGCTAAACCGTGAAAGCACTTACGCAGAGAAAGTTCGCCCTGTAACACTTTTCGAGCAAGGTCAGAAAACACTGCCGATCGGTAGTCGATGCTACCGAGAACACGACGCGAGCAAAATATTATATGGCAGCATGCGGCCTGCAATTCACAATGAATTTTCAGTCTGCTAAAAATTGTTCGCTTCTCTTGGCAAATGACGCCAAAACTAAAAAAAAAAAAAAACACTCATCAGAGTCATTGTATCAACCATTGGGTGATTTGAACATGGCGCGCTCGATTGTTACTGGGGCCGCCACAGGAGGCCATGAATTGTCTACACGTATGTGAGCAATCGCATTGTAAAGTGGCGTATTCAAAAAAAAAAAAAAGGAAAAAGAAAAAAAGAGAGAGAAAGTTCCGAAGATTATGAGGAGCGTGTGACATATTTTATTTCCCCGTGCCATTCCTCCTTGCTTAGTTTCCAGCGCTTTCGTTGGGACGAGAACAGAGCATGTGATTGCAGTGTGTGACGTATCTTTGCGACTCCTCCTGTACTGGACTGATTGTAAAAGATTTTGTGGCGGTGAAGAATTCGGGCTTCTTTAGTGAATTCGTTTCATGGCTGCTTGAAGTGTTGCTGGGCTCTTTAATCCATATATGCCCAGTGTCCTACATGTAGGACGCTGAAACTTAACTCGAATGTTTTTTCTGTAAAAAAGGTAGCGCTACCTAAAGTGTGTTTGCGATGCCCTGTCCTCGTCACATGCAAGTCTAGGGGATTATGGGCTACAAATAGCCACGTGGTTGCAGTCACAAAATGGCTATTTTTCGTGTGTTAAGCTGAGCGCCATACCGAGAACAAAATATATAATTAATATAAAGTTAAATTGTTCTCGATGCTGCTAATATTGTCGCGGGGTCGTGATGTGAACAAAGGGAGCAAACTTCTCGTCGAAGAAGAAACTGTTTATTTGGGCCGAACTTTTGGCTACACAAAAGGAAACTAAGACACTGGCACTGATCGCGACGAACAGATTGTTGGCCGTCGATCAACTGACAAGCGGCGAAGCGTATCGGCATTTATACACTTGCCATCGAACATTCTAGCGTTATCGCTACTGGCAACGTAGGTTCCAGAATAATCTGGAATGTTCAGGAAGTGGGCGTAACCTTAACAAAACGATCTACTACAGCCTTGAAGCTTCTCTAACATCTTAGGCGTGATTTTTGCGCTGAACATAGTGTAACGGGGCGATAACAAAACTTGAAGAAAGGAACGTGGCTTTGCCCCCCTCTGAAAAGGCATCGTCCCAATGCTTTTACAGATTAAATTAATGCAAGAAAGAACAAGCAATAAAATACGATAGAGCAATAACAACAACAACAAGAAAATACACTGTTTCAGTTGGTTAAGGGGGGACGCGGCACTTAAAAGCCGAAAATTGGGCCAAAAATCGCATTTTCGCTCTCATTATTTTCGCGTTCACGATGCCCTTCCGCACCTATCAGCAAAGTTTGGCTTCGAAATTCTACTTATTTCTCAATAAATAAGTAGAACCCATAAAGAAAGCAACTTCACGCAAACGGATCTTTAAATTGAAGTGTAAACTAGCCGTATTTCAACCGCTGACGGCACGCGAACTACGCGCTCGACCACCGCCATTTTGGTCCTGTTGGAAAGGTGTATTTATAGCTTTTTTCTCTTTTCTATAGACAACTATGTGCTCATTACAAAAGCAAAAAAAGCGAAGTCAAAATCATGCGCAAAATCATGCGCAGCGCATGATTCTATGGGGTGCTTGTCGCATGTGACCAAAATGGCGCTTCTCGATTGGCCAGGAAAACTCGCTGGCGGTGTCTGCCCCCATTTTGAAAGGGTACCGCCCTTGCGAAGGTGTTGTGACTCGTATCCTTAACGTGCTTGTGCGTCTCGCTATGCCTGGCGGTGCGAAAAAGTTACAATCGCAGCATCATTTTCGCCGTTCACGAAAGAAAGGCAGAAAGCCCATTTGCTACTGTGTTGCGGTAGCAAGCGCCGATGTTGTTTGATAACGCCGTCTTGATGACGTCGTCGTAACCGAAGATGGTTCCTCGTGCGTGCGCGGCGTGGACACTGGCCGCCCGTGTACTGATGATGTTATGAATAGAGAAGTGTGTGAGACAGCTCCTGCGGCAGTGGACGCTCTGTGAATTATGATCGCGCTGATGCTGTTGGCAACGGTGAAGAGCGCGTAGACACGGGCCTCCCTGGCAGCGCGCGCTATGTTAACTCCGGCTGTGGTTGGGTATGCACATATGTAATCGATGCCAGTGAAGTTTGCGAGGCGCGCGCTCGCAAGACAACCACAACGCTTGAGGGTCTTTCGTCGGTGTCAGCAACAGTGCGAAAAATTTAGCGCTTTTCGGAGTCAAGTGGTGCGGCAGCGAGCCAAGATACCAGCAACGCAAGACTGAAAATTCACACGAAAGCCTCTAATCCGTGATTTGGAGTTTGGCATCAAAGGAGCAGCACGCTTCTTTTTTTGCTGTGCAAGCTGCTGCTGCAGAAGCTGTGCTGTGCTTCAACACGAGCAATGTCAATAAATTTGCTGTTATTCTAGAGCAGCTGGACATCACGATATTCTGCAGCACAACCCTAAGGGCTAGGGAAAACTGTCGTCAGAGTGCAACCTCAAATAAACAGGGAGAAAGCATCCCAGTGTCTGAGAAAACTGGTCATGAAGAACCGTAAGGATGGGGATGCAACCATATTATGCCCCTGGTGGATTTTCATTAGATTTTTAGTATTTTGTCAATAAAGGGGTTTTGAAACGTTTCTTCTCGTTTTCTCAAAACAACATTTTTGGCACATTTGCCAAGTTGTAGGGAAATTAACTTCTCTTCCATTCGAGCTATCAGCATAATTCTTTTTTGCCAGAAAGATAAATGGATGCAGTATGCAATATGCCTATTTTGAAGGCCATATACAGACCAAAATGTTTTAATTGGGTCACATGCGTGACAGGTGAAGGTGGCTTGTTTTTCTCTGAACATTGATGTTCTCCAACTCCTGTTGAAATTGGCCCAGCAAATTGATTTATAGCATATTGCACTCCTTGAACATCCTACATTGTTTCTACATTGCTGTCAATGTTTTGGTGCTTCTTGCTTAACAAAGGACCCAGGTTTTACATTGATTGTGAAGTATCTTAGAAACTACTTGACCTATCAAAAAAGTAATTTCATTTTTAGAATCTGCACATCTAAATAAACATTCTGTGACAGTTTTGTTCAGATCTGTGCATAAATAAAAATGTTGTCCATCAAGTGTAGCCTCCCCCCTTAACACGCATGAAATGGCCTGAGGCGTGCGACATGAACGACTTCAGGTCGCGATCGGCGTCGTTGAGAGTTCGTGATGCCGTCGGGGACAACCTCGTAATCGAGTGGGCCTAGACATCCAATTACCCTGTATGGTCCAAAATACCGTCGCAGAAGTTTTTCACTGGGTCCACGTCGGCGTATCAGCCTCTATACCCAAACACTTTCACCGGGCTGGTATTCCACGAAGTGTTGTCGAAGATCTTGACGGCGGCAATCTGTCTGTCAGTTCTTGATACGGAGGTGAGTGAGTTGTCGGGCTTCTTCGGCACTGAAGGTACTCGCTCACATCGAGGTTTTCTTCATCGGTGACGTTGGGTAACATGGCGTTGAGCGTCGTTGTCGGGGTCCTTCAGTAGACCAACTTGTACGGCGTCATCTGCATTGTTTCTCGTATGGTGGTGTATGCGAACTGCTCATACAGAAGGATGGCATCCCACGTTTTGTGTTGACGACGTATATGGCCAGCATGGAGGGGATGGTCTTGTTTAGGCACCTGGTGAGGCCATTGGTCTGTGGGTGGTATGACGTCGTACGGCAGAGGCTTACCCGGCTGTATGCCAAAATCGCTTGGGTTAGCTCAGCAGTAAATGCCGTACCTCTATCGGTGATGAGGACCTCCGGAGCGCCGTGACACAAGACAATGTTTTCGACCAAGAATTCGGCTACCTCAGATGCACTATTCTTGGGCAGGGCTTTTGTCTCGGCGTAGCGGGTAAGGTGGTCGGTAGCTACGACGATACATTGTTTCCAGAATTCGGCGTCAGAAATGGCCCCAGTAGGTTCATGCCGACTTGTTGAAAAGGTCGGCGAGGTGGTTCGATCAGCTGAAGAAAATTTGCTGGCCTTTTCGGCGGTGTCTTGCGTCGCTGACAGTCTCAGCATGTCTTCATGTAACGAGCGACGTCAGCGGTAAGGCATAACCAGTAGTGCCTTTCTTGTATCCTCGCAAGCATGCGGGAAACACCAAGCTACCCTGCCATCGGGTCTTCCTGTAGGGCCTCAAGTACTTCTGGTTTCACTGCTCAAAGGAACTACGAGGAGTTAGTCGGCTCGAAGGGATCAGAAGTTCCTTCTTAACTTTGTTTCACAAGAAGAACGACTCTAGTCTTATCTTGAAAACATTGAGAACAGTCGTGATGATGTTACCCTCGAGGTATTTCACAAGGTTTCCGAGTTCCGGGTCAGCTCGCTGTTGCTTGGCGTAGTAGTCGGCAGTTATTGTTCCAAGCTGTTCTTATCCAGGTCATCAAGCAGTGGTGGTTCGACGGGGGCACGAGAGAAGCAGTTGGTGTTGGAGTGTTTTTTTTTTCCAGACTTGTAAAATAAGGTCACATGGAATTCTTGAAGTTTTAAGGCTCCACTGTGCGAGGCGACCCGAGGGATTTTTCAAGTTAGCTAGCCAACACAAGGCGTGGTGGTCCCTCACAACTTTGAAAGGCCTGCCATAGAGGTAGAGGCAAAACTTTGTCGCTGCCCAGATGATGGCAAGGCACTCCTTTTCTGTTGTGTAATAGTTTTTCTGCCTTCGATAGCGACCGGCTAGTGTAACTGATAGCCTTTTCCACGCCGTCAGTCCTCTGCACAAAGACGACTCCGAGTCCTACGCTAGTTGCGTTGGTGTGTACTTCTGTTTCGGCATGTTCATCGAAATGCGCAGGTATCGGTGGTGTCTGGAGGCATCGTTTAAGTTCTTGAAATGCTTCCTCTTATGCCGCTTTCCACCTGCATTCAACGTTGCTTTTCGTGTGGCGAGTTAGCGGCTCAGCGATCTGTGAAAAACGTTTGACAAAACGCTCGTAAGAAGCGCACAATCCGAGGAATCGGCGTACAGCCTTCTTGTCAGTTGGCTGCGGGAAATCAGTAATGGTGGCTGTTTTTTGTGGGTCCGTATGGACTCCAGAGTTGCTAATCACGTGTCCAAGAAACAACAGCTTCTCGTAAAGTGGCACTTTTCTTGCTTCAGGGTTAGTCCAGAAGTGTTGATAGCTTGAAGTACCACTTCAAGCAGCCGGAGATGCTCGTGAAAGCTCGACGAAAACACGACGATGTCACCCAAATATACGAGGCAAGTCTGCCGTTTCAATCCAGCCAGCACGGTGTCCATAATGCGCTTGAACGTCGCAGGAGCTGAAAAAAGACCAAATAGCATGACCTTAGACTCAAAGAAGCCGTCTGGTTTGATAAAGGCCGTCTTCTCTCGATCTCTCCTGTCAATCTCAATTTGCCAATAGCCTGTTTTGAGGTCCATCGAAAGAAAAGTATTTCACGCTGTGGAGCCGGTCCAGGGCGTCGTCTATACGAGGAAGAGGGTACACGTTCTTCTTTGTGATTTTGTGCAGGTGGCGGTAATCGACGCAAAAATGTAGGGTCCCGTTCTTCTTCTTCACTAATACCATGGGTGATGCCCATGAACGGCTGAATCATGCTGTTTCTTCACGGCGTCGCGTTTGCGCGTCGAGACTCAGTACGGGCTTTGTTGAACTGGTCGTGAACTTTCTTTTGTTATGATGCGATGTTTTGCGGCTGGGGTTTGCCGAATCCTCGATGATGTCAAGAAGCAGTCCTTGATTCGCAAGAGCAGGGACTTGAGCTGATCTTGCTCTTTGAAAGTCTCGGGTTGACGTTAAAATTTGGTTCGGGACCTCGATTCGTCGAAGCACCATGGGCAGATCGGAGAGGGCGAATGAATTGCTGGCCTCCGCAAATTTATCGATGTAGGCGACCATCGTACCATGGTTGAGGTGCCTGTATTTCTGACTGAAGTTTGTCAACACCACCTCTGCTTTGCCATCACGCAGCTCAGCTATGCCTCTTGCGATGCAAATCTGACGGTTTAGAATAAGGTGCTGATGACCCTTGACAACGCCTTCAAGGTTTTCGGCTTTTTCGGTGCCAACGAAAATGACGACGCTAGAGAAAGGCGGCACGATGACCTGCTCTTCTAGCACATTCAATGCGTGATTCCTTGGTGTTGTAGGGGTCCGTAGCATGTTTTCTCAGATTAGTGTGATTGACCCAGACGTCAGGTTGATTACAGCGCCATGTTGACTTAGAAAGTCCATCCCAAGTATCACATCCCTAGAGCAATTTTGTAAGATTACAAAGCTTGCAGGATAAGTCTCGTTATTCATGCCAACTCTTGCTGTGCAGACTCCAGTCAGCTTCATTAAGTGACCTCCAGTGGTCCGAATGACCTCTAGTGGTTCGTGACCTCCAGTGGTTCGTCGTCATGTGTTGTGGTTGGGTCGTGGCGTCGGATCATGGCTATGCCTATTCGTTCCGATGCTTCCACATTGCTGCGTCGTGACGTCTTCATGTTGCGAAGGTTTGACGTCAAGACCCTTTTTGTCTTGTAGCGGGTGCTTTCGATTTCGTTGCGGCGGCGTTGCCATCAGCGGCGGAGGATCTTCGGTAGTTCGTCGTACAGCAACCCCACCTCCGTCGGCAGCTGCCCTTAGTTTTCTGGGCAAGGGCTTGGAGATCGGCCCCGAGCAGGGGCGGTGTGGTGCCCGCGGTGCGGTGAGGCGTAGCGGCCTGGCGACGGCAAACGATAAGGTCATCGGTATGTTAACTGCGCTCCCACAAGGTAGTCCGCAATGTCATGTGGTCGTTCGCCACGTTGTTATTGCGGCGCATTGATGTCGAAATCCCGTAGGCCCATCTGTCGGTACTGGCAATGACGGTAGGTGTGCCCAGCTTCGCCGCAGTGGTAGGGGAGCGGGTGGTTGTCAGGTGCGCGCCAAACATCTGCTTTTCTCAGTGTGCTGCACTGTTCCGCTGGCGAACCGTAGAACGATGGCAGTGGTGGTGGCGGCGGTGGCGTCTGGCGACGAAAGTGCGATGGGGTGGTGTCCTGGCATGGACATGGAAAAGGGGCGTGACGATGGGCTGCATCAGCGTAGCTCATTACTTGCAGCTGCGGTTCTGGAGGCTGAAAAACGTCCAGTGATTGCTGGATGTCGTGGCGTACGACGTCCACAATGGAGTCCACGTGAGGCTGCGCTGAAGGAAGCAATTTTTGCAGCTCTTCTTGCACTATCGCTCGAATCGTCTCACGCAAGTCGGCGGTTCCTAGCGCATGAAGGACGGCATAGCTTGTATACGAGAAGCTACGGTAGTATTGCCGCGTCCGCATCTCGAGCGTCTTCTCTATCGTAGATACTTATGAAATGAATTTGGCGACCGTCTTTGGGAAGTTCCTGATCAGCCCAGCGAAGAGTTCTTGCTTTACTGCTCGCATGAGCAGACGGACCTTCTCCTCGCACATGTCGGGGTCAGCATGGCGGAAGAGGCGGTCTAACAAAAGAAAGCAACATCGCGGAAATTCGCTGACTGTTTCTCACACGGCAGATACTATGTCGAATCGTGTCTGAAATTTTATGTGCTGAAAGACATCGATTGTTCATTTGACGGGAGCGCACCCGATTTCAGGACATGGCAATTGAGTTGGGAACCACCATTCGAGTGCTACTTGTGCCACCCTCATTTTAATTAGCGATACATGTATCCCTTCTCTTCAAGTGCAGTCACAGCAAAGAGTATTGGTGATTTCGTAACAAACCGCAACTTGGGTACCATGCGACTGCTCCCAAAATGCAACCAATACTGATTAGGCCTAGCCTGCCAGTATGCTGTTGCGATAAGTTTGTCTAAGACGTAATGAATGGGGGGTTGAAAAGATCGCACTCGAGTAACAAACCAAAAACAGTGTGCATAATACAAAGTTTTCAAGCTTACATAAGACCGCGCATTGGTAGCAGAGGTGAAAACTTGTGTAATAAAGTCGTAAAAGCTTTCAAATTTACAGACGAGGTAGCTAACACCATATCGGTGGCAAGCTTGATAACAACGCTTTTCCCGACAGAAAACTTAAGCGCAGTTGATAAGGAAGGTATCGAACGTGCCAATTTGAGCCGTGCGCAGCTGGCAGCAAGTGGCCGGAGCCACGCTACCGACCCTAGTACACTGTAGCCGCAACGGGGCCGGTGCAAAGGCTTCCTGGGCAACTGCCCTCATCGAGAACATGCAGCGTGCCGTAGTGTTATTGTTTTCTTCTTTCTTTCTTTCTCCTCCTTCCTCTCTTTGTTCTTTCACTCCGCGTCCCCTCCTCTTCCGTAATGACCTCATTGCTTGCTCCCCAGCAGCGTACCCAGTGCGCCTCTAGCGGGTCTTCTTCAGACACGCATTTACTACTGCGTTTGTTACAACTATTTTCAGGCAACCACATTATAACCGCTCTTTCATCTTGGGGGGGTACTGCACAGTAAGCGGTATGCGTACACACATGGTTCTATGGGAGGGTAAACAGGAGTCGAAAATGAGCGCATTGTAAGTGGTCCTTCACCATAAGCGGTTATGTTATAACAATGGTCTACACAGTATACCTATTTTTCTTTATATGTCATATATGCAATTCAAATTCGATTCAAAATTATTCGACCAAAGTCACTATTCGCACAAGCCTAGCACAAACAACATCAAAGTGTGCAACAATGATTTTCAAGCAACAGTTTCCCATACTTGTTTAATTTTTATAATGAACAAAGCTTTATTTACTCCAGAGATTGTAAATTGTAAAGTAAAGATAGGTACTACTTCACGGTGCACGTGCAGGCAGGGGGTTCAGTTCTGTAGCTTCCACAGTGCTGTTAAGTGCTGCCAAGAAAATTTGTTGCAGAATATAATGATCAGTATTGCTACTACCTTAACAGACCCCGTTTGGCAAACTTTCATTGCCCTCAATTATTTTACATTAAGACACTTACCCTGAACTTTATGCAGTTTGATTTGACATAGATTGTAAATTGCTAAGCAGCGAGGGTGACCATCCGCACCTAGAGACCATTATTGTAGACATCCGAGATGGATGCACTTGAAAACAGCTGGCACCATCCTGTTTCGAGTGATAATTGGTTGACAACACTTCTTTTGCTGTTCTTTTTAGTTGTAGTAAAAATGTATTTTATATTTTTGCAGGCCCGACAGTGCTTTCATCGTGGCTGGATGCTTTCAACCAAGAATTCCAGGAGAACAGGGCTGCACCCACAGCAGTGAATACGTCGACCCTTACTGCCGCTATTCCAGCGCAAAGCACACTCGAGAGCAGACTTTCAAACCTCATGCAAAGCATGGGCCACATACCCGGTGGGCTGTTCTCATCCACGAGTTCTGCCAGCAACACTCCCAAACGGGCCGACTCACCTCCTTACTCTTCAGCAGTCTTTCGGTCTAGTGCTGCTGTGTCCGAGGTCCACAGTGGCAACACGCCTCTCAAGGACGAGAACAGTGGACAGGGGACGCCTGTGCTCGATGAGAATACTGCAAGAAAGGTTGCATCGCTCTTGGACTCGGACATGCGGGTTCATGCAATGAAACCTGGTACACCGCAAGACTCTCCAGATACAAGACTGAGCGCTCCCTTTGGATCCAGAATAACAAGTCTCGCAAGTCCACAGGCGTGGATGACGATGTCACCAAAAGCAAGCAGCAGCAGCAACGTGGCAGCGTCGCAGAGCGCACCTGCCCTTGCTCCACCACCCATCCCGCCTGCCCTGCAGGCCTACTTGGAGCCAATCAAAACTGTGACTGGGGCAGCTAACAGAAGCGTTGCTGCAGTTCCAAAAGGAAGATCAGAGACGCCACCATCACCATCTGCAGACTACCTGATTCCAGTTGCAGAGAACTTTGACGTGACTGACATGGAGCTCGATGAGGATGGTTCTCCTGATGATGAGCATTCAGAAGCCCGGCACCGCAAGAAATTGAGCAATCTCATCACACTAGTCCAACCGCAGGTGAGCCCCGCTGCTGAAACTTCTTCTCCTGGCTCCTCGTGCAGCGGCAGAAATGTGGACACCAGGTCCCAGCTGGATGTGCCTCTCCAGCCATCTGCAGTTATGGCAGCATTGAAACTTGCGTCCTCATTGGCTAGTCCGGATGATACAAGGCACTTGCGCAATCCTTCTCCTGATCTTGAAAAGGAAGACCTGGATTTTCCTGTGCAAGAGACGTCATTGGAGCGTCGCCGTTCCGAAACGACAGACTTTGCTGTAAAGGAGTCATCTAAGTTTAACCTTCGGGACTCCGTCGACATTGATGATCGCAAATCTACAGAGTTTCGCCTTCTCGAATCCTCTGATTACACGACCAGAGAACGCTCCGAGTTTCGAGTGCGAGAGTCTTCGTCATCATCGTCGGAATTTCGCATGCGAGAGTCACCATCATCGGAGCTCAAGATGAGTGAACCACCATCATCGGAATTTCGTATCCGGGACTCATCTTCCGAGTTCCGGATTCGGGATTCTCCATCGTCATCAGAATTTCAAGTGCACGACTCTTTCTCATCAGACTTTCATGCAGCACCTGCCAAGATTGAGACTGTCCAAATGCGCTCCTCGCTAGACCGGTCACCACCTCTGGGGCCCATGGAAGACCGAGGCACGTGGGAACGAGGCGATTACTATTCTCCCCGGGTAGCGCATCATCAGCCACAGCAGCAGCAAGCTATGAGCAACGGCGGCAACCGCATGCGTGGCAGAAGCAGTGGTTACTATGGCTATGAAATGCGTGGAAGACCGGTGGACCCTTATCGCGAGGGCTATGGTGCCTACGAGTCCGAGTGGCATGGAGGCAGGCCCCCTAGCCCACGATATCGGCACTACGGTGGTCAAGCACGCGGAGCACCCTATTTCCAGCCAAGATACTGAGCAAGACATGGCGTGTGACGCTGTGAATGCTGTTGTCGTGTTTCTTTGGCATGGTGTACATAGCGCATGAAAAGCGAGCAGGTGAACCCTGCAGTCATCGAGGCTGAGGTGTGACTGTAGTACCTCGTTTTTTGTTTTTTTCTTCTGAGAAACACATTTGGAGCAAGCTGCGAAGAACATGTTCAAGCTGCAGCCATTTTGTAGACAAAATGCAAAAAACATTGGTGTGAGTTTGACACTGAAGGTAGCCCACACCCACAGCGAAGTTAGCAGCTTGCGACTGAGAATTGTCACAGGCTGATATATGTAAGACGTCGAGATGTCTTTTTTTTTTTTATCAGCACATCCGTGCTTATTTCGCAGCATGATGTGTGGGTTAGAAAGGATGCATTCACTTTCGGCAACACATTGTTAAGACTAGACGTGGATTTTGGCTCACCACCTGCTGCTGCCACATTCATCACCTCTGTCATGTCATATTTGTGCGATTCAGTTGCATACGAAGTACAATTTGATGTTCTGGAAGACAGCCGAGGCATGCATTTCGTGCCCGAAAGAAAATACAGTTTGCTTTCTCGTTTATGTTGATGGTCTTTCTTGAAAGGTACCCTCCACACTTCCACTGCTCACAAAACAGTAAAGCACATACTGATTCACCTCTGAAACCCAATGCTTATAGGTAGTATATGCTTTCTCAAACAATAGTCATTGGCTGTTTTGCATGCATTTCCTTTTTAAAAACTTGTCATTTGCTACATTTCTGTAAATCTTGCTGTGGCTCACTGATATATGCACATGCATTTTTGACCTGCAAGTGTTGGAAGCAAAGGCACACAAAATTGACTATGATTATTGTTTGGGTGCAATACAACCTCACAGCTTGCAAACTATATATCTGATGTATGCTGTCAAGCTCATTGTCAGGGAGTGTTACAATTATGCCATTATAACTGGCACTATTTTGCTCGTGGCTCCGTGTTTCATTTATTATGATCAAGTCCAAGGAAACCACCATGAATATTCACAGTGTACATGGCCTCTCGAGGTTTGTATAAAATCTATTCAAATTCTGGAACATAGCCCCACAAAACAGAACAAGGGTTGTGAAAGTGGTTGTAGCAGAGAAATCAACCAAATGTGGTTTTTCATTGTACATCCAAATCTATAGGGTCTACATAATATTTCTTTTTTTTTTTCGCTCTCATGAAGAAGTGGCTACTGCAGCCAGGAATCAAATTTTCAACTCTGTGCTTAGTGCTGGAATATCATATTCACTGAGCCAGTGCTATAAGTCAGCTTAAAATATAATAAAATCAGTTATTTTCTCGTAAAACGACATGCCAAGCCCATCAATTTTGCATAAAGACCCTGAAAATTATGCACGGCAGTAAAAGTATAAAAGTGTGACAATTTTGATGAAGGGAGGGTTTACTGTATTCATACATTCAGGTCATTTATTTTCATGCAGTCTCTGGTTAGATCAAACGGTTACTTATGTTGGAAAAAATTTTATTCCTGTATGATCGATGTAAACGTACACGTGCTGTTTTATGTACGTTCAGGTTTATGTGTACTAATTAATAAACACAGATGACTTACATAGTTTACACCCCCAGGAACCAAAGTTCTTGTTTGAATAGTCTAAAGAGTAATAAAATGATTCAAAACGAAATTATGAATTTTTGTATAAATATGTACCTCCAGGCGGAAACATACTGCACTGACAAATCGGGCACCACCAGATATTACGAAAAAAAGAAAATGTCGGTGTACACATATCCAAGATATAAAACTGTAAACCGAAGTTCTGGCTTTGTGTTGTTGTCTACTACACAGATGCCAGGGGGCTGGAATACCAAAATGTTGGCAGGCTATGACTACTCAAGTTTATGATAGCTTTTCATCGGCATTTTTCTTCTATGTTGATTATTTTTGAGACACTGAAATTAAGCTAATTGAAAGCGGTGCTGTAGTAAAAGACGGCCACTTGTGCGGCTGCCTAAAGGTAGTCTAGCGGCCGTTTCCTGCTGAGATGCGTGCCAGGGAGCGCACACAAATATTATTGTCGCCTTTGCACGCTCTCGAATATGTGAGCTTCATCAAATCACCTTACAATGGGCAGCACTATACATGGCCTCATTTAAACAAAATCCTTCGTACATCAAAATAGAGCTTTGCATGAAAATTTGAAGTTTTCATTGGCCATTGTCATAAACCCATTTCGTACTGTATTCATCATCTTGAAGTAGCAAATTCTTTTCCAGAAAATTGTTTTGAAATGCGCAATAATTTCAGTGTTGCAGACTTGCCAAACATTTTCAGTGAGAGAGTTGTATACCGTTCTTTCTGAGGCTTAAGATATATCCAACACAGCATGGCACTATATTTAAGTAGCTTTTATGCACTAGAACACCAATTCTGTGTCTAGACCGCACTCTGATGTGTCTTAGGTGTAAAAGCTCTGCAGGAAAAAGACTCTTGCTTGCGATTGTTGCTAATCGTGTTGAAGTTGTATCTTTGCTTAGGCGGTGTACTCAAAAAGGCTCAAGATAGCATAATAATTTTAAGCCATGTAACAGTTTTTATTGCACATGGCCAATGCACTCGTGTAATAAATTGTAGGTTTCTGGCAGACATCAAAATGAAATGTGCAGAATCGATGTTTCTACAAAATTTGTGGATCACAATAATATGTGAAACTTCAAATAGTAGTGGAGTGGTATGTGTAAATTTACAAGAATTGAGGTTTGCACCCAGTTGAAGTTTGGGCGAGTTCTTTTTCAACTAGAAGTGCAAGAAAAGTATGATAAAAGGACAGAACAGGTGATTGCTACTTCAAACCGCAGCTTATTCTTACAAATTTGTGCCTATTTATCGGAGAACCTAGATCATGTAGAAGTACATTGTGGTAGGATACATCATCTTGACCCTAAAACAAAAGTTGACAAGAAAGACAGTTAAGATACTAAATTCTGAAATCTTGAGATTAGATTAGGCATACTCTTGTCTGAAATGGACAGGAAGAAGAGGACAAAATTTTTCTTTTAGTAAACTACCCTTGCTGCAATTCGAAAACCTTCATGATCGCCACAATAACATGTTTTGTAAGTGGGAAAACTCGCAAAAACAAAATGCAGGTGGCGATGCCACCTTAAAATTTTTGTACCTAACGCTGCGACGTCATAAATTTTGACTGTGTTTACTAAGACATACGTAGCTCCCAATAGGTAAAGATGAAGCACAATGTCTGTTAATGGGGCTAAGAATGTCGGCCATTCGAAGTTTTGGGAAATTTCGTCGATCCAATGTCGGCAAAATGCGACAAATTCACTTAAATTCACTGATTTCATGCACTCAAATGTGGGCATGAAACTTCAAAACGGTACTCTGACCTGTTCTTTTGTTTTAATAATGAGCTTATTAAGGTAAAATTTAATGACAATACTGTTTTCAGAGAACACTTCATCAATCTAAACCAATTCATTGTGTGTCCCTTTCATCATAGGAACACCGAAGGTATTAACTTATCTGCAAAAAATCAATTTTACAGGGTGAAGATTCAAGTAAAGCCTGCTGACAGGTTGGACCAATCTTTTGAATGGGGAAACCCTCTACGACTTCCCTAGTCAACTTTTTTAGCTTCCAATGCAACTCTGATGTGTCTTGCAAAAGAGGTTCACAAGCACATTGTCAGCAATGCAAGGCAAGACTGAATGCAGTGGTCCATTTGAGATGCTCTCCTAGTCTGTTGCTTGGGCGATTTGCCCAATATATCATTTGGAAAAATCTGAAATGTTAACACAGCAATTTATAGTTATTTGGCAAACAAACTCACTTAGTATGTTATATCGGCTCGGAGAGGGAGCAGAATTGCAGCTGTCTTGTCATGATATGCACAGCATATGCAAAGAGTAACCAAGTAGGTGCCAAGGGAATGATAATATTACTGCATCAAATGAGGATGATTAAACCAAATACTCTGCAAGTACAGTGTTTAGTTGCCAATGGAAGATTGGTAATTGAAGACTGCTAAAAGATGTTTTTGTCTATGCAGTAGATTTCAACTGTGCTTATAATGATGCTGTTAAGTGACAGTGTGGCTCTTGATTGCTAGTCCCTTGTATTCTGCCGTGCCACAAACTGGTACGGGCCCAACCTTGCACAGTGACTCGGGCTAGTTTAGGATGATTGCTGGTATAAATATTGCTTTTTTACTAATATGAAGGCCTGCAAAATGGCAAAACATAGCAGTCCAGTATAAGGTGTGCTGAGCTCATCACCTGTAGGTTTGAGGTTTGTACTGCTGTAGCTTTAATGATTTCTCCGAAATTATATGGGGTTTTGGTTGGTAAGTGGCTAGGGGAGTATAGCAGTAAAATTGGTACAGAAAATGGATCTCGCGCAACTGATACTGATATTCTGAAATGTGCTCCAAAACATAATACCCATGGTATTGCTGTAAAGTAAAGTTAAATAATTATAAGGTATTTAGGTATTACATAAAGTTACAAGGTACTGACACCTCTATCAGAGTTCAGAATGTTGCTTTGAATGCAGTTACTTCAATCTACACAAAAAAAGCAAAACCTTTTCCATCTCTGTCTACATGTTAGCTGAAATGTGCATGGTACATACCTAAAAAGGGGCATGCAACACTTTTTCAGCACGGTAAAAAGACGCTGCCGACTAGTAGTCTAGGCTCCCGAAAATGCGTGAGCCACACACAGCACACCTCAAGGCACAGAATTTACAATTCTCAAAGCAAGCTGAAAATTGTTCCGTCTTCTCTCAACAAAAGATGCCGCAGGCGAAGTGACCGTGCCATCAATCCAAAGTTCGCAATGGTTGGGTGATTTGAGAATAGTGGGTTGCATATGTTTGGGGCCGCCAAGTGTATTCACCAGTGGTCACACTGAAAGTAAGTTGCACGTTCTGAGAAAAGAAGAAGTGCCCGATTTCACAATGCATAGTGATGATAGGATGTCTTGTGCCCTTCTCATCCCCATTTGTCGTTTCAGGCAAGTTAGCATGTAACATGTTCCAGGCAAGTTAGCCACCTACCCTACTCCATAGTACGTGTCACATGTATATGTAGAAAGAACAAATTTAAGAAATGTGTTGAGCTTCGATTTCGTCTTTTATTTTCTAGAAGTGTTGCCCCTGTGTTTAGCAAAGGGTCAAAATCGAGACTCATCTAGCTCGGAATCGGGAATCATGTGCCCTTTTTTGTTCTTCTGTAAATCAGAGGTAGTGAGAAGACTCTGAAAGAGGGCTCCAACAACTCTCCTCGGGCTGTCAAATGTTTCATACTTCTGGGACGTTTGCAGGACGTCGCAAATCCATGCTGTTTCTGAAGCATGCACAAAACTGCTGATGCCACATCAGTTGTAGCAGCAGCCTTGACTGTCGCAGAGTTTCAAGGAATCAATAACTAAACCCAGTGATTTAGCATATGTTGCATATCTCAACCTAAAAAAAAAAAACACTTCTTTTAAAAAAGTGTAGGTACTATTCACTGCAGCTGTAGTCAGCAGGGAACAAGTTTCAGGGCCCCATATTTGTAAAGTAGGTACATCAATTGAAAAGTGCAATCACTAACTGTAAAAGATCACAGTATAGCATAACTTGATTTATGCAATGCATGCGTCTTTGACATGGAGTTTCATCATCTTCTCAACGTAGTACAATCAGCATAAGATGGCTCTCTGCAAGCTAAAGAATATGAATGATTTCGCGAGGAAGAGAGAGACGAGGCATCACATATTGTAAAGGGTCAATAGATGAGCACCGTTCATGTTTAGGCTGTCAGATACACAGCAGTTTTAGAGTTAGCAACAATATTCATCGGAAATATAAGTGTTGGTGTGAGTTCGTTGAGGTTTGCCCTCAATACCACTGCAAGCTAAATTTTGAAAGTGACGAGATCAGCAAAGCAAGGCCAGTAGCCTAAAGAACGTGCTTCAAGCACATTTATTGGCGAATATACTCATATCTATGATACACAATGTCAAGCAAACATGTTACACAAGTCACCAAATTTACAGAATGATACGTCACAGCGCTGCCACTGAGTTCGTCTGGGTTCCCTGGCCATGCCTCAATGCCAGGGGCATAGCATTTCTGTCAAGCGACAAACCAAATAAACGGCGGAGAGCATCTCTAGCTGCCATTTCTGTGGCTACAGTCAATGTTTCGCCTGCGCTGCAGCCAAGAAATTGCTTGTCTGAGTAAAGCCCAACACAGAAAGTGGCTTCAAGAGTGTTCCTTCCAGACTCCCACAGTAATCTCGCTTCAGCGGGAGCTCTACCGGAATTCTGCAGCACGGCGGCGAGTCTGTCGTGGGGGTCATCAATTTCCCACAGCTCGCACACATCCTTGCCTATCAGCTGCGTCAGAATGAAGTCCCGAATGAACAGCTGAGCTCGTTCTATGCCGCAGTCCTTCAGCAAGCCACCAATCAAAGCCATCAGTACGTTTGCCAGTGTGCTGTCCTCCGGCGGAAAATCGGCACACATGATCAAGTCAGAGGTGCCAATGCTGCTTGAAACTTGCGACAGGACGGAATGCGACAACAAATAGTCTTGCAACGCCTTGACGCCATCCTCGGGAAGTTTAGGAAACGTTTCTACGATGGACTTTTGCACGTAACTCTTGCAAAGGCCGTAACCAGCCGCAGATAGATCTGTGTTCGGAGTTAGGCCAATGTCCGCGTTATCCGACTGCATGCCGAGTTCTTCGCGCTGTTGCCTTTCCCGTTCCAGGTAAGATGATTGCACAAAGGCGACTCTAAGCGTGCTATCGGACCAGCTTTCGCCCAGGCGCCTGGCGAATGCATAAATTTCTGCGTCGTAGTTCCATTCCAGACGAACGGAGCGATGCCGCAGGGGCTCGGGGCCTGCTCGCTTCCGACGAGCTTTCATCTCCTTTCGCATTGGTGGGACTGACCGCTTGTAGCCACATAGTTGAATAAATCTAGGTGAAGCTTGCAATCGCAGAAGTGGTAGAGCACTTGGCGCAGTTCTCATCATGAAGCGTGCCAGGCACTCCATTGTAGCAGAGTAAAATTCACGAGCACCTTGCTGAGGTGAACACCGCAGTAAAACACAACCACCATGTGTTTCCAGTTTGGCTCGGCTTGGCTCGTCTTCCAAACAAAGCCTAAAAATTTGCCGTTTTTGAAAGGATGCGCATGCATCAAGAAAAAGCTACGGTGAAAAAAACGTACCTTTAAATTCTCTTATCATTACGCACTTTTCAATAAAGGACAATTTTGTGCATACATAAGCAAAATAAAAACACGGTATCTAAAAAAATGCGTTGCAAAACTATGCCTAATTTTTGAAACTATACGCTCATAACAATAGTGTTCATCACTACGGAGAGATTTATGTCCTAATAATGTGTTCTTGCTGTATGTGCATTGTATGACTAAAGTTCTAGTACACTCTAATATGACCTTAGAGAGCTGCGCGCGTCGGCGTGCCAGTTTGCTTGCATGTGCTTCACCTCAGTCAATATAGAAGACGCCAGCGTTGGCGACGATGCCAAAAAGGCACCAATCAAGGCGCGAGTGAAAGTTCAATCCTTCGTTACAAATACCAGTTTTTAACTTCACTATTTAAAAAGAAAAAAAAAGACAAATTTAGTTTTTGATCGCTAAGTATCACAGCTAGATGACGCTAGCCGCCAGTCAATCTGAAGGGTACAGCCATATAAATTCATCCATCCAAGAAAAAAAAACATTGTCTAGAAATTGGTCGAGGTATAGTGTACTAGAATATTCTAGTACACTATAGTTGAGGTAAAAATGTGAAAGTGAATGCTGGATGACAGAGATTTGCGAGAAGAAGGCCGGGCCTAGAATATTTTGGAGCCGTCTAAAAGCACTAGGTGGGAAGTCTGTCACAATGCAACAACATAAATGGTAGATGACGGAGGAAATAAAGTGGAAGGGTCAGGAAGGTAACAGCAGATTCGTTTAAAAAGGTCGCCCAGGGGACGTCTACGGTGAGGAAAAGTATGAAAAAGAGTGCAACCGAGGTAAAGGCAGTACTTGAGAATTTTAATCGGAAGAAGGCCGAAGGAAAAGTTCCTAAGCGAACTACTCCGGGCTTAGATGGGGTTCCCGTCAGCCTCATTAACGAACTATAGGACACAGCACTAAAGAAGCACTGCTGAAATCTCTAGAAAAGTACTTACAGGAGAAGTAAGTACCAGACATTTGGCGGAAAAGAAGAATGAACTTTATCTATAAAGACAAGAAAGAAAAGTTTAACATTCGCTCGTATAGACCACTAATCATTACATCTGTGTGTTGTTACATCTGTGTGTTGCGACGCAGGCAGCAATGCTAAAAATAAAAACGTAGGCAGAGCAAAATGATATATTGGGAGAACTTCAGAATGGATTACCAGACAGATTGCTGTCAAAATGTTTACGTTTAAGAATGGATTACTCATCGGCAGGCGGTTATACGATAACCTCTGTGTTCTTACTCAATGCACAGAAATATCTAAAATAAAAAACCCTTATACGTAGCTTATCTGGACATCATATAGGGCGTGAAAACGTTAATCAGTAACCTTTGTGGGATATATAATAAAGGAAGTGGTCTCAAGTGAGCAATATAGCGAGAAAATACCGTTTGCATAAAATGGGAAGGAATAAGTAGCAATGACAGCGTTGAAATTAGCAAGAGGCTGAGACAGGAATGTTCTTTGTCCCCGTTGTTATTCCTGCTGTACACTGTGAGGATAGAAAAAAGCGCTACAAGGTAGCAACATGGGGTTTCATCTGTCACACAAATAGGCTGGCGCGATGGTAGAGCGGAAGCGTCCATGTCATTTTTATGCAGACGATATCGTCCTATTTGCGGACAGTCAAGATCATATACAGCGGCTACTAGATATATGCGGAAGGAAAAGTGAGGCCCTAGGACTAGGATTTAGTGCAACAAAATGTTAACTGATGGTATTCAATGATCGTGAAGACCAGGTGTTTTCAATACAGGGCCAAGAAATACCGAGGGTATAAGCGAGTTCAAGTACCTCGGAGTATGGGTAAATGAGGGAGATAGATATATGAAGGTAATGAAAAAAAAAAAACATCAGCAGCAAAGGGAAAGAGGAATGCTGCAAGAATGAAGCACGGCGCCTTACGGGGATACAATAGGTACGAAGTGCTTCGAGGTCTGTGGAAAGGCACAATGGTTCGGGGGTTATATTTGGGAACTCAGTGGTGTGCATGAAGTTAGAGGTGCAATCAGGAATGGATATCAAAGGACTGTGGGACGCGTCGCGTCGGGCGCAGGCGGGAAGACGACGAATGAGGCTGTGAAATGAGGAAAATGAAGGATAGTAGATGGAGAGGGAAGGTGTTCAAGTATTCGTATAGAAAGAGCGTCGACACAAAGTGGAGAAAAATAACTAAGAGGCTCAATCGCCACTAAATACACGGCTGGCAGTGTGGAGGATATGGCAACAAGAAGCATTAAGTGAAAAGTCAGAGAGGATTTATTGGATGACAGCGATGGAAAAGAAGCCGACTCTCAGTAACTACTTAAAGGGCAAATGCAAAATAAGGAGAGTAGGTTTTATGAATTCAAGGGAGAGTGCTTTACTGTTCGAAGCAATGTCGGGTTGTCTTAGAACGCGTAGTCATAAGGTGAGATTCAATATTATTTTTTTATTTAGAGTAACAATTGAACAACAAGGTGATAATACATTTTAAGGAAGTCATGGAAGAAGAGTATTTACATAAATGGTCAAGGGCGTTGAGGAAATGCTTCGGTTAGTTTATTCCAATCATCTATTGTTTGTGGGAAGAAGGAGTACCGAAAAGTATCAGTCCTTGCGAAGATTGGCGTTAGGGAATGAAGACAGTGGTGTCGAGTGGGTCTGGTTAACAAGGGGGATACGTATGCTGCGTTGTCTAAGGGTAGCCTGTGGTCCACTATGTCTGAAAGAAACTGTAGCCAACTTTTTTTTCTTCGACTTTGTAATAGCTCTATACCATTTGCCATTAGTAATGCTGTGGGGGAGTCGGTTGACATAAATTTACTATATATGAATCGTACTGCTTTTCTTTGAATTCTTTCTAGGTTTTGAACGTTAATTTTTGTGTGGGGATCCCAAACTATGGAGGCGTACTCAAGTTTAGGCCTAATTAGGGAAAAGTAGGATAGGAGTTTAACACTAGGCGGAGCAGTCTTGAGCTGGTGGCGGAGAAGGCATAATTTACGTAAAGCGGCAGAGCAGATGTTATTTATGTGCAAATTCCAGGATAAGGTACTTGTTAACGTTAAGCCTAAGTATTTATAGGAGGCTATTTTAAGTAAAGGTGCTTCAGCTAAATTGTATGTGTAGTCTAATGAGACTTTTTTGTGCGTTATGGGGAGATACACACATTTATTTGCATTAAGAAGCATTCCCCATTGTTCACACCATTTTGATACATTGCCTAAGTTAGTATTAAGATCACATTGGTCACTAATGCAGGTTACATCTCTAAAAAAAAAAACACAATCGTCAGCAAATAAACGAATTTGTACCGGTGTGCTAATTACATTGACAATGTCATTAATGTAGACCAGAAACAGAAGGGGGCCTAGTACGCTCCCCTGCGGAACGCCACAAGTCACAGGAAGGCAGCCCGATTGTTTTTTTCCTACCTGAACATATTGGTTGCGATTGAATAGATAAGCTGAGATCCAGGAGATAAATAATTCTGGTATACCAACTAACCAAAGCTTTATAATTAGTTTATCGTGTGAAACTGTGTCGAATGCTTTACTGTAGTCTAAGAATATTACATCGATTTGGCCGTTAGCATCAAGACAAGCTGCAAAGGTATGAACGATAGTAACCAATTGTGTTGTAGTAGAAAATTCTTTTCGAAACCCATGTTGATGATTTGTTAAAACTGAGCGTTCTTCTAAGAATTCATTTAATTTATGAGCTATTATGTGTTCAATAAGCTTACAGCATGATGATGTTAAGGAGATCAGTCGATAATTTTGTAGTACTAAAAGGTCACCTTTCTTGAATATAGGAACTATTCGTGCCGACTTCCAGTCATCTGGCAATTCCGCTGACAACAGAGAGACTCGAAAAATGACGAGTAAGTATTTTGCAACAGACTCTGCAAAGCGACGCAGAAATATGTTGGGGATATTGTCGGGACCGCAAGAAGTCTTAGTGTTTGAGTTCAACAACATACCAACGACACCAGAATAAGAAATAAAGTTTACATTTGCATCATTGTTCGCATTTATGACAGATGGGGAAGCACTAGGAGTAGAAAATGCACTATGAAAATACTCATTGAGGTGTTGAGCAATGGCAGCCTGATCAGACACCATTGAACCATTGACAAAAACCTGTGATATGGGTTTCTTTTTTTCGCTAATATAATTCCAGAACTTCTTTGGATCATTCTTTATGAAGTTTGCGATCGAGTGACGTATTGAAGTAGTATTCCTTCGAGGGGTGTACGGCATGTGCAAGCTTATCTAGAGCGTCAGCTCTAACTTTGGGGTCAGCATGCTTTTTCTTTAATCTTTTAACTTTACGCTTGAGATGAATGATGCTTCTCGTCATACAGGGCGTATGTTTATGCACCTTTTTACGTCTAGACGGTATAAATTTTTCGATACAGTAGAAGCATATGCGTTTAAATTGGTCCCACAATCTACAAACATCGGTAGCTACAAAATCTATCAGACAGGTTTCTAGGTGCTCGATAATGCAAGCATCATTGGCATGCGTATAGTCTTTCACACAATGAAAGGACAAGTTGGCAGTTTCCGAAAGCGGTACCAGAGGGATAGAAACTGACACAAGGTAGTGATCAGACAGCCCTTGCCTAATTACTACGGTATGTGTATTACGGTATGTGTAATAAAGAAGAAGAACAATGTACATGCCGTGGGCGAGCTAAAGAAGCGATGGGTTATGTTTCCAAAACTTTATTCTATTTCATCGAACCACTCAATTCTTGGCCAATCCCCCCTGCAGTGGGTGTGCGCTACAGTAAGACGAACAAGAACATGTTTGTTCTGCTTATAGGAAAACTTTTGTTCTCAGCCATGTCATCATCATCATCATCATCATCATCATCATCATCATCATCATCATCATCATCATCATCATCATCATCATCATCAGCAGCAGCAGCCTGACTACGTCCACTGCAGGACAAAGGCCTCTCCCATGTTCCGCCAGTTAACCCGGTCCTGTGCTTGCTGCTGCCAATTTATACCCGCAAACTTCTTAATCTCATCTGCCCACCTAACCTTCTGTCTCCCCCTAAGCCGCTTCCCTTCTCTGGGAATCCAGCTAGTTACCCTTAATGACCAGTGGCTATCCTGTCTACGCGCTACATGCCCGGCCCATGTCCATTTCCTCTCCTTTATTTAAACTATGAAATCCTTAACCCCCGTTTATCCCCTAATCCACTCTGCTCTCTTCTTGTCTCTTAAGGTTACACCTACCATTTTTTTTCCATTGCTCGCTGCGTCGTCCTCAATTTAAGTTGAACCCTCTTTGTAAGTCTCCAGGTTTCTGCTCCGTAGCTAAGTACCGCCAAGATACAGCTGTTATATACCTTCCTCTTGAGAAATAGTGGCAATCTACCTGTCATAATTTGGGAGTGCTTGCCAAATGTGCTTCACCCCATTTTTATTCTTCTAGCTACTTCAATCTCGTGGTTCGGCTCTGCGGTTATTACCTGCCCTAAGTAGACATAGTCTTTTACAACTTCAAGTGCACTATTACCTATCTCGAAGCGCTGCTCCTTTCCGAGGTTGTTGTACATTACTTTCGTTTTCTTAAGATTAATTTTAAGACCCACCTTTCTGCTCTCCTTGTCTAACTCCTTTATCATGAGTTGCAATTCGTCCCCTGAGTTACTCAGCAATGCAATGTCATCGGCGAAGCGCAGGTTACTAAGGTGATCTCCATTAACTCTTATCCCTAACTGTTCCCATTCTAGGCTTCTGAAAACTTCCTGTAAGCACGCGGTAAATAGCATTGTGGAGATTGTGTCCCCCTGCCTTACACCCTTCTTGATAGGTATCACCAGAGAAGGATTGGCCACCCTGGTGCAGTATCTGGCCACTACCTCCCACATGCGTACGTCAAATAACTCACCCATGTAGGACTGTATATATGTATATATGCTATTGATTTTTTTATATTTCTTTATTTGTACCAATCAAGTGGAAAGGGGTAGCTGTCGCCAAGTAACGGTGACAAATACTCCTTCGTTTATTTTCTATTTCAATAAAAAAAAAGAACCAGAATTTGAGTGTTTCTGCAGTCTCTGCGTTTGGTGCTCCGGTGCTATCTTCCAGCTACGGCATGAGCCCTTCTAAGAAAGCTATTAAACCAGTTGACGATAACAACAACTACAGTGAGAGTTTTGAAGACACCTGCCCGCAAGACATCGTTTGCCATCGGCGCTGCCTCTGAAGTCGATTGACGAATTGTACTTCTTATTGAAAGCTTTATTGTATGTCCTGTAGGTATGGCGCGAACGCGTCAGCTTAGCTACTATGGGATCGAGAGGCCAAGCTTCTTGGCCCTATGGCGAGCGTTTTGGACAACTACAGCTTGATTGTGATAAGTTGTTGATTTGAATAGTCTTTCGAAGCAATCCCGCGTAATACCGGACCCCGATGAGTAGCAATCCAAGAGAATGTGCTATAGAGAGCCAGTACTTTCTTTTGAAGTTTTGCATGTATTTTCTATTCTGTTCTGCACCCGTCCGAGTTTGCACGGCGGGCTTGTTGGTGATCGATAGCGAAACGTATTGTGCATCCAAGAGTAAACAAAACGTCCCGGTTGTGGCTCGGTGTACCCACACCCCGTCATGACCTCAGTTTCAGAAGGCCTGCTCAATAGACTCTGTTCCAACGAAGCCACGCAACCGTGCCCTACGCTGGCACGGAAACGCGTAGCCGTGATTCCGTACATTCATAAGGTTTCACATGCATTCAAGAAAATAGCACGACGTTGCATTGCATGTTGTATTCTGGGCACTGAACAAGTTGAGCAGTCTGTGTGAAGAGACAAAACGAAAGCGCGTGAAAAAAAGTGTATGGTAAGAACCACCTAAACATGCTTGTATAGCGTGCAACACAGGTGTCTACCCAGCCCCGCCGCGGTGGTCTATAGTGGCTAAGGTACTCGGCTGCTGACCCGCAGGTCGCGGGCTCGAATCCCAGCTGTGGCGGCTGCATTCCCGATGGAAGCGAAAATGTTGTAGGCCCGTGTGCTCAGATTTGGGTGCACGTTAAAGAATTCCAGGTGGTCGAAATTTCCGGAGCCCTCCACTACGGCGTCTCTCATAATCATATGGTGGTTTTGGGACGTTAAACCACACATATCATCCCGTGTCTATCGGATTTCATGAATGCGTGGCGCATGCTATGTGAGACATACCGGTGAATGTGTTAACGAGAGGCTAAACGGGCACAGAAACAAAGTTAGCAAGGCCCAACGTCACCGATTTCTCGCAATTTACTGCAATAAGTGTGCATAACAACCTCTCTAGGCAATCGAGTGTCGTTGGAAAGAACAGTAACACAATTACATGGTGAAGGAGGCGAGATTCGTCACCAAGTTTGGTAACACATACATCGGTAAACCATATATCTCGTTATCAGCTAAAGAAAGAGAATGCTTGAGTGTAGCATGATGATGTGCATTAGATGTATGACTGTTTCTTATGAGCATGTGCTTTGTTACGCCCCTAATGTAGAACATTAGTGATGATGATTCTCTGAATAAGCTGCATTGTTGAAAGTTAGCGCTGTATTCATCTGTGTTGTGTGTCCTTCGCCTTGCCCCATCTTGGATGTGCTGTACGTTTCGGGGGGTGTCCTGTACCACCCAATGATTTCAATCATTTCCGGGTCGGTGAGTAGTCCATTTTTTCTTGTAGTTGTGTTAGCGTTAGGGCTTGAACTCTCTTTAGGTCTGCATCTTGTTTGGAGTTGTAGTCTCAGGCTGCGTAGGATTGCGTAGGCGACCGGCCGCGTAGCAGTCCATTCTATGCCAGATAGTCATAAATCTATTAAGGTGTGTTTCACGTCGAGACGCATGAGCCGCTGGTAAAGCCCCCAGCAAATACGGATCGGCATTTATACACAGGTCAGTTAAAAATGGAACACAAATGTCCCCCTTAAAAACCATCGCACAAATACTCAATGACAGAACAAATTTAATATTATTTCACGCCTAAGTTGAACGCAGCCCCACCGGGTGGTCTAGTGGTTATAAGGTACTCGGTTGCTGGCCCGCAGGTGGCGGCCACAGCGGCTGCATTTTCGATGGAGGCGAAAATGCTGCAGGCCCGTGTGCTCAGATTGAATGCACGCTAAAGAACCCCGGGTGGTTGAAATTTCCGAAGCCCTCCGCTACGACGTCTCTCATAATCATGTGGTTTGTAAGAGGCTTTCTGAAGATTCCTGTCCGATTATTTTTTCTCGAGTGAGAGGTTCACATGAAGGGCCGAATCACTGAATGAGATCCCGGATGGTTGTGACAGGTGTCACCAGCAGTGAGTATATACGGCTGACACACTCGGCTAGCAATGTGTACATAACGAGGCCGCAGAGCTGGTATACATTCGGGGCTGCTTAGTGTCGATGCTACGCCCATTCATGCCGCAAGGTAAACCGGCATTCAGCTTGTACTTCGAGCCAAACGTTTCTCCGAGCCACGTCGTACTCTGTGTCCCGTGCGAACTGGCATTCCTAGTCGTGTGAAACATTCACCCAGTCTTTCCTGTAGTCTTGTGTTCGTGTAGAAACATGAAACAGTCGCATATGATAATAAAAAGTACCCTTACAAATTGATATTAAGTGCGAATGCACTTTATAAGCGACCCTGAATCCGCCGTCCGCGGTGCGCCTCCTCCTCTCCCCTAGCAACGGCGCGAGGAGCGGAGAGGAGCGTCTGTAGCAACGGCGCAGCGACGTCACACACCACGTGATTGCGCGCGCTCCGCCTTCCGCTCCGTGGCCCGCGCAGCCACGACTTGCTCGAGATCGGCAAGTCGTCATAGGTATAGATCCATCGCAGGCATCAACCTCGACTGCGATACCTCCAACAACGAGTACAACGCAATCGAATGCGAGCATTGCACGCGTCGTTGAAGATGTCGCGCCGGCGGTTGAAGACAAGGCAGCGCGGCGAAGGGCCCATAATGCCGAGCGCAAGCGGGCAGCGGACATAGACATCATTATAGTGCAAATTCGCTCTCACATATACGAGTAAACTCACCAAGATTTCCCGAGAGGGTCTAATGATTCCTGGAAATCGCAATGTGATCACTCGGGGAAGTTTACGTTAACTCACTGGCGAATGCCAACGTATTTTAACCTTACTTTCTCTCATAGCATCACCCTGTGCATTCGCACTTAACCATTGTTACAAGCTGCCACTCTAGCGTCGCCAGCGCGAAGTCGGCGACAGGAATGACAGCAGGTTGGTTCGTTCCGTACGCAAGCAGAGACAGTGAAGAGATCAGAGACGTGGGAAAACAAAACAAACTTTAGTGATATTGCAGCAACACGGGATCGAATACAACACTTCAATACAACTAACAAAGTACATCGACACTTGATACAACTAAAGAATATATAAACCAAAACAATAAATCAGCTTACGAGAGAGAACTATTACAAACTACACAAACTAACACAGAATAGAACGATGGAGGAGAAAGTTCGAAAATATAAACAGGCGAAGGCATACGTGTGATGACCGGCAGCGTTGCGTCCCCGACGATCGGATGCGAGAAGTCGAAGAGAGTTCTGGCACGACTGCGATGTCGGCGGTGTTGCAACGCTGGTGGCTCCGGGAGGCTAGTGCTTGCAGGTGACTTCGAGCAGGTTGAGCTAACTCGAGGCGAAGTCCCGATGTCTACGTTGCAGACATTAATATCGCGTCACAACTAGACGAACGGCTAAGTTTAGGTGGCCAGCCGATACAGAGCCACACTAAAAACTTCTAGAAGAGATGCTTGTTGATCTGTTTCTACACCATCTTGGTCAGCGACTAGTCTGCCTAGCAGGGCAAAATCCTGCGCTTAAATCCCCCTCGTGTCTCCTCGCTCTCTTCCTTGGGGACAAGAGACCTCTACCTGGGTCCAATCATGCGCGTTTAATTGATGGGAAACTCCGCCCCAAAAATATTTTGACCCCACCTCTTTTTAATTGGGAGAGGACCCTCAACTAGCGAGAGTGACAACCTGTCGGGTTGTTGTCATACGGCTTGGCCACCAGAGCGTTTCCCACGCTTTTCCCCGTGGGAACGGTCAAACGTTTGGCTCTCAGCCGGTGCGTCTCGTAGTCTAATCCTTGTTCGGGGTATACCGCGGCCTTCTACGACCTTGCAGACGTCGCCACAGTTACAAAAGGATTAACTGTCGGCGGCGACGTTCTAAGAAGAGCACCCCATTTTGCACTTCTCTGCTCCCTTTCAGGCGCGGCCGTTTCTCACGGTCAGTCGGGGAGTACGGCGCCCGTTAATTGCCGTGACGCGGTGCCGCCAAAAATAGCCGTCCGTGACAACCATGTTCACCCTCGGGGAAATACTTGGGAGTTTTTTTATTGCTAGACCCTACAAATTGTAAGCCAGAATCAGGGAGGCGAATGTTGGCATACTAAATGACACAACTGTTTTCACCAAGCCTTATACTCGTTTTTTTTGGGGGGGGGGGGGAGGAAGGGGGACAAATTTTTGTAAAAATCCCATGTGAATCAACCTCCTGCATGTCGTTTTCGCACATGAACTATACGTCGACGCCGGAGCACTTTGCCACAGCAGCAGTGACAAGGAATAAGAGATTACAAATAACTCGTTTGTTAACTTTTCAATAATTGACTTGGTGCCCCGCCGCGGTGGTCTAGTGGCTAAGGTACTCGGCTGCTGATCCGCAGGGCGCGGGTTCGAATCCCGGCTGCGGCGGCTGCATTTCCGATGGAGGCGGAAATGTTGAAGGCCCGTGTGCTCAGATTTGGGTGCACGTTAAAGAACCCCAGGTGGTCGAAATTTCCGGAGCCCTCCACTACGGCGTCTCTCATGATCATATGGTGGTTTTGGGACGTTAAACCCCACATATCAATCAATCAATAATTGGCTAGGTGGCAGTTGTTTATATCAAAGAGTTCTAGGCCGTGGTAATTTGACATAAACAAAGTTTAGAAATGATAAAAGGTGCGCCAGTTTTGAACTGTTCAGATTCGAGTTTCAATTGTTATATTTGAACATATCATGCCCGGGGCGCAAAAAACGCGACCACTTTGTTAAATCAGACCGGGATTTCCCGTGACATGGAAGTGACGAAACCTAAATGAATTTTTGAGGCCTTAACTTGTCGTGAAAGGGGAAAAATAATTTGAATAGTTTAACGCCAGCGGGTTGGCGTGTGATGTGCGGTGCTTATCTATTTTTTTTTTCGCACTCCTGCGCAAGAAAACTGCAATTCCCACGTTTTCCACCTGTGTACGACATACAACTCCGGGGCAGCTATATATTTTGGCGCTTGTTCTTGAGAGAGGCGTATCAGCTCAAGTTAAAGAGAGGAATCAGGTATGAGCACCAAATATAGCACGCAGAGATGTGTTGCTTATCAGTTTTTTTCGGACTACGTGCAAGAAAACCGCAATATTTCTTTTTTTTTCTTTCTGCGTACGACATAAAATTCTGGAGCAGCTGTGGTGGCCGGCGCTTTTTCATGAGACAGGCGAAGGTGTTAAAAAAGATCAGATAAGCACCAAACGTCGTAAGACAAAGTGATCTGTCGGTGCACGTGAGATGGCAAGCCGATTTCCTCGACAAGACGCAACTGTACGCCCGTTTGAGGGCAGGATATCGGTGGAATAGCTCGACCCTCTTTCATCACCTCCTTTCCTTTGATTACAAGCTCTGATTCTGACCGTACGTTTCTTGGCGTACTACGCCCAAAGCACGGTAAACGAGCACGTTTGCAGTTTGCTTCAGTGGAAATGTATGCCCCTTTTCCCCAGACAGTTTGTGCCTCGCGATTTCTCCGTGCACTCGGAAGCGATGTTGACGACGCAGACAACCAGTGCGGGCGCGGATGGCGGCGCTACTCGTCGCACTTGCTCTTGGCCTAGCTTGTGGGAAAAGCCGTGCTGGTGCTGCTGTGTCATGCGTATACATGGCACGGTGCGTGCTACGCGGCTGACATCGCGACGCTTCTCGCTGGCGCTGCTAGTCTACGCCTCCCTGGCATTGTTCGGCGCGGCAACCGAGAGCAGACTCTGCCTCAAGAAAGTGCTTGCCTGGTAAGCGAATTTGTTGTTCAGACCTTGTTTGTCGCTTTACTGCTTAGTTCTGTAGAGACCACAGTCGCAGCTGTTTCTCCGCCGCTCCTGTCGATCTCACCCGCCAGGGTGTACTGTATTGACTATGTTGCTCGACTGCTGACCCTTAAATGCTCAGGGATCAAATTCCGCATGCGCCGACACATTACAAAGAAACCATGAGGCTAGAGCCCCGTGATACCTAGATTTAAGGGCACGATAAAGAGCACCAGATGGTTAAAATTTCCGGAGTCCTCTACCGTGGCGCCGCTCAAAATCAAGCCTTTGTTTTGGGACGTAAAAACAACTGCAAATATTAGTATTTCAGGACCCTGTCTGCCTTTCGTCCACTCAGATTCATGTACTCGGGCATAAATGGCACTAATGATTGTTTCGTTTTACTTTCTCACAGACGATGAGATGAAAGACTGCGACCAACGTAACAGCTTGGCTGCGAAAGTAAATGTTTAGGCGGCCTCAATGTATCATTTGGAAGAATACTAAAGTGACACAATGAATCCGTTCAGACGAATAAGTAATGCTCTGAGAGCTCTACTGTCGTTGATTTCACCTCCGCAAGTTTGTAGCGAAAGAGATAAGTGACGGCGACCAACGTGGCCGTGCCGTTCTCACCGACTGAGAATTACGCAGACGCCGCTATTATCGATTGGCGCTAGAAATTCACCCGCATTTTCTTTTAGCACGTTTTTGTCGTTAACAAAATGTATTTTACAGTTATTTACAAATACGAGAAAAAAACTTCGCTTTTTGTCATCACTGCCCCTTTCTTGTGTATAGTGGTGCTGTAGCCCCTATAGCACTTGGTGAGGTTTCGTGAAATAATATTTTGCTGTAGTGGGTGTGTGCCACATTGATGGGACGCAGCTCATTCAGTTAGTCCATGCAGTTCAAATCCCGGCTGCGGCGGCTGCATTTCCGATGGAGGCGGAAATGTTGTAGGCCCGTGTGCTCAGATTTGGGTGCACGTTAAAGAACACCAGGTGGTCAAAATTTCCGGAGCCCTCCACTACGGCGTCTCTCATAATCATATGGTGGTTTTGGGACGTTAAACCCCACAAATCAATCAATCAGTTAGTCCATGCACGCTCGACGAGGTGAACTGCACTTTCCTGTTGCCTCCGCAATCAACTTCGCTTCGTCGTGCTGCTGAAGCAGATCGATGAGGCAACGTCGAAGTAAGCGCATGGTTGAGGTTTGCTATGCCGATATACAAATAACATTTTATTTTTTATTTTATTAAGATGCACGCAATACATGAAAACATCGCCATCGCAGTTTAATGGCAATATCGAAACTGACCATAGCCGGCGCTCAGGAAACGCTGGCTGTGCGTCCTGTCAAACCGGAACTTCCACTGAAAATTTTGACTCGATCTGGGATCGCGAAGTGACAAGTAATGCGAAAATAAGCAGTTTACTAGTGGACCTCTTAATCTCCGTTTTCGATGTGTGCTGCTAATCTGATTCTTGAACTAAACAGACGCAGAAACCCCCTTCGTGCGTCTGCGAGAAGAAACACCGCAGTATAGCTGCTATAAGTTTTATGTGATGCCCAGAGAAAGTTGATATTGCCGCGCGTGTTTCTTTCAGTGTAGTTGAATTTCACCCACGAAAACAACGCTCGGTGCAAGTCGCGCCGCAATGCTTGAGGAGCTTCGCGGTTGTCTGAAATCATTGTTACACGCAGGGCGCGTTTATTTAAGTTTTTTTTTTCGAGAGCTTTCGCAAGCGCCAGCTATAGAGCCTTCGATGCCGCATATATAATTACCGACGTGCCTTATCACCGATCAGAATATCGACGGCTGAGGCTCTGTTCGCCGCTATCAGAGGGGAGTCCGTTTTGCTGCAGTTTGGGTTTTCCTTTCCTGGGTACAGGGTCACCCAAATAGTTTCACTTTGAACACGCCGACTGTTGCTTTCGTTATCATATTGACAACGTGACGTCTGGTAGATGGGCTGCTGCGTTCAATAACGCCAGCTGGAATCTGCACAGCAAGAGTTCTCATCCGGACTCATCCTGCAAGCTTTGTAATCCTACAACATTGTTTAGGTATGTCATTCCTGGGAAGTTAGTAAGGTGCCGTCATCGACCTGCGGTCTGTGCGTGCAACACGAACCTTAAAAAAACGTGTTGCCACCTCTGACGACGCCAGAAATTCGCGCATTGAATGGTATAGAAAAGCAGGTCACCGTTCGGTTCTCTCCAGTGTCGTGATTTCCGTCGGTGCCGAAAAAACGAGCATACTTCGAAAGCACCATCGTGGGCTACCACCACCTGCTCCTGAATCGACAGATTTGCGTTGCAGAACGCATAGCCGAGCTGCATAATGGCACAGTGAAGATAATGCTTACAAGTTTAAGCCCTGAGTGAAGGCACCTCGATGGTCACCTGTCAGCAGCTTTCACCCTCGTCAATGCTACCGAACCTGCTTGGACAAATCTGGACCCCAGACGAAATTTAGACGCCAACTCGAGCTTCCCGAAGTGCAAGCAAGACCAGCCCAAAGCCCTGCTACTAAAATTCGAGGACTGCTTCTCGTCATCGTCAAGTGGCTGCTGACCCGCAGGCCGCGGGATCAAATTGCGGCCGCATTTTCGATGGAGGCGAAAATTCTTGAGGCCCATGTGCTTGGATTTATAGTCACCAGGTGGTCGGAATTTCCGGAGCCCTATACTACGGCATTTATTATATTCGTACCGCGGTTTTGGGACGTTAAACCCGTACATTTATTATAAAGAATTCGACAGATTCCAATTGTGAGCCATGACACCATATAAGGAAATTACCCGACCAATTTATCAGAGGCCGTACCGAGTTTCGACGCGTGGACGTGAATAAACAAGTGGATGGAAATGTTATGTGCGTGATGACATCACTCAGCCGTCCAAGAGCCTTCTTTAACACCACGTGGACGTCTCCAGTGGTGTTAAAAAAAGGATGGAACCCATTGATTCTGCATCGAATATTGTCACATCAACAATGTCACTAACAAAAACGTGTACCCTCTCTCACGGACATACGACTCCCTGGATCGACTGCACAACGCGAAGTACTTTTCGTCGACAGATCCTAAGACCAGCTTCTGGCAAATCGAAGTTTACGAAAGGCCCCGCCGTGGTGGTCTAGTGGCTAAGGTACTCGGCTGCTGACCCGCAAGTCGCGGGATCGAATTCCGGCTGCAGCGGCTGCATTTTTGGTGGAGGCGAAAGTGCTTTGGACCGTGTGCTCAGATTTGGGTGCACATTAAAGAACCCCAGGTGGTCAAAATTTCCGGAGCCCTCCACTACGGCGTCTCTCATAATCGTACGGTGGTTCTGGAACGTTGAACTCCACATATCAATCAATCATCAATCGAAGTTGACGAAAGAGAGCGATAAAAGACTGCCTTTACAAAACCAGACGGCCTGCTCGAGTTCAAGATCATGCTCTCTGGCCTCTGCTCGGCTCCTGCACATAAACAACCTATAAAGTGGACGAAAACACAACTTGTCACCGGCAAGCATCGAACCTGCAACTTTCAGATAGCTCACTCGATGTTCTTCCAATTGAGGTATGTGGTGGCGACCATCCCCCCGTCCACTACATTCGTGTTCTCTAAGAAATGAGCACTGGAAGTACCCTTTTTTCGTTCATTCGTATGCAAGGGTCTCATTCTGACAGACCTGATGCCTTCAGGTAGTAGGCGAAGCATAGGTCAGCACTCTGAGGGACTAGTCACTCATACTCGCTCACCACAATTTTTCAGCCTTCGCACTCACTCACGTTCATACTCCCGTCGACTCACACTCACTACTACACACTCACGTTCCTACTCACACCTACGCACACTCACTTCTACTCACCTCACGTTCATACTCACTCCTTCTCACACTCGAAGTACTCACTCACGTTCACACTCACTCCTACTCACACTCATGAGTACTCACTCACGTTCATACTCCTACTCACACTCACGAGCTCTCACTCGCTCCTTCTCAAACTCATGAGTACTCACTCACGTTCATACTCTTGGATACACTGATGAGTACTCATTCACGTTTAAACCAAGGACGGATCCTGCAGCTAATTTATAGGGGGGGGGGGGTCACCTAAAGTAACACTGGAGAGGGGGCGTGTCAAGACTTTTTTGTTTTTACTAAGAAAAAAACCCCTTCGCAGCATAAATACTGTTAATGTGTGCTCCGGGTGGTTTCACTCATTTGTCCTAATTGGTAACATGGGGTGGGCAGCAAGCACTGCATTGAAAGGGGAAGGGTGCTGACAGAGAGTTTGAGGAGAGGATTGACCCTGACGCCCCCCCCCCCCCCTCTGGATCCGCCATTGGTTCAAACTCACTTCTACTCACACTCATGAGTACTCACTCACGTTCATACTCACTCAAAGTACTCACGTTCATACTCCTACTCCCACTTACAATACTCACTCACGTTCATACTCTCTCCTACTCACACTCAGAGTACTCCTCACATTCATACTCAATTATACTCGCACTCATAGTACTGTTATGACCGTCGTTAGTAGGCGCCACGCTGTCACTGAGAAGCGTAGCCGGGCAGCGTTCCCACGCCTGGAACCCCAGTTCTTTCGGAACCAGCGTCCAGAGCTGACGGGGGAGCCGGCGCTCTTCAATCCTCAAACAAGTAGCCGACTGGCCGGCTGCCTATGCCCGCCAGGTATTGTCCCTGCTAGCCGGAGGATGAGACGTCGTGTCGCCACGACAGCCGTAAACCGTTCCGAGAGGACAACAAAGACAGCATCTTCCTTGGAAGAAACCGCGGCCGCCGCCACGAATTGCCCTGCTAATTCAGCGAACCGATCGGCGGACCGTTTGATGTGTGCTGTCAGGAACTTGGGACCTCTCGACTAGCGGCACACACACGACGAGAAAGAGCCCTGCTGGCGTCACCTTGCAGTGCAATGTTCACGACTCAATATTGGCCGTTCACGTGGACCGTGCATGCTCGTCCCCCTCACCTGTTGTGTGTGTGTGTGATTGGTGTTCCACTCGGAGAGGAGGAGCCCGACAGGGCTTATAACGACGCCGCAGAGTGCTGGACATCGCTCTGAACCATGTAACGGTTCAACCACCACGTTCGTGGTTTGTGAACTCCTAACCTTTCTATGCTGTAAATAAGTGTAAATAGTGCCATAAACATGTTTGTTTTTCGTATCCCCATTTTGTCAGCGTTCGTTTCCTCAACCCGAAGCTACACCACGCTACCACAAAAGACCGGGCAGACACCGGTCGGCAACAACGGGTCCTCAGCGCTGGGATCCGCAAACACTGGCCCCAGCGGTGGGAATCGAAGCGACAACGCTATGACTCAGCAGCGGTGGGATCCACGACAACTGGTGGCAGCGGTGGGATGCGACTCAGTACCGGGATCCACGACAGTACTCACTCCTACTCACACTCAGAATATTCACTCACGTTCATACTCACTCGTACTCATACTCATCAGTATTCACCGCGTTCTACTCACTCCTACTCACACTCATCAGTACTCACTCATACTCACCCTCACCACGTTCAAATGAGTATGAGTGAGTGTGATGATTGTACTCATGAGTGAGTATACCGAGCTATGAATTGCGAAGGCTTATTTGTCAGGCTGTCGGCTCGGTTAAAAATATCACGTCTGCTAAGTGATGCCAGCTGGCAATGAGAGAGTTCCACACTCTCCGTCATATAGCTATGAGTGCTGCTGACCAGCCGTTACAGCTCAATTGAAAGGGCATCATGTGTGTTATCACTGTGCTGCAAGTTCATCTCTTGCTGGTGGCAAGTTAATTGTTTTTTCATCCACCATACATATTTTCTTCTCATCTACATCATATATAAGTAGTGCAATGCAGTTAACGTCTTCTATGCATTCCTAGGCTTCATTTTAGATTGGCTTTCGTTAAGATTTTATCAATCTTACAAACGAGCCCTTAATATTTCCACGTTCTTTCCCCAAGTTTTGTTATCGCTCCGCTACGCTGTACGTAATTTTCAGCGCCGCGCCAAGCTTCGGGACTGTAGTAGACGATTTTGTTAAGACTACGCCCACTTCTCGAATAGTACAGATTATTCTGCATGAAACCTATGTGGCCGCTCGCGATAACGCTAGAATATTCGACGACACGTGTATAAATGCTATGCCCTGCGCTTCACCGCTTGTCGGTTGATCAATGGCCGACGCTCTGTTCACCGCTATCAGTGCCCTTGTATTGCTGTAATCTGACCTTCACTTTCCTGGCCACAAGTTCGGCCTAGTAAACAGTTTCATCTTAGCGCCGAGTCTGCTCTCTTCGTCCACGTCACGGCCCTGCGACAGTATCTTTCTTCGAAATATTCACACATAGGGCACAATGTAGCTTCCTAGATGTATCGCATTCAAGATCGAAGAGAATCTAACAGAAGTTTGGGCGTGCTATATCGGCCTGTTGAGACGAAAATGAAGTTGATTCGAACATGTTGATTGAATGTTATATCGGGAAAACTGATAAAGTTCTGTAGGCCTCGAGCTAAAAGGCAGAGCAGAATATCGCCGACAGAAGAAAGTCCACATACTGAACACATGCTGACACCATTATTGTTGTGAACATGACTTAATTATTTTATGTCGGTCACTTATCACTCTAGCTCGTAACAAAATACACTTAATAAACTTGCTTCATGCGTGAGAAAGACCGCGTATTATACGGTGCAAATAACTCGCCTTACAGTGTTGATGTTTTATTTCTTCTTTGCGCCGTTGCCATGTTCGTCATAATGACTTGCGCAATTCTCAGACTGTACAATAACGTGTTTTTCTCGGCACAAGGTTAACTTCTACACTGAACTGGGCACACAATGCACGGAAATGCTCGTAGCAGAATTGGAAGCGAGAGAGTGAGAGCGAATGTTGTTTGTAAGAAACCTAAAAAAAAATGGCCCCGTATCTGATGTAATCTGGAAATGTCGAAAGACGATAGTCTTGAGTGTGGAGAGAGTGAACAATTAATTTGATGTTTTACACAAGAAAATCGGTGAATGGCATTTCGGAGGCGCTGCGTTAGAGTGCCTCGAGCGTGCAGCGGAGGTGAACGAGCGCATCAAGTCACGTCATACGTGAGACATGAGCGCCATCTAGCAGTTTTCATGGAAAACGAAGCGCGTGGCTCTGGGACAGGTGTGCGCGCCAATTTCAGAGGTGATAAGGCGTACAACGCAAGGTGATGGGTATGTGCCACCACCATCGTGTCTTAGCAAAGCGTTGCAAACGCTCACCTTTTCGTTCAAGTGTTGAGTGGTCAGCGCAGCGTGATAAGCGCCACTGTCCTTAAAGTTACTTATGTATGCCTTTTTTATTAAGAGACGCACATGCAGAATATATACGTGTTGTTATGGTGCCCCAGACATGCACAATAATTGCTTGTTAATTGACAATCGCACAAGCATGAACGCTAAACCTTGAGCAACATTGGTGGGCGCTGCGGATGGGGTCGGCCGTTTCAAGTACCGGGGGCCGTTAAGAGTGTACAAACATACAAATGTACTGACAGACAGACCAAAATTTTTGCGCCGAAGGTCCCCAAGAAAGACTATCGTCTTTAAAAATAAAGCAAACATTGATTGAACCGCACCACCCGGTACGCACCGCGGTTACATTGTGCGCAATGGAAATGTTACAAGCTGCCACTCTATAGCGTCGCCAGCGCGAAGTCGGCGACGGGAATGCCAGCAGGTTGGTTCGTTCCGTACGCAAGCAGAGACAGTGAAGAGATCAGAGACGTGAGAAAACAAACAAACTTTACTCTAGTGATATTGCAGCACACGGGATCTAATACAACACTTCAATACAACTAACAAAATACATCAACACTTGATACAACTAACAAATATATAAAACCAAAACAATAAATCAGCTTATGCGGGAGAACTATTACAAACTACACAAACTAACACCAATAGACTACGGGGGAGAAAGTTCGAAGATATAAACAGGTGAAGGCATACGTGTGATGACCGGCAGCGTTGCGTCCCCGACGATCGGATGCGAGAAGTCGAAGAGAGTTCTGGCACGACTGCGATGTCGGCGGTGTTGCAACGCTGGTGACTCCGGGAGGCTAGTGCTTGCAGGTGACTTCGAGCAGGTTGAGCTAACTCGAGGCGAAGTCCCGATGTCTACGTTGCAGACGTTAATATCGCGTCACAACTAGACGAACGGCTAAGTTTAGGTGGCCAGCCGATACAGAGCCACACTAAAAACTTCTAGAAGAGATGCTTGTTGATCTGTTTCTACACCATCTTGGTCAGCGACTAGTCTGCCTAGCAGGGCAAAATCCTGCGCTTAAATCCCCCTCGTGTCTCCTCGCTCTCCTCCTTGCGGACAAGAGACCTCTACATGGGTCCAATCATGTGCGTTTAATTGATGAAAACTCCGCCCCAAAAATATTTTGACCCTACCCCTTTTTAATTTGGAGAGGACCCTCAACTAGCGAGAGTGACAACCTGTTGGGTTGTTGTCATACGGCTTGGCCAACAGAGCGTTTCCCACGCTTTTCCCCGTGGGAACGGTCAACCATTTAGCTCTCAGCCGGGGCGTCTCGTAGTCTAATCCTTGTTCGGGGTATACCGCGGCCTTCTACGACCTTGCAGACGCCGCTACAGTTACAAAAGGATTAACCGTCGGCGGCGACGTTCTAAGAAGAGCACCCCATTCTGCACTTCTCGGCTCCCTTTCATGCGCCGCCGTTTCGCACGGTCAGTCGGGGAGTACGGCGCCCGTCAATTGCCGTGACGCGATGTCGCCAAAATGGCCGTCCGTGACAGGAAATGAGCCCTTTTCGTACTGTTTCACGTGCGCAGTTTAATGCGTGCTTTTCTAATGGAAGCGAACCTACGAAGCTGGTGGCATTGGCGTTCATCGATTGTCTGTGTCTATGGTTTCACCTATAGAAACCATTCTTCGTGTGGCTTAATGCCGTCCTGTAATTTCTCGCGCACCGTGGAAATAGGCAACGCTGTCAGTCTCAGATCTGAGTGTAGCTCGATTCTTGGAGAGAGAGAGAGAGAGAGAGAGAGAGTGGAGAGATGTTGAGGAAAGGAAAAGACGCAACTTCCCTAATTGGGAGCATGGGTCGACTGTTCGAATAATACACTTTCTTTCTGTCTATTTCCTTTCTTTCTTTCTTTCTTTCTTTCTTCTTTCTTTCTTTCTTTCTTTCTTTCTTTCTTTCTTTCTTTTTTTTTGTTTTCTTTCTTTCTTATTTGTTTTTTGTTTTCATTCTTTTTTATTTGTTTCTTTGGTTTCTTTCTTTTCCTTTTTTTGTTTCTTTCCGTCAGTCCGCCGGTCCAAGCAATGACGTTTGCCTGTACACTTCGCCTTCGTTGCAGTTGCTTCGATAATCCTATAATCCTTTCTGCAGAACGTATTCCAAATAAAGAGGGAAGGGGCCGTCTTACAAATTTCTGACAGATCTTGGGAGATTACCGCGCCAACAGGACGTACGGGCACCAAGAGACTTTAATTGGACTGTGGTCAATTTTGGTTGAACTTTGTTCGCTTTATATTCGGCAGACGACAGGCTGAGAACAGTCGCGAATCCTTGAATTGTGAAAACACGTTACCTGGCGCAGAGATGTTTGTGAGAGCCAAGAACACGGTTTCTGTCGGGTGTCTTGGTGCTCTTTATTATTACCCTTCCCGGCACAGCAGCCATCTACGGTGACCATCCTTTCAACAATTCTTTAGCAGCAACACCTAGAGGTTGAGCAAGACAACAGGTGTTTGCTTTTCCGTTTTAGTCTTTCGTGATGTACCAGATGACTCAAGTTGCCAGGTCGTTTTTTTTTTCTCGCCAAGCAAAAGCTTTGCAACAAGCATGCTATATTTCGCACTTGGTCCCTGAAAGATTCTACGGGAGATTTGATTGATTGATTAGTGGGGTTTAACGTCCCAAAACCAACATATGATTATGAGAGACGCCGTAGTGGAAAGCTCCGGAAATTTTGACCACCTGGGGTTCTTTAACGTGCACCCAAATCTGAGCACACGGGCCTACAACATTTCCGCCTCCATTGGAAATGCAGCCGCCACAGCCGGGATTTGATCCCGCGACCTGTGGGTCAGCAGCCGAGTACCTTAGCCACTATAGACCACCGTGGCCGGGCAAGATTCTACGGGTGCAAAGTTAAACTTGAACACGAAATTTTTTTTGTCCAAATGCAGCACAAGAGTGTTTCATACTGGCTGTGCTAGTAAAAATGCACTGCGGTTCAGTTCAATTTTGTACGGCGGCTTTATTCAGGGTGCATGGTTACGTACGCTGACTACCGTACATGGAAGAGCTATGGGAGGGTGGGGTCTCGGACTGCATGAAGAAAATTCAAACTACAATAGCTTTTCTTCACCTTCTTGATGACAGCGTCGTCATTGCATACATCATTTTTGAAATATACTAGTTCCCCAAAGGGGACTTTGAAAGATTTTAGAAAAAATTTAGTCCAACAGATGACTGCCGAAGCTCTTATAGCTACTACACAGAAACGCAACTCATCTGTTGATGCCGGATCCGAATTAAAGAAATTCAAACCCTTTGCGGACTTCGTCATTCGTAAAATAGCGTCCAAGCATCAACCAACAAGGAGTTCACCATGAAGGTGCGTGAACTGCATGAGGCACAAAGGCACACCCATCTCGAACACTTTGGATGTTTCAAGTCTCACTCTGCCTTCAAAAAGGAAAAAAGCTGGTTTTAGGAATTCGACAAGAAGCGATTATGGGCAAAGCGCGAAGTTCTGCTACATCGAGAATGACCAGTTGTTACATATGTGCAATGCATGCATAGACACTTCCCGCACGGTGTAGTCATTAGCGGTGATCACCTCCTGGGAACTTTATTACAAGTCGTAAATTTGTTTTCGTGTGTGCAATGTGTTATTTGTGGCTCTTCATGACAATTTTTGAATTAAAATTCAGAATTTAGAGTGAATTAAGCCAACTATTGTGCTTGAAATGTTAAACAAGACGGGCGTCGCTTACCTGTCGCTTCGTTATATGCATCTGCGTGTGTGCACTTAAGCCCTCGTTCGGACTTTGCATCATTAGTGGGCACGCTGCTCCGTTGCACTATATATAGACGTTATTTTTGTCGTCTGTGGCTCAAAGACGGCTAGCTTGCGGAAAATCATCATTACCGAAATTGTAACTGCCACATCATGTCGAATTAGGAAAACCGAGCATGCATGCCCTTTGGAAGAAAAGGCCGAGTTTTGCAGGAGCAATAATGACTACCCAGTCACATTAAGCAGAACGTTGCGACGCGTACGATTTATAATTGCAAAAATACGGCAACGCGTGCTGCTATAGCTCGCCAGAAAAATGAAGACGTCGCACTTAAAAGCGAATTTGCCCTTAAAATAATTGTGGTCGCGCCGACCTACGAACACTTAATTTATGCGTTCGTTTTATTAAAAACGCCCTTTCTCGAGGGTTAGTAAAATTAATTGTACATTATTAGGAAGACTACTCGTCCTCGCTCCGACTTTCTTATGGTAAGAGTTTATGCGAGAACATGTGTGTCGAGAAATTCTTCGTGGCAAAAACACGAAGAAAGTGACAGGGTGAAAGAAAATTGCACTATACTTTAAATATAAGCGTTGAGGCGAAACTTCTTCAGTGCGGTTGTCGACGTCATTCATTTTGTGCGAAACTCTGGGACCCGGCTAATGACTTCGGTTTCATCAGTGAGATGAAGTACATAGCTTTGAGTTCAATGCTGTACTGAGCCAAAGCAAAATTCTATACAGAATAGAGCCGTACAGGCTTGTGTGGTAGTCTTACAACAATGCGACATCATCACTGCAAATGCGATTGAATTAAGACAATAGTCCTGTTACGACACTGTTAGACGGTAGACCCGATATATTTTTATAGATATAATGCGCTGTTCTTATTATGGTGATACTGCAGGAGGGCGTGTGGTATAAGTAGCTAGCGAAAGGGACAATAAAAATGAAGAGCTATACTTTCATCGAAAGTGACCAATAGACCCTTACAGCATGGTGGTCACCTCGGATGACTATAACTTTTGAACCAAGATTGCTAATTTTTTTTTTGGTTTTGGTCAGAAAATAGTTTTCTTTAAAAGATTTCACCATTTTTTTTTTCAGTGAAACTCTGTTTCTTGCCAATAATTGAGCTCTGTGCTTGAAAGAGTTAACAGCTCATAGCCAACAGACTATACTTGTCATTATTTATCCAATGAAAGCCATCATTCACCTGCCTTAGCCAACATCAGCATACCAACATTAGTCGATACTGGATACCGTTGAGGCAGCCATTGCTAAACAGTGTTGACAATTGTGCGAGTAAATACGGAAGTCCAGAACACTGTACACTGTTCTGGAAAAACTGTGGAGAGCTGCGCTAAAAGAAAGATAAATTTCTTGTGTGTTTCGATGGGAGAGTATGTGTGTGTGCGTTTTTGTGTGTGTGCGAATCGAGCCAAACGTACCCTTATTTGCTCGCGGAGATCCAATTACTAAAGTAATTCGAAGTGTTCTGTTTCTCGATTCCTATATTCGCTCGGCTCTAAGAAGAATAAGATGTGACGCACGTGCCTGGTGGTTATGTTCGGTTATGATGGTGGTTATGGTGGTTGAGATGTTGAGGGACATGAACGGTGAAATAACTCGAATGTCATCGCTGGTCGGAATCCTCCTCTTGCTGCTGCTGGGGTATGTGTGTTCTGCAGCAATCGTGATGGGTTACTCTGCGTCTCTCCCTGTTCTACCCCTTTCATTTTGTGCTTTTATGCAGCACAACCTTGTCTACGCGATTGAAGATATTTCTGGAGGACGTATTACTGCGGGATAAGAGAAGAAATGAAAGTACGGATGTCTCAGCATATAATGTAGTTGCATTACAGACCTACTGCGAAACGCACATGTTGGTACTAGAACTGGTTGGTATAAAATTGTGATTATGTGCATTGTTTCATGTATCTAAGTAGTGTACCAATGGTAATAGAATTTCCAAACGAATAATAAACGTGAATAAAAGGAATAACAGCGTTTACCTATACTTGAACACAGCATAAAGCCAGGGAATACGAGAGGCGCGTACAATGTTTTCGTTGTCTCTCTCTCTCTCTCTTTTTTTTTTTTGGTGAAGAAGAATCTAATACTACATTCTTGCCAGTAGTTTTTACAAGACTGCAAGCAGTACAAAACGAATAAACGAACCGTTTTTTACTCTATCAATGAAACTTCTGCGGTGGGTTCGATTGTAAACACTCGTGGCACAAGTTGGCTGAGTGTTGCTTTTATAATGAAAACTGAAAATGAATAAAATGTCTATTTTTCAATAAGGGATGCGCAAATTGAATACGACTCGCGTAACTGAACCAAATACGGGAATGAATGAAGTTCCGGTTTTCCTAAATTTCAAATGATCTCAGACCTAGTTTTATTTCATGACCACCACTATACTGTCTTAAAACTAGGTTTATTACACGCAAGCGATGATATCACTTGTGCACTGCGCAACAATAGTAGTTAACTATACTGACATAGTTAGAGAAACTTACTCGTGACTCACTAAGCTGACTCAGTTAACAAAGTTGAATTTAAAAGCACTGAAATTCGGGCGAGTTTGTACTTGAACATAGTGGTATTTAGAGTGCGTAAACAGACAAGAAACGATGCAGAGCCTACACAGTCGAGCACTCACGTTAAACAAAAGTGAGTGCTCATCACCTGGCCTTTCTGTGAATAGACTTTAGTTTGAAGTGAGCCTGTCTATTGTTTTTAGTCTGCTTACGTGCTCTAAATACCACTATGACCAAGTTGACTCGCCCTACTCAGTTGACTAACCCGGATGGAGGCGCCAGCCTGACTCTCAGTGAGCCTAAGTGAGTTATAGTTCGGTGAGTCCGGAGTCCGGATTGACTCCGAATGAAAAATTTGGCGAGTCCGAGTGAGGTATAGGCGCAAAACGGAATTCTTAGTGACCGCGACAATTTTGCCGATCTGTGAATACCGCTTTATTAAAGCCTCCTGCTTTTTTTCTGTCTTTTCGTTTTCTTTTTTTTTGTCCGAGCCACCATCTACGTGCATGCATGTTGGGGTTTATTGAATGAACTTCAGTTTCTTTTGCTACTGCTACAGCTATAGTGAGTTGTTATCAAGTAAGTCTAAACAATAAATCTATTTCAACCAATGAATGAATGAATGAATGAATGAATGAATCATTCAATCAATCAAGTCGGAAACGTCAGCTGGGTAGAACCTGCATTAACCGTAAAGCGCTAACCATGTCACGAAACACCGTAATTTATAAATAATAAATGAAAATTTGTTACAGAGGTGGACTTTCTGACAGTTTATCGGTACCATGCTAGCATAGAAAAAAAAAAACTGAAGCTGATAGGGCAGTTGTTTTATGAAGTGAGCAACAAGGACATGGTGAAATTCAGCAACCTAGCGAAACCACAGATAAACCAAAACGAAGAAAGTATCCACGTTCATGATGTCTTGCACAGAGAGAGAGAGAGAGAGAGAGAGAGAGAGAGAGAGAGAGAGAGAGAGAGAGAGAGAGAGAGAGAGAAAGAAGCACTTCGTGCAGTTGCGATGACGTCATGCGAAATAAACGTAGTAGTTGGATGTAACATCCAAATACTATACGTTACGCCGGTTCTAATGTTTATGGCTTACAACGCAGTCAGAGTAATGATTGTGCGTGAAAACAGAATCCTCAGAGCGGCTGCGACTTTCCACGTTTGATCATAATCTGTATTGTGTGTTCCCACAAACAAACTGGCGAAATTTCAGCGTTTTAGTTATTGGTTGAGGACTTTATGTGCCTAATTGTATAATATGACAAGAGCATACTAACGCAAAAACGAGCGCGGCGCATCACCAGCGGAGTCGGCGGCATTCTCCAAAGGTATACCTTGCGACAGCTTTTTCGCGTTGCGAACAGAAAGGGCCAGTGTGCCATGACCTTCACAGACCGGGACTGTGAAGGTCATGTGCGACACGCCCCTATCTAAAGATGTTAGCCGTCTTCTCAACAAAGGCCCGAAGTTTGGAATATAGCCGGCCGTATCCGCGCATGAACTATTATAGCGGCCGTATTTGCGCAAGAAGAGTAGCGGGCAAAACTTCATTGGAGCAACGTGAGTGCTGTTTGCTGGGTGGTGTTGACTGTCTTCAGAAATGGCTGTTTAACGTATTTCTGTGCGTGCATTTGTACATATCTTTAGCACCACTTCGTAACGTCCGACTCGTTAAAAAAATTACAACACAGTCACCTTCGATCCGCATGCTTCGTATTACATAGATCTTTAAGGTACCTGGGATCTGCCGAAATTTTAAAAATTTGTGTAGGTATATACAGTTTTGTTTTAGTTATACCACGTTATAGTTACTTTGTTTCTGTGTTATGTGCATGTTCACTGTCTTACCCGTTACTGCCATGACGGCCGACAGTATTAGGAAATAAATAAAAATGAAATACCAAAATTAACCATCAGCGTCTACACGAGAAATACCATAAGTCGCGAACACGCGATGACATCAGAGGTCGGCCTCACTTGATATGTATTCGTGGCGTTATGACGTCACATGTCGTGACGTCATATGATGACGTCAGCGCAGGAAATTTTCGCTTTGTCAGTGGAGGGCCGATCCCAGATGCATTTTGCAGAATCGCGTCAGGTGCGGAGGCATTTGGAAGGGTAGTGAAGGAGCATCGGTACATGAACTAGAAAGTAAAAAAAAACCCTGGGAGTTCTTATTTCTTCTGAGAGAGGAAGAGAATAAATTGAGGCAGATTCAGGGAGGTGCAAAAAGGAACTGATTAGAAAAAGCTATTGGGTAAAACACTCCGTACAGGCTGTCACACATGTCCCGTTTATTAGGGAGGCAATCGCCGGGCTAATTCCAAGGGTCGAAGTATCGGCCCCCCGAACCGCTCGGAGAGAGAGAGAGAGAGAGAGAGAGAGAGAGGAGAGAGAAGCACTACGTGCAGTTGCGATGACGTCATGCGAAATAAACGTAATAGTTGGATGTAACATCCAACTACTACGTTACGCCGGTTCTAATGTTTATGGCTTACAACACAGTCAGAGTAGTAATGATTGTGCGTGAAAACAGAATCCTCAGAGGGGCTGCGCCTTTCCACGTTTGATCATAATCTGTATTGTGTGTTCCCACAAACAAACTGGCGAAATTTCAGCGTTTTAGTTATTGGTTGAGGACTTTATGTGCCTAATTGTATAATATGACAAGAGCATACTAACGGAAAAACGAGCGCGGCGCATCACCAGCGGAGTCGGCGGCATTCTACAAAGGTATACCTTGCGACAGCTTTTTCGCGCTGCGAACAGAAAGGGCCAGTGTGCCATGACCCCTTCACAGACCGGGACTGTGAAGGTCATGTGCGACACGCCCCTATCTAAAGATGTTAGCCGTCTTCTCAACAAAGGCCCGAAGTTTGGAATATAGCCGGCCGTATCCGCGCATGAACTATTCGTATAGCGGCCGTATCCGCGCAAGAAGAGTAGCAGGCAAAACTTCATTGGAGCAACGTGAGTGATGTTTGCTGGGTGGTGTTGACTGTCTTCAGAAATGGCTGTTTAACGTATTTCTGTGCGTGCATTTGTACATATCTTTAACACCACTTCGTAACGCCTGACTCGTTGAAAAAATTACAACACACTCACCTTCGATCCGCATGCTTCGTATTACATAGATCTTTAGGGTACCTGGGATCTGCCAAAATTTTAAAAATTTGTGTAGGTATATACAGTTTTGTTTTAGTTATACCATGTTATTGTTACTTTGTTTCTGTGTTATGTGCATGTTCACTGTCTTCCTCGTTACGCCCATGACGGCCGACAGTATCATAAAATAAATAAAAATGAAATACCAAAATGAACCATCAGCGTCGACACGAGGGATACCATAAGTCGCGAACACGTGATGACATCGGAGGCCGGCCTCACTCGATATGTATTCGTGGCGTTATGACGTCACATGTCGTGACGTCATATGATGACGTCAGCGCATGACATCTTCGCTTTGTGAGTAAAGGGCGGATCCCAGCTGCACGGTGCAGAATCGCGTCAGGTGCGGAGGCATTTGAAAGGGTGGTGAAGGAGCATCGGTACATGAACTAGAAAGAAAAAAAAAACAACAGAACCTTGGGAGTTCTTATTTCTTCTGAAAGAGAAAGAGAATAAATTGAGGCAGATTCAGGGAGGTGCAAAAAGGAACTGATTAGAAAAAGCTATTGGGTAAAACACTCCGTACAGGCTGACTAGAAACTTGACTTGGAACCTAGGGAGGGGCTTTGTAAGGGAGCGATCCTTACTGGCTGCCTAGGGTTTGGTCCTGTCGCGGACCGGCGATAGCTTCTCGCACGTGAGATATATACAGATAGAAACGTGACGCCGACCACTGCATCTGGGTGGCAGTACAGAAAGACGACCACTTATATGGGGGTTTTGCGTCGACCTGTATGCAAGCTTCATTACGAACTCTGAAGGTCTTTCCTTCCTGGTAGTAGACCTTCTTGGTGCGTTCGACCTAAATGCGTAGCCGTGTTTACCGTATACATTTCGTGTAATATACTCATGGGGCCAGTGTGATGACCATTGCTCATGACTTTGTTCTTCGTATTTCTTTTTCTGCTATCAGCCTTTGGCAGCGTGCACAAAAATAATAGAATGTATAGCTTCATTCTTAACCAACTCGCCCAACAAGTCACTCTGCTGTATAGCTTCCCCAAGCCTGAAGAAACTGCGGAGCTGGACAGCGCCTTCTTTGCTTCTCTTCGCTCTTCTATTTTCCCCCTTTCCTACGTCCGTTGGCTCTTTTTTTCTGTTTTTTTTTCTGGGTATTCTCTATTTAGTTTTCATTTATTTGTTCCTCTTTTTATCTTTCTTGGCCTTTCTATTTTTCTTTTCATTTTTTCCTTTCTCTTTCGCACTTGCTTCCTCAACTTTTCTATTTTTACACGTGCGTGGTTTTGTCTGCGTTACATCAAGGGACGACAGCGTATGACAACCTGGTCCTCTAAAATGCTCCGCACTTGAAATTACAACAGCAAAATCTTGTAGGAGTAGGGCAGTGTAAATCTATATAACTCTTAATGACCCTGAATAAATAATTACATAAAATATTTGTCGGTGACGTGTTTGTAAGTTTGGTAATGATAACTTCTGGAGTTTAACATGCTGAAGCCATCAAATGAATTTGAGACACGCCGTGTAGTGCCTGGCTTTAAAAACTTTGACTGCCTGGCATCCTTCAACGCCCTATACTTGATCCAAGCACACAAGCCTCTAGTTTTTTGCCGCCGTTGAAGTGCGGCCACCGCTGCCGCACCCGCGAATTTCGGATCAGCAGTAGATTGATTGATTGATATGTGGGATTTAACGCCCAAAAACCACCATATGATTATGAGAGACGCCGTAGTGGAGGGCTCCGGAAATTTCGACCGCCTGGGGTTCTTTGACGGGCACCCGAATCTGAACACATGGGCCTACAACATTTCCGCCTCCATCGGAAATGCAGCCGCTGGAGCCGGGATTCGATCCCACGACCTGCGGGTCAGCAGCCGTGTGTGTACCTTACCCACTAGACCACCGCGGCGGGGAATCAGCAGTAGAGTATGGTAACCACTGTGTCACCGTAATACGTGCCTTTGTTTGTAAGCTTGACTTATATAGCGGAGTAAGTTAACGTTGCGGTCAGTGGCCTGGTGTGAAGAAATAATTAGGGCTGATAAAGCTCAAGAATGAACAGACGTGTTCGCGCCAAAGGGTTCAACTTATCTCAGTGCTCGGCACTCATGAAGAACATTTCCCATGCTGTGCTAAATGGTCTGTTATGCGAACCGTTAGCGGTGTCAACTGCAGCTATAGCGACGCTCATTTTCTCGGGTCAGAGCACCTGACAGTAGCGCTTTCGTTAATAAACGCTTTATGGTCCTAATTTTCAACCATATAAACAGACATTAACAGTATTATTGGTTGCGACTTGTTAGGAGATGTTCTCGCGCTTGCGATATGCTGGACGGAAAACAGATTATATTTTATCGCTTGCAGATGATTGTGCAACGGCCCAGACTATTACCACGTGGTCTATGAACCAGACTAAACACCAACTGCTTAATTTTACTATCTCGTAGTTAATCACGGTGTCTGAGCATTGTGAGCATAAAGTACAGACTGTACTCTGTAGGCTTGAGGCGATAAACAACTCAGCCAGAAAAGGTTGTAGTGTCATGCAAAAGATAAGCTCAAGGTGCAGTGCTATGGTTTGCGGATTTACTGGGTTGTTTATAAACATTACAGACTTGGGGGCAATGAGCTCTGTGTCATGTGAGCTCGTGAATTTTTACGAGGCGTGCATTGTTTATGCAGGATTAAGCTGTGACAAAAAAAAAGGAGGGGGCATGGCAATAAAAGATCAATTGAAGGTAGCGCCTGTCCTCAATCTGCTTCGTTGGTCTTTACTTCCATATGTGGTACTCAACGTTACGAACTACGATCCATAGACGAAACTGTGAGATCTGGTTCAGAGGTACATATTTCCCAAACATTGCACGCACATTCGTGCTGGGTCATCTGCACGCAGATAGAGTCCGCGCTGTTTGTGCACCCGTACCCGCTGACCATTTCGAGATCCAGCCTGCACTGCATCCTTCACGCTCGACTGTAGCACCGTGTCGGGACGACTTATACCAGTCTGCGTGGGTCTTGGAATAAGACGTGGTGCGTACAATCGTTGCTAAACGGATTGCGATCACAAAACAAAGCGCGTCTGGCAGGTAACAACGCTATGCAAATAGCAATGAGTTCTTACCATTGTTTAAGAAAGTCACACGAAGTTCGCAGCTACTTTGTATTTGAACTAGTATTGCTTTTTATTAACTTGATGTGCAAGCCTTCGGATTCCCGATAAAACTCTGAAATTTATGTAGGCCCCATAAGCTTTATGTTAGAGAGAGGGGCCTATATTTTCTATCTGTAAGAGCTACAACTGATGGACAAATTACAGCTTTTTACACGTGTGCAATCGAAAATTCGAAACAATATAGGTCGGACCTGGTACGTAGAAATCGGTCCTTATTTGAAGAGACTGCGTGAAATAATTACCAATATTCCGCTCTTCCTCGTTGTAAAAGTGGATAGGGTACTCGACTGCTGACCTAAAGGTTGCGGGTTCGAGCCTGGCAGTGGCGGTCGCATTTATATGGAGAAAAAAATGGTAGAAGGCCGTGTACTGTGTGATGTAAGTGCTCGTTAAAGAACACCCCATGATCAAAAATTCCGCAGCCTTCCACTGCGGCGTCTCTCATAATTATATCGTAGTTTGGGAACGTTGAACTCCAGATATTATAACTAATATTTAATGTAGGCCCACAGCACATTTATTGCTCATGTTTAGAAGACTGAAGACGAAATCACTATATTCGGTAAAACTTCAATATACTAAGATTTAGGTGCATGTTAAAGAAAACTCGCCAGTCGAAATTTCTGCAGAACTACACTACGGCGTCCCTTAATCATATCGTGGCTTTTGGACGGTAAATCCCAACAATGACTATTACTTTATTACACCCATGCCTTGGGCAATAGATATGATCCACCTTTACAGCCTAGAAGCCAAAGCCGATCCCTACTTTATATGAAAATGCCCAAAATAAATCAATGCTGTGAAAAGACCTCTTCGCTTTAAAGTCTTTAGCTTTACGAAAAAAAAAGTGGTCCTAGTGAAGCAACTTACCGCCCTTGATATTAAAAAAAAATATAAGTATAGTACTCAGGAAATTGCGGGGAATAAGAAAGTTCGTGTAATAGAAAGTGTAGTTTCAAAAGTTTGTAATATCAGATGGTGAACCCGATCGCAGGTAAACCACAATCATGTTCAGTCGGAGAAATAACTGCATTGAAAACGTAGCAAGCCTGAAATTTTGTTCGCGTTGTTATATAACTATATATGAAAATAGCATGCAAAGTAAGTACCCGTACAAACATATCGACAAGAAAGTACCGTTGAAGAACTGCGCAGGCTTTTCATTAGGAATATCTTTCAGGGCTCACATGGGAGGATATTGCAGGAGAAGCCTGAAGAAGCTGCTGGGCTTACGTTCTGTAATTCGTAAGCTTTCTGAGCAGGGCTGAATTGCATGAGTTCTGCTGCTGTACTGAAGATGCTCCCAGGCATAATCATTCTAAACGATGCAACTTCTCTCCTTGCACTGTATCCTCTAACGCAGCTCTGTGTAGCAGAAAACGTTCGGTCGTCTTACATCTTAGTTGAATTGTTGCCGTATACCCCCTCCGGTACTTGAAAAATATAATAGATGGACTGAAAGGCCTTAATATGTCCCTCGAAACGTTTCTATAGTACGCTTCAGAACGTTCTCATCGAAATACAACGCAAATAGTAACTGAGGGCACCAAGTTAGGGCATGGATCTCTCAATATTTTTTTCGAGTGCTATTTCTGATCCTATACAACACACGCCTTTCGTTTTGCAGTTGGAATTTCGGTCAATCTTAAGTTACGACCATCTTAAACGAATAATAGCGTGACAAAAACAGGGACGGGAAAGAATGACAAACTACATGCAGCGCTGTAGCTTATCATTTCTTTCCCGTCCCTGTTTTTGTCACGCTATTATTCGTTTGAGATGTAAGTGCGCCAAATCACCCCAATTGTCCCTTCTGATGCTGAAGTTACGACATTCTCGCTGGTATCGAAGCTGGTGAGTACAGACGCGCGGTTGGAAAGGGGGGTGGGTGCAGGAGGGATGTGTGGTCGCCCTTCCCTGCTCACATAACAGGGGTCCCAAAATCTATTTCGTACCTTCACTCAATCGGACCTTTCCAGTTATTGTTTAACAAGCAGGCTTATACCCGTGCGTGTTCTTGACCATAATGGCTGCCGAAGGTCCCTGAAGTTCCATTGGAAGAACTGTTTACTTCCTATTTTTAATCCCATACAGCCAGGACCAAGGCGAGACCATGTGCACCCTTGCGTCTGGAGACAGTACACATAGGACCGTTTGGCTTAGACACGTTGTATTAGGTCCTGTCGGTCGCTGTGGAAGAAGTGGCAGATGTACATGTCGCATATTGCTTTTTCCCGGACTTCCGGCCTCCACAAACTAAGCATGCCCCTCACTAACGCATCTGTCCGAAAGGGAGAGAGAAGTTCCAAGAGCGTCCTCACGCTGGCATCCAGAATATTGCCTGGAATTCACTTCATAAGCCAAGAATTCCGTGCAATCCCTGCGAACACACAGAGGTATTCGTGGTCTACAGTCGCCTATTTGCTCGGCGCTGGACTTTTCGTATGCGATAAATACCCGCCCTGCTTACGGACCTGACAGTTTCAGCACAGTCCTTCGGTCTGTAATCAACGAATGTGGGACGTATATTGCTTTCATTAGTTTTTATGCGGCAAGCTTCAAGTGGTGACGTAAGTTTAATTAGAGTAGGTCAAATAGGTGACGGCACCTCAGGCAATATCTCCGAAGAAAATTGTGAAAACATCGGTAGTGTAGTAACTATATACGGTTGTCAAATGTATTGGTGCTAAATATATTGAAGCTTTTCTTGAAAACTGAGAGATATTTTCATCTGTCATTATTTTATTCTTACTGTATACTGTCAACATGAAATACCTTGGACTCTCCTAACAATGCAGGGGCGTAGCCGGAATTAGCATCTTTTTTTGGGGGGGGGGGGGGGGGGGGGTCATTTATATTTTTCGTTTGTGCGTTCATTTGTATATATGTGTGCGTGTCAGTGCTCTTTCCTGTTTCTTGTCTGTTCCTTGTTATTTTTGGGCTATTTTTCACTATGAATGTATGTAAACGCAAGCATAATTGACACGTTTGTGGTGGGAATCCCACAAGGAGCCACCCTCTGCCCGGCTACGCCCCTGCCTCAAGCACTATATTTGTAGAACTGGGTAGAGTAAACTTACATTCATGTCACACATATGAATACTGTTAGATCGTGGATCATCTTGGATAGTTGGATGCTATAGTTACTAAAATTAACTGATTTGTGTCATTTTTTCAGGTGCGCCAGAGTTAAAGTTTAATTAATTCAGGAGCTGTAGTGACTAATTAATTTTATTGTGAAGCTACGCACGGCTTTTAAACCGCACGAGCGGCATGGCGCTATAGTGAAAAGATTCGCACGTATAATCTTTACAGCATCTTCAGCATTATGTTTAACAATAAGATACGAGATTGAAACTTGAAATCTCGAACTGGAGAATCTGGCTGTGCCAACGGGAAAAAATCTGAACTTCTTCGAGCCTGAATACTGTGTCTTTTGTCTTCATAAGCCACGTATTTTAGAGCAAGCAAACGTTTTTAGCCCGATTTGACACTGCAGTCCTGCGTGGCCATATAGGAAACGTTATCAAGATCTATTCATCCTCATAGATACCCATATGAATGTGAGAATTGATAGCGTTATATTCATTGACATGCAAAGGGTAAACGTATTGCACAAGTGGAAATTTTGAAGGATAGTGTGTTTTCATGATATTGAGACGCGTTGGTTGATCGGAGAGAGGACGCGTAATGGCCAAAGATGTGCTGAGACTTCAAAAAGAACTTTGCGCTTGCAGCCTCAAGACATTTCGCAGTGAAGCGGAGACGGAATGTTTGCCGTGCTTTCAGTGATCCAATGCGGGTGCGCATTTGCAAGCTGTGAGCAGCAGGTATTTATACGTTTGTCAAATAACACGATTTGCCGGCTTTCTTTTTCTTGTGTTTAATTAAACTGCGTTTCTTATAGGCCAAGATACTGCTGTTTTGTGAATTCTCTATGTGGTTCGCTGTTAATTTAATACGAAACTTTCAGACAGAGATTAATTTTCTATAATATATTCGAAGACGTAATGAACTCCAGATTGTATAAGGTATGGCTGCTAGTTGGCAAACTCAGTAGATTTTCGGTTTCTTGTTGTAAAAATAGTTAGCCAAGCATGAAAGTGAGTTTCTAAGGCCAAAATAAAGGGTAGCTTTCTCTCTGTGCGTTCTTTGAAATTAGACGTGGGTTTATACGATAAGTTCACACATTCGTGTCTTCACTTAATTGTCATGCAGTGTGTGAATACGTATGCCGTCGAACAGTGGCGTCGAACAAATTAATATGTAAGACGATGATCTCACCAGTAAGACTGCAGATATATGTTAAGTCCAAGTTACTTTATGCTAGTCATCCTTGTTGTTAAGTGCATATATGTTAGGGAATTAAACAGAGCACCTCAATCATTTAGGCTTTGGCACCCCAGCTCAAGCTTTGTCGATGAAACAGTTTCTATACTTTTGTTTGGTATTTATGTACCTATTTTTTTTGTCTTTTCTCCAGTGCGAATTCACACAATGGCACCCACTGGTCTCTCCTCCCTTTAGAGGTCAAGAAAAATGGTCATATAAGAACACCGAATGAAGGACTTTAGTCAAGGCTGGTTAGCACTTCATCGCAAGGTCTAGCTGGTCGTAACTTACTATAAGTAACGAGGTTAGGAAATTAAGCGCGTCTTCTCTGCCATCTAACTCTCCGAACTTTGTCACAGGAAGGAAGCTACTGCCACAAAGCAGCGACTACTTGTAGATGTTCTTTCTTAAATGTGACTAAGTACAAGCGTCCACGATTCGTGACAGAATGCTTTCTAGACATCACGATGTCTAAGCCGTCTGAGTTTCGACGTGCTACTATTAAAAGTTATTAGAGCTAGTATAGTGATTTGAACGCTTCCTTGACGTCACAGGAGTGCACCTAAGCACCACAGTTTATTATTATTTTTTTTCGCGTTCATAAAGCTTCATCTATACTCTGGGGGCTTGCGCAAAGCTGAGAAGCTGCATTCGGTATTTTCTGTGCTTCCTTTCGTCAGTCAGTTTTGGCTCTGTTATGGCGTTTTCTGGTTAGGTAACGTAGTGTCGCAACCATCACATGCCTCAAATGTAGGTTAGACTTTCAGACAATGAGAATGTGTTTCTTGAACTGTGAAGCCTTATTTGCGAAGCCGTATTTGTGAGAAACCTGCACAGACTTCTGTTGCGTGGGCTGAAACTCCTTTTGATGAATAGTATTCGAGAAGACAGCGCTTAATTAAGCGACTCGCGCGAAATGTCAGTTCCATAGTAAGCTTATGCAAACGACGTTGAAGGCCACGTGGCGCTCTCGTTTCAGGTGAATTTGACGTATCTATTGAGCGTTACTATTCCTGAGTGTTCCGGCAGCTTTAGGCGTATTCAACGCTGGTGTATCCTGAGACGGAGCAGAATAGCCATTTGATATTGGAATACGGAAGGTGCGGTGCCATATAAGAACGTGTTGTTTATGTATGAAAGCCCGTATTCGCGCATTCTGTAGCTTTATGTGTGGCGTACAGTCGACCATCTCGAAATCTGATGTCAATGCTAAAGCAGCACTCGAGAAAAACAACGCCTTTGTATATCAGTGTCTGTGTGGCACGCGTGCTTTATTGGTATATATTGCATTGTTTGCGTCGTATCGAATTCCTTGCGAGCCATTTGAAGTGTTATATTCCCAGAATGTGCTGTTACTGGTTAGTTTTAATATGATTAAGCTCACACTGATGTAACCTACAGTAAATTTACGATAACTAGAGTAATACTGTGGCTGGATGCGGATAGAAATCACTGTGACAGAGGATATTCTTCTGTTGGCATTCGAAGAATAATTTAATGCTGATTTCGTATTCATACAAGAATGCCATAATGGTGGTGTGATGAAGAGTTTCTTGGTTAATATAATCGAACTGTGGCCATTCAAGCAGGTTAACGCTGCTATTTTTATGGGGATTCTGTAGCCTGAAGAAACATGCTAGGCTCGGGGATGATCGATGGTGGGTGGTGCCGTGTTGCATAATACGTGGACACATAACACGAAAAATTGCGAAAAGGTATAAACAAATACAAATAAAAGATTCTTGCGAACGAACTATTTCTCACGATAACGGTTGCCCTTCATTAAAGTATTTCCCATTCTATAAAGTTTATTTTATTTTTAGTGCAGCTCGTTAACATTCTACCAAATCCACAGCTGCGATATTGCAACGAATACAGAAACGGAAGTACAGGGCTGAAGAGGCCAATACAAACCAGACTGGGTTTAGACCTTGCCCGAGTACAGGACATGACATTGCATTCAATGCTGTGACGATCACGCTGTAGCGGCTATGAAGGAACAAAACTGGCAAAAAGGCTAGGTAAAAGTGTAATTTTTTGCAGTATATGTCTCGAGAAATAGGAGCGATCGTTTTCCACTGGCATTGTTTGCTGATACAGGGTGTTCGATTTAGCCATGAGCTACATAATTATTTATTTGCAAGTTGCATACTATCGAAAAGTTTGAGGGCATAGTTGGTATATAATTAAGAAAAATTTAGAGCACACATACACACATACAAAAAAAAAAAAACACATGGCACGACAGATGAAGGCTCGACGGCATTGTTCTGGTACCGTGTCTCACCTCTTTCATTCGTGCAGCTTCTTTTACGCTCTAAAACTTGTCGATGCATGCTTTAGGCACCCTGACAGCTGCATGAGTCGTATTTATCTTATTGGTTTTAGGATACACGACTGGTGCTCAGTTAGTGCAACAGAGTGGACCGTGACCATGGGAAGAAATTTTAGGCACCCTGACAGCTGCACGAGTCGTATTTATCTTATTGGTTTTAGGATACACGACTGGTGCTCAGTTAGTGCAACAGAGTGGACACCATGGGAAGGAAAAAGAAGCTGAGGATGGCGCGGTCAATTTCAGTACGCAGCTATAAAATGGAACATGCTCGTGCAGAATAGGGCAAATTTGTCATTGGGGGAGATGGAAGAGTGTTCCTCGTGCAATGTACAAACCAATGGGCAGAGAATGACGGTGATGACTGTTTTCTAGCAACACAGTAACTGCATATGTTCTGTTCTGTAGACACATATTACTACCTTGTTTTCATGTTTTTATAATAATTTGACTGCTGTGGCCGGAAGTAGAATTCAGAACATTGTGCTCAGCGGCAACCTTGTGGGAAGCTACCGCAATACGTGCACAAGTTGCCTTTGACAGCACACTCTGAGCAATAGATTGATCGTTTGCGTCCATGGTGTCCGCAGCCCGGAGAAGAGCCTAATCGAAACCATCCTCACGGGTGCGACAATGGGCGTGTACTTAATGTTAGCGGTGGCGAAGAACATCATCACTAACTTTTCCGGAGGGGGGGGGGGGGCGACTTCTAGACGCCTTTGTCGCCTGGATGGCAAACAATGTGGGCCTGAAGGAGCTCACTTTGAAGGTGAAGAGGGTGTGAGCGATCTTTCTGGAGATAGATAAGACGTTACTGTGTATAGGAGTCCATGTCTACTGCAACTGGGTGTCTGGTGGATGGTTAACGTATTTTAATTCGAAACTGCCGCGTAGCTTTTGTACACACAACTCCGTATTACTGTATAGCCGAAGAAATGACGAAAACAATTGATAATTTCGCGAGCATTGTGAACCACGAGATTCTGGCAGCCATGACTATGATCTTTGAAAAGGAGGTGCAAAAAAAGTTGTGTACGTCAAGTATTAGCATATCGTCTCGTCATTATTAATAGCTCCATTGGTCAATGTATTAAAAAAATGCCTGTAACCAGTGAGAGCTCCAAAAGGTGCAATCGCTGTAATGCAGCACTGCGTTTTGTTTGTTCCCATTTTCTAGAAAATGAATTCGTTAAGAGTATATGTTAGGTGAGTATCTTTGGTGACAGTAGCCGTTACGTGAACACTCCATGCGCATATTTGTCGTAGCCGTCGCCGTGAGGTCCCGCATAGTCCAAATAATTAACGCCACCCCTTTCGTAGCATGTTCCGTGTGCAAATGAAAGCGTGTGTGCATGGCTCTCGCATGAACCGCATGAACTACGTACTTCGACTGGGGGAGGGGGGGGGGGGTTCCGTGTTTTTACGGGAAAGCGGTCGGCTCTACTCTCTTACGTTTTAAGTTCTCGTCGCACTATGCATTGGACCCATAAAGAGCACGAAGGTCACTTTGCTCATTGTAGCAGCTGCGTTTTCTTAGAACGAAGTTTTGTTTAGTTACGACAGGTCGCATGCTAAAGGAAAAGAGCTGCTAGCCTTGCTTTTTTTAACATTTCAGTTTTTTCACTATGGCATTTATTGCTTCTCTGTTGCTGCGAAACTGGCAATTTTGTATCTCTTTCTATATTGAGTATTCTTGAACTTCAAAAGTTTTCTTTTTTTAGTATGAATGTTTCACGACCAGCCATAGTTGTGCATATTTGCATATTTGTGCGCGTCGGGGAGCATTGTGTCATAATTATTATTGATTTTCTGACCACATGTGCTGGAAAAACAGCGTGCCAAAACAAAACAAGAGAAAAGAACACATATATACGGTGGGATGTATGTGTATTTCTCGGTCTTCCGTTATGGCACGCTATTTTTCACGCCTAGTTTGTTCCAAGTGGCCTGCATACTGTAAGTCTGCTTGTTCATGATTTTTGACGCGACTTAACGATGCCTTCACGGAATACCTCACGACTACAAAATTTTGCATTCTGTGCTTGTTAAGCCTGAATTTGAACAGGGTAAAGCCCCCCTGTACTGATTTTGACAATCTCTCTTTTCACGCCTTCGTACTATGTATTACTTATCAACTTGATGCAGAATAAACAGGCTGGCTTGCGCTTGAGTAATTATCTGTTTCGTCAGTATTAGTCGAAGCACGCACATTACCTTGCACAACGCGCCTCACACGTTGCGCAATAAGAATAATGCGACTGATGTAGGAAGGTGCGATCAAGCATGGTGCATTCGACAGGGGCGAATGTGAAAGCACCCGAACGCGTGATTGTGTACACAAAGTTAGTAGCCATACCGTGGCGCACACGGGCTAGGTATCATTAATAGGAATTAACCGTGCACAGGCACACTATAGAACGTACGGTCAGCAGATATCTGTAGTTATAGTACATCGCAAATAGGCGAGGGGACGGAGGAAGATAACAAGGGTTGTGATGCATGGTGTGTGTTACGCAAGGAGTGGTCTTACGCAACAGTCACCTCTCTGCAAGGCATACGGAAGGAAGGATAAACACAAAGAAAATAAAGAACAACCATGTATGCTCTTCACAGAGTGGACAGAGTAACGACACGTGATCGAGTGATGACCCCTTTTGCCTAACCGCCAGCTAAGGACCACTTTCACAGTTGTGAACATGGTTTTTTTTTTCTGTGAAACAGCTTCTGAAACTAATAGGGGTGTGGCTGTTCTTGCCAACAGCGTGAAGTCTTGCTCTTCCCGCTGCATCTTGCTCGTTCTAGAGCTAGCGGTTTCGCCTGATACGCGAGCGTGTAAGAATACATGCGACGATGCGGCGCTCAAGCGGAACCAGTCATAACAGTGACCGAACAGATCGTCGGAGCATAGTGGTTGTTCTTATCCAAAGTTGCTGCCTTGTGCCGATGCCGATGCTATATAAAATGGGGTGGGGGCGGGGTGGGGGTTGTAATTATGCCTTAGAAACAAGTTGCAGAGATTTTTTTTTCATCGGGATCTGCTCACGGGAAATGTTAAAGGCTACGCGTACATAGCTGATTTGGCTACAATGTAGAATATGAAACGAACGACCATTTCGTAAAAAAAAAACAAAAAAAAACAAACTGAGCTGAGATGTATAGCAAAATAAACGTGTCACGTCTTTGCTCCTCAAAAAAAAAAAAAAGAGTGTAAATAAGATTTGGAGGATACCTGAAGATTCGTGTTATGATGCACACTGCACTTGAAATGTTGAAGCAAGGTTGGAAAAGCTTAACGCAAAATGTCATCGAGAAGTTTAACAGTGCAAATGCGGCAAGAAGCAGCAAGAAAAGCAGCGTGGGTTTTTTTAACTGTTGGTTGTACAAGCTCGAACTATACCCTCTTTTTTCCAAATTATTTTTATTTTTTAAGGACCCCACTGAAGGGTTATCCCATAAGGAATGGGTTATTGCATGAAGAAGAAAAACCATGTTTTAATACATTGTAAAGTAGTCTGTTAGTCGAAAATGTGGAAGGACTGGTTGTGGCTGTGATGTCATGGGAAAGGCCGTTACGATCTGTTGCTGTACGAAAAAAAAAAAAAAGAAGGAATACGAAAAGGTGACGGTGCCGGCACGTCGGCGAGATCGAGATGCCAGATACTCAATAAAGCTCCAGTGACAGCACCTATGTACGGCACATTTCAGAGCACACACACACCGCAAATACCTTTTGAGTCTAGCACCGCTGCAGAACATCGCAGACTCAATCCCCGACCGGTATCTCGTGAGCAAACTTCGTCAACTAAGGAAAACGGTCGATCCCTTCGGACACGACTTGTTGTGAGGGTACCGGTGCGACTGAAGATGCGTGTCGGGGGGAGAATGCATACATGGTGGCTTACCGAGGGAGCTGTAAAAAAAAAACTTGTGAAAAAGACAAATACTAGCAGGGCAGCGTCGATACGCCAGTAATTATAAATGACCGGAATCCTGTTTTCAGTGCCGGTAAGCTGACGTCAATATTTGTCTACGAACAGAAAAATCTTGTGCGGGGGCTAGTTGGAACATACTGCAGGAAAAGGCTGCGCTGCGAAGTTGAGGACGAAAAACTGTGTCATTCTGTCTCAGTTCAGTTTTTCGTCCTCAACTTTGCAGCGCAGCCTTATCCTGCAGTAGTCTACGAGCAGTTCTTACAAACATCGTATTAAAGGTACATTTGACTAGCTAATTGAGACGTCGAACGCTACTTAAAAGTTATAGTTTGCAGCGATAACTGCAGGTTTATAGTATACTATTTTAGTAGTGAAAACAAAAAGAAGCTTGACCGACGTAGAAATCGCGGTGAAGTCGGCCAGCGTCACGAGAAGACGCAGTTGTCGCGCCGACGCATGGCTGCACTGGGCGTGCAGTTGAAGGCGGCGAGAAAGTTCTCCTGCACGAGCAGCGGGGCGTTGCAGCGCTTGTACATGTCCGAGTGCACGGCCTGCTGACGCCGGTCCGCTGTCAGCCGGGCGGGCCCCGACTGTTGCACCACTTGAAGCACGAGCTCACGTAGAACAGCTGCTCGTTCGTGAAAGGCGCGATCCCCGACGGCGCGTAAGGTACGACGCGCCGCTTGAAGGCCGTCGCGGCCACCTGCGATGAAAGCGAACGGTTTTGTCCCAGTGCGGAGCGAAGCGTTTTCGTCAGCTGGACCTGATCGCGGTTTTGACACTGGAGGTTTACGCGAAGCGCCCATCGCGCTTCGTTGATGATGATATGTGGTTTTTATTGGCGCAAGGGTCATACTTGGCCAAAGAGCGCCCTAAAAATGACATTAAAATAGCAATGATGTGTCGTTTGCGGCGATATCTTGAAGATGTGAAGTCTGCATGGTGCGGCCACGTGCAAAGCGATAGCGCCAGTTCGAGGCATTAAAAAAATGTCTTCGCCTCCCCCAATTCGCACAAGCCTCCGGAGCCAACGGTGGCCGGTGTTGCTGCGCGGCTGTATAGGGGCCTAAAACTTGCACCCCCTAAGGTGGGTTAAACATATAAATATTTAAAATCACGAGGGCGACGTGAATCAAATGTAACACGAATGAATGGCATTGGTTGTTGAATTAACACTACTGGCATGTATGGCATAAGCACAAATGCCTGATCGATAGTTCATGTGTGCAAGGGTACTCATCCAGCATCAATAAAACTCGCACCTTCCCTTTGCACTCCGTCTCAAGGGCGAAAACCATCTTATTTTTCCTCCCACGCCAGATGTATTGATCCTGCCCTGCCACCTTTCGAAAGTTCTCTGCACCTAAAGGGTTTTCGGGCTGCCTCGGAAATCGGAGGCTCCTCTTCTTGCTTTGCATTGCTTGCTTGATCGGCCAATTTTGACAAAGCTATAATGTCATCGCTCAACATCACGTCACAGTAACGTCATGATGACATCATAATGACGTAACGTCTTGGTGATCTGTGATGTCGTATAGTGACGTGAGCACGGGATGATTTTTTTTTTCATCGCTCGTCCCCAACGCCGCGGATGATCAAGCTTTGTGTTTGATTAGACATCTAACGCTTTCTCCTTAATATATAGCGTTTCACGTGTCAAAACCACGATACTGTTACGGAATTAAATACATTCAGGCCAATGAAAGTTTAGTGGGCGTTATTTGTAGTAAATGAAATGTAAATGTGAAGAAAGGAAAGCGGTATAAAAGAGAACTTGCCATTGACAGGGACCAAACCTGCATGCCGCTTTCGAATAACGCATCCGATGCTCTACCACTTGAGCTATGGCGGTTGAGCATCGGACGCGTTATTCGAAGGTTGCAGGTCGGGTCCCTGCCGGCAGCAAGTCGTCTTCTTTTTTCACTGTGATTTCTTCACATTTGCATCCTAATTACTGCAAATAACATTCCCTCTACTTTTTTATTTGTTGATTATCATGAATCCGCGGTGTCTAGTGGCTAAGGTACTCGGCTGCTAACCCGCAGATCGCGGGATCGAATCCCGGCTGCGGTGGCTGCATTTCCGGTGGAGGCGGAAATGTTGTAGGCCCGTGTGCTTAGATTTGGGTGCCCGTTAAAGAACCCAAGGTGGTCCGAATTTCCGGAGTCCTCCCCTACGGCGTCTCTCATAATCATATGGTGGTTTTAGGACGTTAAAGAGCACATATTAATTAAATAAATAAATAAATAAATAAATAAATAAATAAATAAATAATCGATTAAATATTTGCTTAATCAATCAATCAATCAATCAATCAATAAATCAAAATTATCATTAATATTGGGTATAACAAATAAGAAAACATGCTCCTAATATCTCCTTCTCTGGTTCGCTCGATATGCTTATAAGGTATACGCCCTAATGCGGTACTCCAGATTGATCTCGACCACCTTGGATTATTTGATGTGCACATAACTCGAAGCACGTAGGTGTTTTTTTTTTTTTGCATCGAAGTGAGGGCGCCCTGGTCGGGATTCGACGCTGCGCCTTCGAGCTCAGCGGCGAGACACCCCCACCTGTTAGGTGACCATGACGGGTACCATGGCGAAATCTTTCTAAGATTTCTCCCTGACCACCAAAAACGGAACACTCATGGTATTTGTTATTTAATAAATCTATAGCTTGCCACGGTGTTGTGCCTGTTACGATGCTCAGTTGCTGGCCCGAAGGTCGATGGTTCGATCGTCGTGATTGCATTTCGATCGATGTGAAATGCTAGAGCTCCGGGTTTTGTCCGATGCCAGTGCATCTTAAAAAACAGCGGATGGTCCAAATTTACGGAGCCCTTCACTGTGGCGTGTCTCCTAATCATAACATAGTTCTGACACTTAAAACACTACTATTTTTGTTATTAGTATATCCATAAAAACTCCGGCTTTCGCAAGTAAAAAAAAAAGCTAATAGTGAAAGACCATGCCAAATCCGGAAAGCAGCTACTGCGAATTCTCACCTCAAGGGACTGGTCAGGTTTGTCGTAAAAAAAGTACAGCATCAAATTCGTCAGAGAAGTTGCCTTAAATAATAAATAAAAACTACCAGTTCGTGAAGTTTGCGTGGTACATTCCTGAATTCATTTTGCAAGTCCCTAATTACATATAACTCTGGCGACAAGTACTATATGACAGAACAGTGCAAAATACGGAGCACTGAAACACAAACTACACAACACTGCGTTGTGTCCTGTGCCTTTCACTGCCCCTTGTTTTGCACTGTACGGTACTATAATGTTCGTGAACGAACAACCTTCCCTGCCAACAAATAGCGAAGGAACTGAAGCGCACGAAATAAGTGGAGCGCAAACGGGCAAGTTCGTTCCCAAGCGTGAACGAAAAACAACGAGCAACATAGCATTGAGAAGCCAGAGCTACTGTTCACCTTACGTTAAAAGGAGAAGTAATAATCGAAGTCGTCTATTACCCTTGAGAGGTGGACGCGTGAGCCTTATAGACATTACTCTACGCATGCACACGCACACAAACGTGTGTGTGTACTTTAACACCAACTTTTGCTCTTCTAATGTATTTGAATATGCGCACCAGTTCGCTAAATACGTAGTACAACTCACTAAATTATTGAAGTTAAAAGTGGTCTTTCGTGTGTGTGTCTCTTTAGGTGCAGAAAAAAAATGGCCCATCCTAAATATAAGAACCACTTGCAGAACACTGAGAGCGTATCTATAGATCGATTTTTACTGTAATAAAAGCTTTGGCAATATTATGAGAAGAACAAATCACCCGAATATTTCGTTCCAAAAAGTGGTTCGTAAAACACCAAACTTTTGTTTCTTAGATTTTCTAAACAAAATATAATGCCTTTCGTTAATTTTTTTCTCCTCTGGAACCTAATATCCAAGTAATATCCAAAGGCGTAGTTTGCTTTAATTATATATAAAGTGGGATTGATTGTAAATGCACTACACATTTCTAAAAGTTACGCTCTTTTAAAAACGTTCGTAAGGAAGTAGCAACTGCAAGCAAACAAGTAGCAACTGCAGTCGTTACTATCTTTCTTGGGCCGTTACTTACCTTTTGCTACCTGTTTACTACCTATGTTAGTAAACAGTTACTAGCTGCAACCGTTAACTTTTTGCGACCTGTTTGCTACCTATGTTAGTAAGCAGTTAGTGACTGGAATGAAAGAGGTAGTAACTGCAGCTGTTACTACCTTTCTTGCCCCGTTACTACCTTTTTGCTACCAGGTTGTTGACTATCTAATCCTAAATAGTGTGCGATTTCAATTCAGATAACTTGAGAGGAATCATGTTGACGTATCATAATGAAACGGAAAAATGGCGCAGAAGATATCCATAGATAAAAAAATAATTTTTTTTTAAAACTACGCAACCGAGATATGCAAACGTCATTCTGAAATTGTCGAAACGGAGAAGCACAAATTAATGAACCATAAGCAAGAGCTACACGCGTTGTAATATACAATTACAACAAACTTGGTAAACTACAGCAAATAACGAGACCGGTAGAGTAAAATAACCAGGCGGTCATAATCCACTGCAGCGTGTCTCCAAATATTACCTTTGTTTTGGTGCGTATAACCTCAAGAACGATTATTAATTTTTCACCACTGATATACTATAGGCTTGTGAAGCCTTGAAATGCACTGAGAATGAGTTCGGTAGCCTTGTTTCGGCCACTGTACATATCGTCTTTTTTTGGCCATTTTATAATGAATAGATATGACATATAAGTTTTTATAAGTGAGGCTGATTAAAAGTCTTGTGCTACGTCTCCAAACACACCTAACCAGGTTCACATTTGTAATAATTCATCCTGAAACACAAGTGCGCTCCTGTGCCAGACATGCCCCTGCAAAGTAGGGGCTATATGTATACCCCATGCTTACTGCATACTGTATGCGTAGAAAAAAATAGTAACTTGTTAGGTCTATGTATTCTTCGCGATCATGGCACTCCACGTTACATTACCCGAAGTTTTGTAGTAATGAACATAGATTGACTAACACTAGCAATGACAAAATAATACGTCAAAGTGAATGAGCAGGGTAGTTAGTATCCGTTACTTTTTTTTTCTTGAAACCTTTACAAGTTACTACCCATGGGTGGTAATGGCTAGGGTAGTAAGAGTTACTAAATGCTTGTAGTAACAGCAAAGGTGGTTACTGTTACCGCCCTCGCCGTTACTGACTGCGCTTACTACCAGGGTTGTAACATATGTGACAAACCATTACTACCACAAAGTTAGCAAGTACTGCTATACCTTTTTTCTAAGAGTGTACATACTATTGGGGCTCAATTATGCACACTTAATGTCTTCACGCACGTGCAGCACTAGGTCAGAAAGCGCTGGTGCGAATATTAAAACGTTACGAAGCGAGCGTGCAGTTTGACATCCAACTCATAATTGTTTCCCGAGAAGAAGAATGATTTTAAAGCCCGCCTCACTAATTGCAACACCGCTTGCGCATCGAGAAGTCAGTGTGGAGCGTTAAAAGCGAGCTAATGAGCGAGTCGACCCGTTCCACTCGATTAACGACCCACTATTGGGGCAATGGGCCGAATGCGTCAAGTCAATTATTACTGCACGCGTTTTGAGAGATCTCTCTAGCGGCGCATCATTAGGCAGCCGTATTTCTCCCGGTATTTTCGACTGAGACGCCGTGTCGCAGTCATTGCAGTCATACGACACCCAAGCGCTGCTATAAAAATAAGGATATTCTAGCTGAACGTATACCGCCACAGGCATGAGTTATATCTCTTTCAATCTATCTGTTCTTGCTGTGCTTTCCCATGAGTAAATTGACATTCTTTAGCATGCCGCGTAATTTTGTATGCTCACTGACATTGATGAAATGGGTTACCAGTAAATTCTGTTTACATGATTACATGAAGTCGCACCATTTGTGTCGGTGTACAAGCACCTGCCCTCTATGATGACTTGTAGATTGCAAAATATAGTTGAGCTTCGAAGCTTGCATTATACGTTGCTTTACGTCTAAAGAAGCTTGCGCGTTTCTTCCACCAGAGTGGCACTGCGGTTCTAAGCAGCACTCGGGAAAAAATAAAGAATAAGCAATAAACTCGACAATGTGATGTATACACAAGCAAGTGGGTTATTTTTATGGTTGAAGGAAGGAATTGGATATATAAGGGCTCGTTCAGTCTTCTTCGTTTCGGTTACGAAGATTCCTTCGGTATTTAAACTACCGCACCCTACAGCGCAGTGCTACAGTGTAATAGGAACACTCTATTCGTAATAATAATACTACAATTTGAGATTATCAGCCGCATATCCGAATCATATATCTTTACCTGATAAGCCTTTCTACCGATTCAGTCAATCACTGAAAAAAATTCACATTTCCAGGACTTATAATTTGGACCGGGTTTTCGTAGTTTGTGGGGCGCATACGGTGCTCAGATTCTGACCCGGAGATTGCTGGTTCAATACCGGCACTGCGTTCGTGTTTCGACGGAAGCGAAACGCCAGGTGCATGCCAATGCGCTGCGCGATGTGGGTGCACGTGAAAGAAAACAGCTGATGGTCGAAATCTCCTGAACCCTACAACGCGGGGTCTCTCATAATCGTGTCGTCCTTTTTGGACGTCGAACCGCACGTTCTTTTATTAACGATTTTTGTAACTTTTCCACCAGAACCCCGCCGCGGTGGTATAGTGGCTAAGGTACTCGGCTGCTGACCCGCAGGTCGCGGGATCAAATCCCAGCTATGGCGGCTGCATTTCCGATGGAGGCGGAAATGGTGTAGGCCCGTGTGCTCAGATTAGGGTGCACGTTAAAGAACCCCCAGGTGGTCAAGCTTTCCGGAGCCCTCTACTACGGCGTCTCTCATAATCATATCGTGGTTTTGGGACGTTAAACCCCACAAATCAATCAACTTTTCCACCAGATAAACGTGTTTTACCTGGAACCTATTTTTGCGTCAGCAAGCACACTCTCAAACGAAACACGTGACTTGTAGAACATGGCGTATAACATACTCTTTACCACGCGAAGTATTGTGCGTTGGGTCTTCGCTTCTGGTCAAGCGGCTGGCAACTTCGGAAGTGTAACGCGAATTCAGTGCCCGGCGAGGTGCTCGCAAGGAAACGCCACCATGAGAAATTGCTCGGATTCCGGGAACTCGAAGAAACGTTTCGTAAAACGCCCAGTTTCGACAGCATGACCATGAAGAAAGAAAGCAATAAGCCGGCAGGCAATAAACGCCCCTGCAAACAGCCAATACCGGAGGAACACGATAAATAGGAAGCGTGGAAAGTGCGCAACATTGGGCCAGACTTGCTTGCCCTTAAAACTTGCAAGAGCACCGCGTGGGTGCTGGTGTGCCCATACACGCAGGCGCCTATTTCAACAAAACTCTGTATTTACGACGTCATAAACTTTTTTTTTCGTTTTATTGACTGCGATGCTACGAGGAAGCCCGAATACCCGAAGTGAAGTCCAAAAAACCAAAAACAAAACAAAAACCAAACATGTGTACGTTATACGCTGTGTTCTGCGGTGCTTCAAAATTGCGAAACAGCTTTCGTTTTAGCCTTCCTTTTTTTAAGATAGTGACTGAAGAGGGCGTCTGTGAAGCACTTGTGCTGTATTCTCTATTAAAAAAATATTGCGATAGTTTTTGCTGCGAAGCTTCAAAACACGCTCCATCTTAAGCTATAAACAGGGGTACTGGGAAAAAGTGTACCCATGGCTTCATCTGTTGTTTAAAAGACGTACCAGTTCGCACATTACCTCACTTGTGATTGCGACATGCCCACGCATACGCAGACTTCACTGAAATTAGATTGTTCCCAATAAATCGTCATAAAGAAGTTACAGACAATGGCCTGCGTTATGTAACGAGACTTTCTTTTACATATCGGACTATTTCTTCTTCTTTAATGCTTTAATTTACTTGCTTTGTGGTGCAGTGCTCAGTAAAAGCCTTATCACCCAATTAATATTTACGGCTCCTAATTAACATCGGGGAAGAGCCATTTCAAATCGAGGGAGGGAAGACGTGTAAATTCAAGGGCTCACTTTCTTTGTCAGATGCAATATTAATGAGAACTTGCCGACAATGATGCAAAGGAGATTATAGCAAATTTTATTATAAATATTTGCATTGTAAAAGGAAAGAAACAAAAGATAACTTGTCAGCGGCAGGAATCGAACGTGCGACCTTCGAATAACGCGTCCGATGCTGTACACCTGAGCTACCGTGGCGGTCTACGGTGGCAGTTCTATGTTTAAATACCCATATATACCCTATGAAGTGGACGGATAGATGACCGCTACCGTATATATAAATATATATATAGCTCAGTGGTCGATCATAGAACGTGTTATTTGAAGGTTGCAGGATTGGTCCTTGCCACTGGCAAGTTATTTTTTCGTCCACATTTTTTTTTTCATTTTACAGTAACATTACTGTATAACATCCGCTATACTTTCCGTTATATTCTGCGAGTTCTCAATATTATTGTGTCTAACAACGAATGAAGTAACACTACAAATGGAAATGGCGATTGCGAAATGTACACTCTAAATATGAAGAGGCTAATAGAATCCCCTTTTTTATATACACTGCTTAGGAATAAGGGTCGAATTTTCATGATTATCTCGTGTGTAGCAATGGTCGTCACTCGCCGAGGTTTTTCAGTAAGGTATTTTGTTTTATGATTAGGTGGTTCGTGTTCTCGTTAGCCTCTTCGAACATGATTTCCTAATACACTTCCAAGGAAAGCGTGCTTCAATCCTCCTTCTCGGAAGCATAATTGCATAGCGTGGTTGTGTAAGGCTAACTGATAGCTTATCTTTATCATGCCATCATTCATGCCAACTGTTTTCCGTGTACCGATAATTGAAAGAAATATTTGAAAGAGAACGTCGCTTTTAAATTAAGCAACCTTTATTTTTACGAAAATTGCAGTGAGCTTTGCCGACCAACTGCTGCTGTTTTGCTCGAATAGCTGACGCACACATAATGAATAGGCTGGCAGACAACAAATACTATATAATTTTTGGGAGAATGCAGCTCCTGTATGGAAACTCAAAAAGAAAGCAAAAATACAAGCTTACGCAGGAACTCTTTGTAACACTTGCCAGGCCTGATGATGACGTAATAACGAAAACGTTTGGCCAATAGGAATGAGAATAAAAGGTTTTTCGTCGAGTGGTTCGACTGAAGTAGTGGTAACCAATTATAATAGTGTAATTATCGTTACCGAATGTGAACGTTAAAGTAAAATAGCTTTGGCGACCGCTTTGTGAGATTTGTTTTTGTGTGGGCACTTTTTAGACATTCATGCGTTCATGCGCGTATGGCTCTGCATAGCAATGTGCGTGACGACGACGGCCACAACACCGACGTTGACGGCAGTGGCAGTAACGGCGTCAGTAATGGCAGTGGCAGTAGTGGCAGTAACAACAACAACAACGTGACCTTTAAAGCATTCATTCATTCAGATTACATGAACACATGTCTACCCTTTTGTGTGTCAAATGCACTTGAACAATGACGCCCAAAGTTCTAGATGCAAAGCAGTTTTTTGACTAGCTTGTCTAATGCTGTTCCGTACGTCCATATGGACCCCCTCGCCACAGGTGTTGGAGCGGTTCTAAGTAGATCAAGTCACAGTTGCGCATTGACGTTACTCTCTCTGTCACTTTCAGCAGCTGCCGGCACCTCCGCCCACTCGCAGCACACTTCTCTCTCGCTTTGCCCTCTCCACCACCCGGAACACTCGACCACTCGTCGAGTGGAAACGGTCCTTCCACTTTTTAATCTGCGTTGAAACTTACACAAAGCCAACCCCCCCCCCCCCCCCCCTTCCTCCTCCGTGTCTTTGCGTTTCAAACAAACGTTTACTTGAGTAACTGCTATACCGAGTTTTGCTTCAAACCGTTCTTCCAGCTCCCCCACCGACACCCGTTTCAACCGAGTCAACGCCGTGCGCACTTCTGCGGGGAGATGATCCATAGGTTTTTCACAAGTTTGTTCCAACTTGGTAACATACCTTCTGTGCTCTTTGTACAGCAGCAGAAGGTACACGCTTCTGGCCAAACTCCGTGCATTTCCGAGTTGCTCTCTTGGGAATTTACATGTAATAGCAGGCTTCTTAAAATAGCGTTTTGAGAGAGACATTTTATCAAGACCGTAGAACTATCAGCCCATAGGAAAAAGTGTCATGTCTTGCTTTCTGCCTAGCGATCACAGATTCTCCAGTGTGCAGAAAGCCGCGTACAGAGCTAACAGAGGTATAGATTGACATTTTTCCTACTCCTTTCAGCACATATGCTGTTCGCTATCCAGCGCATGTTTTACCTCTTAAAGATCGCCGAGGCTTGTGAGCCAGCGAAAACGTTGATGCGTTACCACGCTGATGCTTTCCAATCCAACGTACACACAAATTCGTAGGCACGGACGGTTTGTTCTTTCGTGTGGATATCATCGCTTACAAACATGAACGTAAGGGCCATCCACAACACTTTACAAACTTACGAAGCAATTGTTTCGTTTGTCTTGGACGAGGAAAGAGGACAGTTGGTACAAACATCACGGATAGAATGCACAATAATGCAATAAACGGTCACAACGTCACTCGGCTGGGAAAAAGACGGTCACGTACTGCTTACTGATCTCACGCACTGGTGGTCCATCTCTCTTTTTGTTTTCACAATCTTTTTGTTTTCCGAAAATGCTGAACAGAAATAAAATACCTTCAGGGATTTGTTAGCGCGTGCTACCAGTATCAAACACAGCCTTGTAATGGATGTTAACTGAAAATACACGGACTGAAAATTGACTTCTCGAGAGCCGGCCCATTTGCATACGAAGGTGTTTCTTCATTGGTGTGTTCTTTCTTGTAACGGAGCTGCGTTCTCGGCATAAACACGCTGCATTGCCTCAAAGTGAAGCTTTTCTGTCAGTGTTTACGCAATGTAACGTGAAGTGCCAGTAAATACGTCAGTCCATGCTTAAAGTAATGCAGTTTTGCTGTGCGACGATTCTTGTTTGGGTGCTCTTTTGGCGAACAGAACCTGTAAGACTTTCTAAGGATTCACCGTCTCCGCCACTGCTGCCACTACTGCTGCTCCGTCGTCCTCCTCGTTGTTGAAAATAAGGCACAAGTGAAGCAGAGGATAACAAAGAATATTCATTGGATGCATGTGCCCTGGCAGACCAATGCTGAACTACTGCCTGCCGGGATGCACCAACGAGCCCACATTATCATACCTGTCGGTGCAAGACGATTTGGAAAAGAAATTACGATATTTAAAAATGGAGGTATAGCTTGAACAGCTCGCCTCTCTGTTGGTCATTCAGTGCTTTTTATGCCATACTTTACTGTCATCGCTTTCTATACGGGCATCAATTTTTTATTATTAGTGTAGGTGCTGAGCTATCTTTTTTTTAGTTCGATTGGTTTATGTGGTTGTTTCTTGCGAATGTTGATGCCCTAATCTGTATTTATGTCATTCCTTTTTCATTTATATTCTTTATCGCACTGTTGTATTTCGTAGGCTCTTTTTATTGTCTTTTCCAAGTGTTGATATCTTCATATTCATTTCTGCTCATCATTGTTCATATATTCTTGCCTGATATTGTTCCCTATGTATGTACAGTTTGTATTTTCACTGTTTCTTGCGTGATCGCGAAGATGTTTAATTTGATGCGTGCAATCCAACATGCTGCAGAAATGGCAAATGACCCGCACCGTATCCTTGTGCGTGTGCTAACAGAGTCTTTGCTTCCGAAGATGCTCATGGAGCATCTGAACAGTACCAAACTATTGCTGTGGTGTAAAGTGCATAATTATTTATTTATTTATTTTTATTTATTTAGAAAATGTCTTACAGGCCTTCGTTGAGGCATAGTGCAAAGGGGCAGTACAAAAAGTGCATTTAAGTGTCGTTCATAAAATACAATTGCGTGAACAGGATTCATGAACCAAATGACATAAATAGCAGTGCAATATAAAGTTGTGTCGGCAGTACTGGTATATATATATATATATATATATATATATATATATATATATATATATATATATATATATATATATATATATGGCGGGGTGGGATAATGGTGGAAGTTTGAGACAGGAGTTTGATACAGCGAAAGTGTTTCCCCCCCATCGCCGAAAAAAATTTCTGGCTAGAGCCTTGTCCTTCCGGGACCATTGGAAACAGCCATTCGATCGCGTCTCTTCAAGCTCAAATTTTTCGATTTGGCAATTTGGGCTTTCCTGCTTGCATTCTGCGTGAACTAAGTTCCGGGGCATCATCCATCTTGCCTCCTTGTGAGTGGCTCATCCCAAACACTTTCTTAGAAGGTAGAACGCTCTGACATAAACAAGCGAAAAAATCATATACGTACAAAACAAGCCTATGGCAGTGTCCTGAAGGCATGATGAGAACGCTTTTCACCAAGACCTCAATATTGAGCATAATAAAAAGCAAGATGGTGAAGTCTCGCAGGTCTGTGCTCAAGCATGACAGGACAGTTGTATATATATATATATATATATATATATATATATATATATATATATATATATATATATATATATATATATATATATATATATGAACGTCAGGGCCATCCACAACGTTTTACACACTTACGACGCATTAGCTTCGTTTGTCTTCGACAAGGAAAGAGGACAGTTGGTACAAACATCACGGATATAATGCAGAACATCACAGATGAATATATATATATATATATATATATAAAGGCAAAAATGAAGAGAGTAGCAGTGAGAACGCAGATAGATCCTCAGAAGAGTGTGTGGTGTGCACTTTTTTATTCCAGGATTATTGTAGAAATATACACTACGTAGTTTGTTTCCCTTTTCGACGCACGTGAGGTGAATTGGAATGAGGATGAATAAGACGATCGCCTTGAGTGCTCGCTTCGAGCTCTAGATGTTGACGGAAACTATGGGAAAAAGTACACGCTTTCTTTTTACGTGACGTCATCTCTCATGAGTGCAGCTCTATTCTCATTGGCTCTCGATACAAGAAGACGGCCTTTCAAAATCACTTAGTGAGTCTACTCCGTGAGATATGCACTCTGAAGAAGATGGCGTACGGTTACGATGGATTGGAGATAAAGGCCTACCGCTCGTGCGAGCCTACTGTGCACGTGCTTTTTCACTTGGAGATCACCTCGGGGAAGGGGGCAGCATTTAAGTCGGCGCGATTCCAGGGCATCTGCCATTTTTTTTTTTTCGGCGATCACTACATCCGCGTCCTCGTCGATGGCAAAGCGCCGAAGCTAAATTGCGCTCCTTTGTCGATAACCTGACAGAACACTATTTTGCGGAGTTGATGAGTTAGAGAAATTCACCTGAAATTTCGAAAATAAATCTTTTTCACCGAAATGGCGGAATAGTGTGAATGCGATAACAACGTGTCGTAATGTTACACGAAGCAAGACCACCAGCTGAACCCTTTTGATGCGACCTCGCGAAACTGTAATGCCGGTGTGTATGGGAATAAGGCTTCTCCCCGGAGAGAAGTGGTTTTCTCGATGTTTGTCACATCAGCGTTCGCAGCACGAAGCAGCGAAGTTACAGCAGGCGAAATCGTATACGAGACGTTTGCTGATGTGTGCTGGCATTGCGTTCATTCCAACACTCGTGACCGCGTGCCTAACAGTCTACAGATTCTTCTCTAGCCACGTAGCACAAACCAGATATATTTGCCAAGAACTTGCATGGAAGAGGTGGCAGATGGGGGAAAGGTCAAGGGCCTTCCTTACATACTTCGCAACGCTGATCATCAACTATTAAAATGGTGTATGGAAGACACCGCTGGAATGCGCTTGACTATAACGTGAGAATTGAACGTGAAACCAGGTAAGGCTGATAGTGATGCTGAAACTGAGTAGATATGACTATTGGTCGGCATAAATATGTGTAAATCGCTAAAAAATATATATCTTACGCTTTGGGCTCACTCAGCCTCAGTCTCACCAAAATGTGACTGATCCGAAATAATTCTGACTCACACTGATGAGAATTTTCATCAACCAGACTCACTACATAGTACTCAAAATCGCCAAAATTTTACTCGCCCGAACTCACTCAGGCTAAGAATCGCGTCTCGATCTGTGTCTATGTGAGTCCTAGTGAGCCATGTTCTGAGTGATTTCACCGACCACAATTGGTATTAACCACAATTGTCCCCAATCAGCGGGTTCAGCACAAGCGGTGAGGGTTCGGTTACGTAACAGCTGGTGGAGAGTGTACGCTGGCGGCAAGCGTGCAAAATGACAGGCTGGATGCTAAGTTGCATGGTTTTTTGTTTCACCTGGCTTGCAGCCGTCGTCAAAAATGGCCGATTACTACCAGCGATTCTATACCAGGTCTTAGTGTCATGCTAGTTAAACGGAACCAATTGCAGTGCAGTTGCGCTGAGCGAAACGTACAAAGCAGTAACAATGCAAGAGGTCAGAACAGGGGTGTGCGCAAACTTTCAATAGTTGAAAATTCGCGCTCCACCTGTCCGGTCTTCTAGTTCAGTCACTCTATCGTACATTTAGCAGAGCGCAACTACAATACAATGCCGTACCAACTAGCCCAAATCTAAAGCCTTACCAACTAAACGAAGTTGTTACTCACCATCAGTCCGAGTGAGTCGGCGTAGTCCTCTCCCTCGGTGGGCCAGGGACCTCCGGCCGGCACGTGGTACGCGGAGCGCAGACACCGCTTTCGGTCCTCCAGGCGACTCTGCGTGGGAACTGAGTACCAGGAGCGGTAGAGGCCGTCCGCGTCAGCTGGCGCACCTTCCACGTCGAAAGCATGGCTCTCTTCGTGGGCGAGCACGTGACCCAGGCCCCCGTACGACGCCGCAGGGTACTGCGATGTCTGCGACGAGAGTAAAAAACGACATGCGCTGATGCATGCGCCTATTTGTCATGACTGAATGCGCCGAACAATTGGTCTATACCGTGTAGATCTGCCATAACTCTATGTATGTACACCAAACTGCAGGAAGGTAATAATATCTGGGGTTTAACGACCCGAAACCTCAATAGAATTATGAGAAATGTCGTATAGTGGAGGGCTCCGGAAATTTCGACCACATGTGGTTCTTTAACGTGCACCTATAAGTACGCGGTTGTCGTTCCTTTTCGCCTCCATCAAAGATGCAGGTGCCGCAGCCTGGATTCGAGCCCGCGACCTTTGTGAAAACTGCATAAAGGTACCTCAACGCAATACTTACGGAACATCGGTATCATTGTGAGAGAGAGAGAAAGAAAAAAAATCTGGACATCTTGTGTTTCACCACTGCAATGACTGCGGCTGTTCACCCGAATTAGACGAATTGAAGGTGGTGCTTGGGATGTAAAAACAGCGCAAAAAATATACACAAGGACAGAAGAAGAGACGACATCCCAAGCATGGACCACCAACTAGCCCAACGTTCGCTATTATTGAAGGTGGTGCGCCGGGAAAAAAAAGGAAAACTAACCCGATAAATAATGAAAGCAATCGTAAAAAAAAAAAAAACATGAATGGGGCACGTGCAAGAGTTGCCTTTGATTGAATTTTTCATACAAATGGAGCAAACTTGTACTTTTTTGATGGCCTGAAAGTTACCAAGTCTTAATTTGTTATACATGAAACAGTTTCCATGGGAATCTTTTCGTTTGTGTTCTTTATACAAGCCTGTCGAAGTTATCCCACTTGGTCTCCTCATATACGGTGGCATGATCGAATTTTAACCTTATGTTTCTTACGGAACCCCATTTTCTGCACAGTGCATGACTTGTCATTAGCTGCACTTATAAGCATGCCTTGCGCAATAACGAAAATATCGCGGAACTGTACAGAACCTGCAATGTGCGTTTGTTCGTCCCTATTTGCTAAGTTTGTGCTGCTGTTTTCTACGTTAAACTTGGAACTTCTTGCTTGTAATCCAGTGAACCAATCGCGTCAGCAAACCATTCTGTGCGTACGGGCTACCACACTGCAAATATGTATTTACTTAGTACCCAGAAAAACACTCCTTCATATTGGAGCAACGAAAAAGAATGTTATTTTTTTGTAAGTATTGATAGCTACTAGGCATGACAGGTGTTGATATATCCTTTAAAGGAAAGCCATTATCAGACAGTGTGGACAGCAAATAACGAGTTAAGTTTTATTTTCTCCATACGAATCATAACTAGATGAACTATGTCTTTCTCGTATTCGGTGGTAAAAAAGGTTATTTTCCGTATTGAACTTAGAAAATTTTAGTTAAAGTAATTTAAAAATAAAAGAAACACAAGAGGTGCTAGTCTGCGTGACACAATAGAGCCACCATGTTGTGCTTCAGATGTGCTAAATTACTTTCGATAGAATGTTGGAGTGCCGGTGTTTACCCATGGCTACACAGTCTACTTCCACCACTGTGCCTGCATTTGGCGCTGTAAAAATGTTAGACATGTCCCTTACGGAAACGTCATATATGGCCCATATATAAGTTATATCTGGGCATATATAAGCATATATGGCAGCATATGTGGCCACATATAGGCATATATGGCAGCATATGTGGCCACATATAAGCATATATAGCAGCATATGTGGCCAGATTTAAGCATATATGGATGTATATCTGGCGGAGTCGGTTCATGTATGGGGTTATATACGGCCATATATGACGCGGTTGGCCCCTATAAGGAGTCAAATCCGGCCAAATAAGGCACGGCCACACCATATATAACATATCAAGTGGGTCCTTATACGTGGAAGTGCTCTCTTATTTGGGATGAACCACGTATATATTTAGCACCGTGATCACACTTTTATGCGAATTGTAATATATAACAATTTCTACACAAAGCTGACCTGCTTATTTTTCATAACAATAGGAGTATTAAATATATATGTTGTTTCTGCCATGCAAAAAAACCGAAATTTCAGGTCAGCTTTGTGTTCGTGATAGTTGCAACTCAGTTGAATGCATATATGCATGCATTCGTGTAATCTAACTCGTACATTTTTCATGGCATTTAGGTTTGAAACAATAAGTTGCAATTAATACGACGTAAATAATGTATACAAGAGTAGACATGTTTTACGAGGAAGGAATCGTGTCAAGTCACAAAACGTATTGAAGCTTCCGAACCTCGCTATTATTATAGAGCAATCCTATATAGTATTATGTAAAGACAAAATGCATGCAAGTTATATTGTTCACATTAATGCATTGTTTAAAGTGGCAGCAAGAAATAGTAATTTCAATGCACTTTTAGCTTCCACATCGGTGGACAAAATTTCTGATTATTTGAAAGTTTTGATGGCTATATGCTCCCTTCATATAACAAGATTTCTATTAATCCTGTTGACCCCTCATCTGCGATTGCTTTCAGCAGCCATTTACTAAAATTGCATGCGCAGTGCAATGTTTAAGGGAGTATTTTCAAAAACAAAAAGAACTTACGTGAATGCAACTTGGAGGCACTATTATGATTACAATCAAGATGGAAGTTGTACTAATTTATTGCAAAATACATCTTGCGTTTCCTTTGGCTACGTATAATGTTCCTGGCTGTGCACATAGTAAATTTATCAAAAAATTTATGATTGCACAAGTGAACAATTAATTTATTGTAATGTTTTCAAGCGTCAAATAAATCTCACGTCATAGACATGTACGTTAAGAAAGGTGCAACTGACTCACACGTGATACATATTTAATGGACCATGTAATGAAATGCTGAAGCTTTATAGCAACATTTAACGTAGGCTGCCGAATTCACAAAACTTCTATTTTGTGTCGGTGTGTCATTACTTGGTCGAGGTCACTAAAGCGCACGTGCCATCATCATGATTAGCCTAAACATTGCCTTGTGAATACAATTAGTATGACACATTTTTTTTGCGGGCTGGCGTGATACCTAAGCCAAACTCTACATTATGTAAACAGCCCTTTGCTGTGCAGGCGCGTAACGATTCAAACTGCTTGCGAACATATCCTTTCAACACCAACACGGTAGTGCACTTACTTATAAGATATGTATGCCGGTACATACTCACCAAACTGCGCAAGTGCACACTCGCGTATAGAGATTCATGGGCACCAGGACACTGGCATTTCATTCAATGTGGCTAGATATTTTCGGCCATGTCAGAATGATATGAGTGTATTATTATTATTATTATTATTATTATTATTAATGTTGTTGTTGTTGTTGTATTTCGCAAAACGTCCAACAGCAAATCCATATGCTGTCATACTGTGTCGTTATGTAAGTTTTATGAGATCAGTTATCTTGGTGTTCTTTGTGATAGCATGCTGAATTTTTTCTACTTGCATTAAATGTGCTGCCATGCGAGGCCTTCATTCTCTTCCTGTTGGCTCGACATCTCGCGAGAATCCGGTTCTCCTACAGCCTTCTACTAATGGTACACCGTGATATGTCGTGCTCAACTTGAGTACATATGCATATCTGATTTGGAATGGCCTTGCTAAATCCAGCAGTAGCGCCACTGAGTGAGTCCAGAAAAATTTCATAAGCATTTACCCCCATCGTTTCACTATAATCCTTTCAACACTGCTGGAATATTATATTTGCCACCAGTTAATGACCGGCAGAATCGCGCTGAGCTGTTATTTATTTACAAGCTAGTTCAGGGTGAGATATTCTGCCCTTCTCGGTTGTAATAATTTTCAAACTTTGCGTAAGTTATCGAGAGAGAATCGACCGTACCTACCAGCTTCTTTCAACACTCTATCCTTTACAGAATACCGAGTCTCTAACGTCAACTTTCTTGATTCGTTACGTTTTTCATAGTCTACAGTCATTTTGTTTTGTCAGTGAGGGCTGCCCTGTCCTAACGTAGATTTGCTTATGCACAGATTCTTTCCTTTTCCGTCTTTCAGGAAGCCTTCGGCACGGTTGTGTATATTCCACATTATTTTTCAGTCCCATTCCATGAATATCTACTCTTTTTTTTGTTGTCCCATTGTGCATTGATTTTTTTCGACAGCTCGTTTTTGCTCTCTTCATTGATTTGCTTTTCTGTGGACAGTCTGTAATGTGTTGTTTATTATTGTTTTATTTTTGCGCGCGCCAGCGTTAAAAACCCTGGGGTTGTTCTTGGATACGTTAAAAATGATTTATTGATTATTGGTTGATTGAATAATATTGTTATCATTATAAGTCCTTGCGAAATAAGATGAAAATTTGGCTGAAACGCGTCTTCGTAGCCAGAGTACACGAAGCAGTGATTTCAGCTCCACGGAGTGCCTGTCTCAAAGGTCCTCCACGTGCAGCTTTTTCGGCTCGCGGGAGCAAGTTGAAATCCATTGTTCGAAAAAACTCGCCTGACTGCATTGGTTGCAAGGGGTGCGCACAGTAAAAAAAATACAAAAAAGGGCGCCCATCGGATGGGTGGACAATTCGGAGAACGTAGTTCGAAGAAGCGCACGTGTGCCCTGCAGCCCTGCCGTGGCTTACACCAGTCTGTCCACACAGCAAGAAAGAGAGTGCCGCGGCCCATTTCAAGTAACGACGAAAAAAATAGTTTGCACAAACATTCAGTCGTATGGTAATAACATTGCGTCAATAATTGTTAAAAAATGAAACGTCGTTCGCCAATAAGCTCAGGAAAATTTAGTTCTAGTGAAAAGTGCGTAAACCATTGATCTCAAGGAGTAATGTAATGTTCATTGTAATGTGCATGGCATGCACTGTATCCATCCGCGCCATTGTTGCTTTTTTGCTCGCCGGAGTCATGGGTGCCATGCTGATCGAGTTTGTTAATTTTCATTCCTTCTGCTCTATATTTCGTGTTCAACTACTGCTCCAATTTACACAAGATAATCGCGCAGCTCTCAGGAATCTACTTCGCTGTACGTGGCGAAATTGTGGACGGACGTGGAAGTGTTTTTGTGTGCGTGTGCGTCTGTACGCTGCTGGATTGCCGATCGTCCACTTTTCGTGCGAGAAAAAAATGGATACCTATGCCCGGGCAAGCGTTCCTTCAAAACTTCTTCCTAAAGCAGTACGAATGTACGTGGTGGCTTTAAGGTGTGAATAGGTTATCAGGATTAACAGGCTCCTTGAAAGACAAGTCTCGGTTAAATGTTAAGGTAAGTTCATCATTTTCATTACCTTCGCACGTTGTTCATAAATATTATGATAACTCGAAAACATACCACATTGCATGCTTGCTGAGTAAATAACTTTATGCTAATCGTGGTTACGTCATTAGGCTGTTTTGTTTAAGCGATACGACAACACTTTCTTTTTTTTTCACTTGATCCAGACAGTGCTCTATTTAATCAAAAAATCTACGCCAGGAAATTGTTGGTTTCGTGCCATTGTACTTTTCATAAATATATTGATGTAAATATACTTGTGTTGTATTTTTCTCATTTTAACGCTTGAGGAAAAACCAAGGATAAATTACAACTTGCGCAATTACAAATAAAAAAGAGTTGCATATCTCCAACTCCAAGGGTGTCATGAGATTTATGAGCCCACGTTTGAATTTGTCTTGCGTTTGAATTTATCTTTCTTCGTCTACGTTCCACTTGTTTTTATATTTACGTGTGTTTTGATAAGGACACGCAGTTAAAATTTTGTTGCTAGTTTGATTCTTCAAAACAGGGTGCTATGTCACGGATCCAAATGGAAAAACTCAAGAATAGCCCGTAATTTTGTTTCCGCCATCTACAATCAGGGTGATATAAGTGTAAATTTGACTGGAATGCGTACATCACAGGCGACATTATCGTTACTGATGTCGCAAAATCGCGTGGTTATCTTGAGGAACTGCGCATACCTGCATACATAGTTACACAAAATAATGCGATGTCACGTTTTAATCCGTGAGCACTGTAGATAGTTTTACGCAAGCCGACAAATAAACTGGTATGATGCATTAGGGCTTGCTACTGTGTGAAAAAATTGGGGGACCGTTAAGCTCCGTTTTCACAGTTGAACGTGATAGCAGTATCGATCCTGTTTCTTGTGCGTAATTCAATCACTTAGTGTGTACTCTTTATTGCATGATGCTACTTGAACAAATTTAATTGTGGAATAGTACTGTGTAATTGAGAAGGTTGAAAGTGTCTCAATGAAGGTTTCGCACATGGCTGCATTTTGTGTAAAAAAGGCGTAACATAGTTTAAAGAACAAGAAATATTATGTAATTACCGAGTTGCGCGAATAAATTGAAATACAAAAGGAAGACACCTAGACGCAGCACACACTGACAACTGAAACATTGTTGGAGAAAACAGACAGACGTATATATGCGGTTACGAAAACACGTGCGGTGAAAGAAAGGGATTAGATGAGCAGACAGATTGTATAAATGATGCGCTTCCAGGAAAGCTACCTCAGTAGCAAGCAACATAAGTGAGAGTTACGTGACACATGAATCCCCAGCTTTGTTTATGAAATACGCCTCTCCGATTTCCCGCGCTATACCGTGTCACTGAATCTAGCTTTAACTACCGTATTCCAAACAAGGGCGCGCAGCCACACTCTCTACAATATGATGATTGGTTAGATAATGGTTGTTAATTCCTTTAGAGAAGCTTTGTGATCTACAATTATATCAATAAATTCTAAATAATACTTCCCACACGACAGCGCAGTGCCGTCCACCACATGATGTCCACACTGTGAAAGAAAATGATCAGATGTCTGCTCATCTAGTCATTTTTTTCCACCTCACGTGTTGTCGTAACCACATACATATGTCTGTTTTCTCCAATGAAGTTTCAGTTGTTAGTGTGCGCTGTGTCCACGTGTCTTCCTTTCGCACTTTAAATTTTTTCGCGCAACTAAGTTAAGATGAAGTACCAACTCGCCCAGCAGAACGTGCTTCTCAATATAATGTGTGTAAAATGTTTTAGAACTTTATGCACCCACTACGCAGTCGTGAGGGAATACGTGCAGTAACCAGTGTACCTTTTGTAATGGTTGGCTGTCTTTAGACCGCAAAGTCACGTTGGTAATAACGTGTTGTGATGCTTGATGACAATACACGCTTGTATCATGCAATATAGCTGCGATATTAAATGTTGTGTTGTGAAACCTGTATGCAGGATACATGTATTTGTTAAGCATGACAGTTATTTTCCTTGCATTTACAACAAGAGGAAGTTATTAATGCTTTATTTCCAAGCAGAAGCATAGCTGTGTGGTAGAGCACTTGCATGCCATGCAAATTGCCTGCATGATTTCGATCATCACTCATATCCGAAAATTTATAATATTTGTTTTATTTGCATTCTCTCAATTTTCGATCATTGACAAGACGATTTTTCACGGAGAGCCACCGATGCCTACACCGGAATTTTTGCAGAATGAGCTCTTTACCACTGTTACGTGTTATGAGAAAACGTGTACGTGCTACGCTATACCGGAGAGCAGTTTCAAATGCCGCACATGATGTTTTTGTTACATGTTTCAAGAAGCAAACTGCGATGAATGTATGTGTCGTAAGACTGTCTTTTTCAAAGCGAACAGTTTCGTTTTGGCTCTTTCGACCGCTTCTGTGGTCCGTAGGTTGGTTGTTGGAGGTTGACATTTCGCAGCTACTGCAGCTGATTAAATGGACATTGTGTATTCGCCTGCCACCATACTACCATCACGATTATTAATGGCTTTGTTGTTTTCCACGTAAAAGCGCGATGAATGAACAAATGCTTCCCAATTAACCTGATTGCAGTGTTCATACGCCGTTCAAGTCACAACAGACAGCGCAAGGAAGACACGAAATACAAGAAAGCACATGACACAGGCGATATAAACTGAAAATTTAAGGGAAAAAACGTGGCATATTTGAAACGGTGCGTGTGAAATTGCTGATAGGAGATAGCAGCATTCTTTTTTTATGATAACGGCATCTTTTGAAGAGAGTGGGTCATTATGACGCAAACGTAGTTTTCGACCTGGCAAAAAAAAAAGTGTGTACGCAAGCGTTGGCAAAAGGGCGCGCAATGGGCGGGCAGCTGCCAGTGGTGAAATGTTGATTGATATGTGGGGTTTAACGTCCCAAAACCACCATATGGTTATGAGAAATGCCGTAGTGGAGGGCTCCGGAAATTTCGGCCTCCTGGGGTTCTTTGACGTGCAGCGAAACCTGAGCACACGGGCCTACATTTCCGCCTCCATCGGAAATGCGTCCGCCGCAGTTGGGATATGAACCTGCGACCTGCGGGTTAGCAACCGAGTACCTTAGCCACTATACCACCACGGCGGGGCAGTGGTGAAATGTGCTCCATAAAGTGTACCCTTGACCATTCACTGGTACTGCATGCTACAATGGTGGTGTGCTCCGTCCCTTTGTCATGCGGTGGCACGTATACATCGATCAGATGGGATGATGTTGGAACGTCTAAGAGAGCACTCTCTGCTCTCTGAAAGGTACGCCGGGCTCCGCATTTTTCTCTCCAATGCTGGCAGTGTGATTGCGTGCCTGAACTGGAAAGAACCGCGGTAAAATAATGACGCGCAACAAGGAGAGGTGCACGCGCGAAATAGCAGAAGCATTTCAAATAACAAAAGCGAAAGACAAGTGCCTGAGCCTTCTATTAAACACTCACTTATGCTGAAATTTTCGGTCTTCAACATACTCGACTAGAAGCTTAGCCTGGTGTGATAATGTTTCTTTAGCGCCTCCACTTTTGTTCAAATATGCCCAGTTTTAGTGACAAACTTTCAGTTGAAAGACAACGCCTGTGTCGCGTTCTTCTCTGTGTTTCAGGTCTTTTTGTCGCTGGCCGTCATAAGTATACGCACTAACCAAGCTAGCTTGCTGCATCACTGCCGTTCAAGCACGTTATTCCGTGAATAAGACGAGTACCTTTCTGAGCATATAGAGATGTCCGTTCAGGTTTACCGGTCTTCTTCGCCAGATTTTTCTTTATTTACAATGCTCCGTCCACCGTGTTGGGGCAGTTGCAGCGCTCGAATGACGACCCCAAGGTCTCGGTTTTAATCCCTGCTGTGGTTTTCACGTTTCGATGGATGCGAAACGCCAGAGTTTCATGTACTGAGTGATACTGAGTGCTCGTTAAAGAACATCATGCAGATCAGTGGCAGACAGGGGGGAAGTGGGGGAGTTGGAGGTTCAACAACCTCCCAAAATTATCAATTCCGCTTGCCTAGATATACACGCGCACACACAAACGCACGCCCGAACATACCTAAAGTATGATTGATCCCCCCCCTCCCTGTGAAAAAAAAAAAATTGCTGCGCCCTGCACCACGCAGATGGTCGAAATTACCGGAGCACTCCACAACGGCATCTAGCCACTCATACTCGTAGCATGGCTTTGGGACGTGACCTCCCGCATATTAAGTATGCTGGTCTGTTTACACGAGTACTCCCCTCAAGGTTGTATCTGCGCAACAGCCCAATTGCACTCATGCGTTTTATTGGCCCGCTCAGCCTTCAAATTTCCGAATGAATTCAAAATACCACGCGCACGGCAATCGCCGAATGCTAAGAGGCTCATGCGAGCCTCCAAGGATTTACAGTTCAGGAGGAAACGGTACGAATGTAGAAGCTCGCTAAGGAGGATCTAGGTGCCGCCTATAGCGTGGGATTGGCTGCCATCGGGTCTACCATAACATTTGCATACACTACAGATCTTATCGTCTAAGCTTCTGTATAGTTACCTAATTCGCAAATCCACTGTGCAAGACTATTTGGCTGAAATATGCTGAAAGCTTTTACTACTAGACATTTCGGTTTTAGTCCTTCTTGGGAATATGGGAGATGGTTCGAGGTGGCTACAGTGAAAGCGCGATTTCGCAAGTGTGCCGTAAAAATATAGAACGAATACCAGTACTCTAAAGATTTATAAACGAAAGTTCTTGAGCATGTAAAGAAAAGAAAACGCACGAGCTCCCAAGTATATATATTCCATACCTGGTTTCAACCTGAGAGTATTACTTTATTTTTTCACCTGCTTTCCGGTTGTTACTAGGCCTATATATGAGTGGATTCCAGGTAATATGCCGAGAGTTTGGGAAGATGTGTGAACTCGCCGACAAAGGTTGTCTACAATCTGAATTTTACTGGGCTTCTATATTGTCGTGTTCATTTTGTTAATCTTTTTGTTGTCTTTTCTAACTACTAGTAGTTTAATCTCGACTTCTTTAATTTTTGATTTTTTATCATCCGTAGAGAGCATCTATAAAGAGTCTTGTTTTCTGCAATCTTCAATTCATGTTCGACTGTTTTTTTATTTGTATGATTTGTTATCACGCCGTATATTTTAGAGTTCGTTTTGGCAGGATTACACTCTTAAAAAAAAGGTAATAAAAAAGTAGCAACTGCAAGCAAATAAGTGGTAACTGCAGCGGTTACTATCTTTCTTGGACAGTTACTACACTTTTGCCACATGTTTGCTAGTAAACAGTTACTACCTGCAACGGTTACTAACTTTTTGCGACCTGTTAACTACCTCCGTTAGCAAGCAATTAGTAACTGCAATGAAAGAGGTAGTAACTGCAGTCTTTACTACCTTTTTTGCCCCTTTCCTACTTTTTTGCTACCCACCTGTTGTCTATCTTATCTAAAATAGTGTGCGACCTTGATTCTGGTAACTTATGAGAGGAATCGTCTCGACGTATGATCAATAAGCGGAAACAGGACACAGAAGATATCCAATGCTCAAGAAAAAAAGTTTGTTTTTAAGTTGTGCTACCGAGATATGTAAACGCCATTCTCGTAATTTTAAAACGGAGAATTACAAGTTAACGAACCATAAGCAAGTGCTACACGCGTTGTCATAGACAATTACAGCAAACTTAGTAAATTACATCAAATTAACAAGACCGACGGATCAGAATAACTATGTCGTAACAATTAGCCCCGAGGACAGTCACAATTAATCTACTGCAGCGTATCTCTAAATATTATCATTGTTTTGGCGCGTCCAAATCCCAAAACGATTATTACCTTTTAACAGCTTATATGTTAGCCGTGTGAAGCATTCAAATGCACTGATAATAAGTTCGGTACTTTGTTTCGGCCGCTGTACATAATGCCTTCTTGTGGTCCTTTTATAATAAATAGATATAACATATAATTTCTTACAGGTAAGGCTCATTGAAAGTATTGTGCTACATCCCCAAAAACACGTAATCAGGTAGCACAATGCAGTGTTATATAGGTTCACATTTGTTATAATTCATCCTGAAACACCAGTGCTCCTTTGTGCCAGACACGCACCTGCAAAGTAGGGGTTATATATATAACCCAACGCTTAGTTTATACTACATGTATGCGTAAAAAATAGTGAACTTGTTAGGTCATTGCATGTATTCTTCGTGTTCATGGCACACCACGCTTCATTACCTGAAGTTGTCTAGTAATTAGACATTGATTGACCAACATTAGCAGTCCCAATACTAATATGCCTAAGGAATGGACAAGGTAATATTGGTTACTACTTTGTTCTTAAAACCTTTAAAGTAACTACCCATGGGAGGTAACGGCTAGAGTAGTAACAGTTACTAATTGCTGGTAGTAACAGCAGAGATAGAAGGTACCACGACCATCGCCGCTATTAACTGCACCTACTACCTGGGTTGTAACATACGTAACAAAAAAATTACCACCCCAAACTTAGCAAGTACTACTACCTTTTTTCAAAGAGTGCATCATAATTATCTTCATAACCGAACCAGTGGAGTCGGTGGCGAAACCCACTCACCAGAAAAGGCGGCAACATCATGGAGGTCGGTATGAAGACAATATGGTAGTAGGGCAGAAACACGGCGTTCACCAGTGGCACAGAAAACCAGTCGTCGTCCTGGCGCGCCACCGACGTCTTGAGCAGAAGATTGCGCTGTTGGCGCTGCCGTCGCTTGGTGTCGACGTAAGCCACCCCGAAAGGAGAGCGCACAGTCTCGCGCTATAAAAAAGCAGCGCAATGAAAGTAAGTAAGCGGACACTTCAATGATTAAGGCTCACTCACACCTGCAACGCGCACCAAACTCACGATAATTTGCGGCCAAAAAGAGACTCAAGGTGACTGAGGTTTACAGCTGCGTGCAGCACGTCCCCATCACCGCACGGAATTCAAGTCCGCTGGCATATGGCTATAGCATTGCAATTTCCCGCCTGATAACCCAACTTCCTGTTCTTGCGCATATGACTGGTTTAGAGGTGTGCGTCAGAGGTGTGCGACCGCAGTCACGCGACTGCAGTCACGCGACTGCAAAATCAAGCAGGGAGAGGCGGAGCCAATGCAGTCGCATTGCGACCACGGCGGCCATTTTCGACCAGTCGCGTGACCGGTACAAGTCGCAAGTGTACTATAGGCCTCTTAGATTTAGGCTGAATAAATAAATGTTGGTGTTATAACAGCAGGATGAATATAGTTAGTAATCAATGATCATTTAGCCGTCCTTAGCCAATACTGTAGTCAACATCATCCTGTATTCTAGTAAACGTGTTAGTTAAAGTCACGTGGCTAATTGAGAAGATTTGTTAGGTCGTATATATACTGCGTTTACGAGCAGCATTTATTCCTTGCCAGGAGGGCGTCTCATTCCGTAAAAAATTGAGGGGAAGAGAGGTGAAGGAAAACACTGTGCTAGAAAGAAAGGAATACAGAACAGGAGACCGGAGACATTTGTAGCGGTAGCTCTGCTTGACTTGCCGGGACACAAAAGAACCCGCAATTAACGTTATCTGAACTTTGAGGTGCGCGTGAGGGCACAGTAAGTATACAAAATGGATAATAATAGCGATTACAGTGATTTTGGTTAGATTTTACTGACTCAATGACAGCTAATGCTTTAACGGGGAAGGGAAATGCGCATAAACAGATAGCTATTTATATCCACGAACATGGTGGCAAAACAGAGGCTTCTGCCATTTCCACTTACTTGCTTGATCATGCGTGTATTATTCTACAAAGATTAATACACTTCCTTTACTCTTTCATTAAATGTATTTTTTGTTGGTTTCATTAGGATTGCGATACATACGTTCACATACGTACCGTATTTGGGCCAACTCAAGTTTCAAGTTCCAACTAAGCTGCAACAAAAAGTAGCTGGTCAGTGTGTGCAGGGAAAAGCGTGGAGGGGGAGGGAGGGAGGAAGGCAGCAACACGTTTTGTTATGCGCTTCCTAGCAGAGACGCAGAAAAGGCATCCAACTCCTCGAAGGATAACCAAGGTATTGTTGAGAAACGGCGGACCGATCCCGCCGAAGCCACCACTGTTGCGAAAGACGGCGACGCCGACGCGGTCCCGGAGGCGCCACTGCTTTCGACCCCGCCGGGAAGGTCACCAGCCGTTTGGTAGCGTATGTTTCTCAGCTCGCGACTGCTTCTGCGCAGAGCTGAGGAGACGAGCGGACGAGACGACGGTGAGTTAAACAAGGTTTATGTACAGCATATATACAGAGGCGTTACAATTTCGGCACTGGGGCCGGCAGAGACTCGAAGAGCCGAGCTCCTCTCTCTAACACATAGGTCAGCCTTTCGCCTAAAACCGCTGATCGCGACACGCCGCAGGGCTTCTTTTATTTACACCGGGCCCAACTAAAATGTCCAATCAGAAGCGCCGCTGGTCTTCAGAGCAGGCTCCTCCAATGGGGTTCGCCGCGCGATGCGTCAGGCCACCAGACATGAGGACGCCGGCTCGCTGTCACGTGCGACGCTGACTCAATGCACGTGGGCCACAGATGCGCCGCGCGTGTTCACGCCGTGGAGTTGTTCGCGCCCGGCGGGCTGCGGGCTGGCCTTGACCCAGATTGCCTGTTTCAGAGGCACGGACGTTTGACGAGGACTCGCTGGCATAACAGCACCCCCGCCGCCAGACAATGCACCGGAAAGACGAGCTGCTTCCACGGGGCTCGGATGTCAGGTGCGCTCGTTCGCCAGGTCCCTCCAGGTTCGCCTCCAGGGCCATGGGGAGAATACAGCTCCAGACTGTTCCGGGAACACATCCCATCATTGACGACGGATCCCCGCTCCACTGGCTTGTCGCCACAACTTGCTGGCCAACTTCGCTCGTCTCTTCTGACCATTTTCGGTTTCAGCACTTGTCGATGGTTCTGCAACTTGCTAAGAACGGTTCGACAACAGACAACACACGACACAAGCAAGTGCCCTCGGTCACCCGACAGAACACCAGACAAAGTATAGTACAACATATACCTATCTACGTGTCTATCGGAATTTTGTTCCCTCTACATCAAGAGGCACATGTGGGACAAAAGACCCTTAAAATGACAACTCAATTTTTTTTTGTTTCCACGTACAACAACGTAACGAATCAGAATACCACAAAGTTGGCCCCTTGAGATCACTCTGAACGAGAGCGCTCAGCCCAGGTCGTGATGAGGTCAAAATTTTGCCCCGAATCGCCAACGAGAAACCGAAAAGTTGAGAAGTTACTAGCTGGAACGCACTGCTCAATGCACCTGCATTAGCGTTTACCTTTTTTTTTTTTCTTTAGCGAACGTCAAAGTTGCGCTGTGGAGCAACATGCTCCACTTCAGTAACCGGCCACTTTTAGGCGACGATACCTATGCGGCACCAAGAGCGGCTCACACTTTCGACGTTGCACAGGGGAACAACGATACGGCTTGCTACGGATTGACTCCTCACCGCTTAGCTCGATATCGTGTTCGATCACCCTCATGTTTCCGGGGCAGTCCGAAAACACGTCTTCAAACTCGGAACCAATCTTTCTCAGGTCCTCTTTCTCAGGTCCTCCTTCACTTAAGCTAGGCTCTAGGTTTATCTGCTCCCGGATTACTTTCGATCCCCCTTCGATTGCCTCACTAGAACTCAAAATTTCTGCTTCCTCTTCCCCTGAAGCCTTCAACAGCTGATTTACGACCGCTTGATGTTGAACATTGGGTTTCATCAAGTTGTAAATTTTGTTCTGCCGCCTTCCTACTTGCACCTCATAAGTTGTATCGCAAGGCTTCGATAATACTGTGGCGGGCCCTTCCCAATCAACCTCAAGCTTGTTCCTTTTGGGTGGCTGCCGCCGCATTACCTGATTATCAACTTCAAAAGCGCGCTTCTTCCCCGATTTCTCGTAGTGCTCCTTCGACAGCACTTTTGCCGCGTTTTTCTGGCTTTCCACGAGCGCTTCAATTTGGCTTTCCACTAGCGCTTCAATCGAGAGATCCTCACTCTGCCCTCGAATGAGCGTCTCTCGATCAACTCTCGGCAGCTCGCTCCAACTTTCCGCTACAGGCGAGAGCGTTGCAACCCTCTCGCTCTGACTCAATGGCGCCACGTCGTCTCCCCCAGCGCATACCGCGCCGGCCGCTCCCGCGACGGGCCGCTCGCGTGACTGCTCACATGACTCATGCGGAAAATTTCCTTTCTGGGGTTCCGTCGACCCGCCGACAAGGTCACTTGAGAGTTCACCGCATGGAACCAAGTCAAGCTTCCGCGAAAGCTTTCGCGCTTGCGATCGCGTGGGAGCCATGCACGCTAAGTTGGGGAAGAACGATTTGCCCTGCTCTTTGAGAAGCTGCTCCGAGTTGTTGGAGAAAAGATAAGAAAAACGACCGGGAAGCGCGGCAGACACAGCCGCTTCGGTGCAAAGCTTACCGAACGGGCCTTCAATGACAACCGTGGCGATAGGTAAGCAAGCACTCTGCTCCTCGGCGACTTGCCTGATCCACGCGCATTCTCCTGTAAAGTCATCCGGAGACACCAATGAAGGATGGACAACATCCATGGTTGCCGCGGAGTCTCTAAGTGCTCGACACGCTTTCCCATTCACACTAATTTCTTGGATATACGGCTCCAACAACCGCATGTTCTTTTCCGATTCTCTAATTGTTGCAAAAGCAAACTTTTGCTTACAGTTTATCGCGATGTGCCCTTCCTTTTTGCAGTTGTAGCAGATTAGTGGCTTCCGTGATTCAAACGCCCGTGTGGTATCAGTGCGTTGTTTAGAGACCTCACTCGATTTTTTCCGCTTCTGTTTTCTCTTCCTCTACAGTGTCCTTCGTAAGAGACGGGTCCTTTTTGAAATTACGGTGCGGAGCGGGTTTCCGTTGATCAGGTTTCTTTGAAAAGCCCTCTTTTCTTTCATCCTTTTCAACGCGCACTGCCCTGCTATGCAACTTTCGGCGAGTATAATACTCCTCAGCTAACTCTGCTGCCTTGTTTAACTGTACTTCACCAAGTTTGTCCTGCAGCCAAAGTTTAACATCCTCCTCGATGCAGCGGTAGAATTGCTCCAATGCAACGCATTCCACCACTTTATCGCGGTCGTCATAAACACCTTCGCCCTTGAGCCATTCGATCAAATCGGCTTTAAGACGAAACGCGAAGTCAACGTGTGACTCATTCCCCTTTTTAGCATACCGGAACCTTTGCCTGAAAGCCTCGGGTGACAACTTATAACGTCTCAAGAGCACTTCCTTAACCTCGTCATAGCTCTCAAACGCTTCCCTAGACAAGCAAGTTATCGCGTCGGACACTTCGCCGGGAAGAAGAGCTAGCAGGTTCCGCGCCCAAAGAGACTGCTCCAAAGCATTTCGCTCACAGACGTGTTCAAACTTGACGAGATACTTCGCCATGTCCTCGCCTACTACGAACGGTGGCAGTTGGTCCCGAATTCTGAAACCGCTGACCTGAATCGTCGGAGAAGCTACGCTAGGCGCCTGCGAACACTGTAGGATTGCCAATTCTAGTCGTTTCAACTCTAGGCGCTCTTGTCTCTCGGCCTCCTCGCGCTCGCGAGCTTCTCGCCTTTCTTCACGTTCGCGAGCTTCGCGCCTTTCTTCACGTTCGCGAGCTTCGCGCCTTTCAGCCTCTTCACGAGCTTCTCGCCTTTCAGCCTCCTCACGTTCGCGAGCTTCTACTTCTCGCCTTTCAGCCTCCTCACGGCGTGCTTTAATATCCACCCAGGCCTCATCGACTTCCTCAGCCGACACTCCCTCATCCTTCATGATCTCAAGGATCGCTTGCTTTCGTTTCGCACGGCCCAAAGTAATGCCGAGTTCCTCACAAATTTCGATGAGTTCCTTCACTTTAAGGTTCTCCATCGTTCACACTAGCCTCTTGCTGTTTGCCCCTGTTAACAATTTACTTGCCGTACCCACTATAAGTCAACTAGCAAGACGCGCAAGCAACTTTTCACTCTCCCGTGTTTACCCCCTCCGCATTAACTTTGGTTTCAAAGCACTTCGACTTTGCTTGAAACGATCAAAGCTCACTCTAATGCTTCACACAGCCCTTCTCTAAACTACTACAACCTGAGCTAGAGTAGTCTGGTGAACTGAGGGGAAAACATCAGGCACTCACCGCATCGATGTCGCTGACGCCGGCCGATCCCGCAGCTGCCAACCACTGTTGCGAAACGGCGGACCGATCCCGCCGAAGCCACCACTGTTGCGAAAGACGGCGACGCCGACGCGGTCCCGGAGGCGCCACTGCTTTCGACCCCGCCGGGAAGGTCACCAGCCGTTTGGTAGCGTATGTTTCTCAGCTCGCGACTGCTTCTGCGCAGAGCTGAGGAGACGAGCGGACGAGACGACGGTGAGTTAAACAAGGTTTATGTACAGCATATATACAGAGGCGTTACAATTTCGGCACTGGGGCCGGCAGAGACTCGAAGAGCCGAGCTCCTCTCTCTAACACATAGGTCAGCCTTTCGCCTAAAACCGCTGATCGCGACACGCCGCAGGGCTTCTTTTATTTACACCGGGCCCAACTAAAATGTCCAATCAGAAGCGCCGCTGGTCTTCAGAGCAGGCTCCTCCAATGGGGTTCGCCGCGCGATGCGTCAGGCCACCAGACATGAGGACGCCGGCTCGCTGTCACGTGCGACGCTGACTCAATGCACGTGGGCCACAGATGCGCCGCGCGTGTTCACGCCGTGGAGTTGTTCGCGCCCGGCGGGCTGCGGGCTGGCCTTGACCCAGATTGCCTGTTTCAGAGGCACGGACGTTTGACGAGGACTCGCTGGCATAACAGTATGGTGTTTCATCCCGAGTTTCCCGCCATGGTTGTTCTCGTCGGGTGTTAACCACCGTTTAGGTATCGCGTTGGGACAACCACACATGCATTAGTGCCGAATGACCGTCCATTCATGTAGCGATGCTGTTAGCCACTTCAGATTCAGACACCTTATAGCTTTCTCCTTTGCTGTTTCTCCTCGCTTGCTCCTTTGCAGTTTAACGGCAAAGCACCGCACGATCGTCCGTTTGTCTTCCAGAACGTTTGCTGTTTCTGGCTACCTAACTGTGTTCCTGTCACTCCTGTTAGTGGAAGAGACATGTAAAAGAGCTTACTTCAGCTTCGGAGGGGCTAATGAGCCTAAGTGCACAACTGTGTTCTGCAACTGCCTACATTACTCGGAGTACAGCGTTTCCCCTTCGAGACACCACGAAATAGGCTGGACCATTCAATGCTTTCGGTGGCCAGTACAACGTAGTGTAATCGTAGTCAGCCAAATTTAGAGAGGATATTTGTAGGTGCGATGGGAATTGTCTTGAGTGCTTTATTTCTTCCCGCAGACAACTTTTCCAGCATCTTTTCTTCATTCCTTCATTCCTCGCGTGTTGTGACAAAGCAGACGTCCATACTTCGTATTTCTAATTCCATCTATTCGCACAGTCCATCTTGCACGCGAAAGCTCAGTAGTTATTACCAGCATTTTCTATAGAAATGGCTCGATCCGGTAATTCATAGATGCCTTTTGAGTCGGTGCCGCTCTCGAACTCTTGTAGCTCGAGTGCGGCACCATTGTGGCCAATTTGGATAGCTACTCGAAGTTTCGGTTGCAGTGATCTTGAAGCGCACTGCTAGAGCCAATTAGCTTATTTGCGCAATATTATAACCTCACTTTTGGTCTCGTAAATTTTACTATATCGAAGAAACGGGAGAAGCGAAAGTCAGTCTGACCTCAATCGCATTGTGCGAGCAGGAGTTCACTTCAGTAACATAACTGGCGCTTCAGCGACTTGTTTGTCTGAATTTTGATTCCCTTACTGCTACAGCTGGTTTTCTTTATTTAACCATTACCTATGCTTTGTAACACTGTCATACGAGTTACTCGGTGATTGTAAGTAATAATATTAAAAGAAGACATAGCTTTGGAGTGAAGATCTGTCGCATGTTATTTTCGATGCAACCTTTTCTGATAGGTCCCTGATAAGTATATCATAAACTCAAAACAATGGACATAACTTCATTGCCGCGCTTTTCAATTCGGTGGTATTTTGACTCGGCCTGTTACATTTCTTCGATATTTCAGAACACCGATCGACACGAGCACTCTTAAAACGAGAGCCCTGATTGGCTCGTTGCGCGATGACGCTGAGTGAAACACGGCAGAACAAAAAGGTCACGCGAAAACCCTCGTGGCCTACTTCATCAATGACGGCATGTGGTTACGTAATCCTGGCGTCACAGATCACCGAAGTCAGCGACGCCATCACGTCCTCACATGACGTCAATGTATGATGATGTCATCACACTACACGGTAGCTTGATCAATGATCGGCTGATCTCTGAGGCAATGCAACACCACGAGCAGTGCTGAAGGTAAGCCCTGGAAGAACAACGCCAACCAACTAAGAACGGCAACGTAATTTAAGCGAGAAATTAGAAAACAAGGTGTCGGTGCTGGTGCCGATGTTTCGCGAATCGGACTTGTCCTTTCACGGCTGAAACTGAACCGGTTGCTGCATTGAAAAGACAAGCCCGCTTTTCGAAACGTCAGCTCCAACAATTACACCATTCTAACGAATTTCTCATGGCAAGCTTCCATTGTCCCCTTCTTACCTTATTCAAGGTAATTTAAAATGGCACAAAAAGTGAAACAATCAGTCTATATCGATAAATTGTACCCAGAGAACTCTATTTCAATTATTTTAGCATCACATGTTGTTCAGTAAACATGAAAATTGAGGTCAAAGCTTTTATTTCTAAATTTCGCACCAAAATTCCCTTTTGTGACACCACGATTTCAAAGTGTATTTTTTTTTGCTATTTGGCTAGATTAGTTCAACAAGATTTTCTGAAACTTGGTACGTTAGATCTACGGTCCTCTTAGAGAAGATTTCCCTTTTTTTCTGCCTGATGAGGACGTGCGTACGACCTACTTTATACAACAGCAAAGTGTATGATGGCATGACAATCTGTGCAGGAATTTCAAGGTGGCGATTGCTGCACGTTTTCTTTTTTCTCGTCTTCTCGCAGAAAAAGAGATGTGTTCGGCTTTGCGAAACTGTAATTTAATAAAACGCGAAAAATAGTTTCTCATAAAAAATCTTTAAAGCATCCCTTTATGCATTTTTTTCTCAAACAGCGGTCCTTTATGTCTTGCAAAAAGTTTGGTCCTTCATTATATATTCTAACGCATTACCAAATGAGCAGTATGGGCTTTCGCCTTCGATAGTTAAATTGAACTTTTTTCCCCATGAATGAGTACTTTTGTCTATGGGCTGAAATCAAAACTGGTATTGTATAAGAAAAAAACAAGACAGCCTCAAAACATCATAAAGTAGTGGAGCCATATTTGGATCAGAGACGAAGCCCTGGGAAGATCGTATAATTTCCTAGCGTGGAGTGGCCGTGCATTGATTTGAGGCTGGATGTATGGCTATGGTGTCCCTTTTTTTTAACCCTTTTGGAGTTCAGGCGCTCCAATATGAAGCGTCTATAGTCGCCAGCAATCCCAGATTATAAAACTGACTATGGCCGCCTTGGCGGTTGGGACCCCCAGCATTGTTGTTATTCCCTGGGCGATATATCCGCTTTTATTTTTCCAGTACACCGACTTGCCGTTAGGGCATCTTTGGCTCTTACGAAGTTGGTGTGTGCTTTAGGGGCTTAAAGATCAGTTCTTTCATAATAAAGAATATTCCTATGTTGACTGAATTCTTTTTCATTCTGATGCCCTGACACTGAAAAGATATGAGTTTCAAGGACTCCTCGAAAAGAAAAATAAGAGTGTAGAGTAGAGTTGGGGGCTTCATATATGAATGCGTTTGGCGATTGTGTAGTTGACATTACGGAGCGTTATTTATAGGAGTTCACTGCCCTTGTTGTTATAAATAGGAACTGCACTCTGTACAAAGGTTGTGTGTGTGTATGCATCGCTGATGTAAAAAACGCTGTGGTGGCTACGAAAAAGTAAAAACTGAAAATAAAAAAATTAATGAAGCAGACTCCGAGGCTTAGCCGTCGGTCAGTAACCTTGCCGTCGTTCAGTGATCTTCGCAATCACTAGAACCGTGTTATTACGTCCAGCATTTAAATTGCATGGTGTTTGCTTTTACGAGCATTTCTAATTCAGTAGTATTTCTGTGAATTCGTGCCCCATTCGGCCGCTGTTATAACTTTACTCATGCGTTTTCTTGATCGTAATACGTACTAGTAAGCACTGCAAACAAAATTTTGATGGCAGATGTCATTGTCTATCCTCTCTTAAAAATAATAAAACATGCGTTCACTTGATTTTGTTATCTAGACTAAATTACGTTGCGCGCTTTGTATGCGTTATCAAGTTCAGTAAGGGATAGATTGAAATAAATAAAAAACCGCCAGGGATGCACGAAACGCGAAGCACACTCACAGGGAAAACTGGAAGAGCGGACTTTCTAGAACTTTAATTCTTAAAACGCATTTAGGGTAACTACTACAAGCACACTTGTAGTGTACCCGCTATGCTATAAACCATCATAATATTTCTGTGGCAATCTCATTCTTCGTCGTTCTTCGGAGAAGTGTGGTTCCCGTTACACACTTGTGAACAATTATGTACATACTGTGGCTGACGACGATGAAGAATAATGTTTCAGGCTTTTTGTAACACGTTGGAGCATTCGAACACCCACTCGTTGCGTGGTTCGCATTGTGTAACGGCTGGTTGTTACCTTGCTGTTCTAAAACGCTTCTTTACTCATATTAACGCCACTTGAAGCCAGCCTTGGGTCAGATCGCAGCGAAGTTTCAAGCACCGAGTTTGATTGATTGACATGGGGGTTTAACGTGCCCAAACAACCATAATGATTTTCAGAGATGCCGTAGCGAAGGACTCCGGACATTTCGACCACCTGGGGTTCTTTAATGCGCACCCAAATCTGAGCACACGGGCCTACAGCATTTTCGCCTCCATCGAAAATGCAGCTGCCTCAGCCGGGATTTGATCCTGCGGGTCAGCAGTCGAGTACCTTATATAGGTAGGATAGACCGCCGCGGCGGGGCCAAGCACCGACGCCGCTCAGTAATGGAATACTGGGGTGCCACTTATCGGGCCCGGGTTAGAATACCATTCTATCCTCAGTATTTTTTTATTTATCTATTATTTTGTTTCTTTCGCGATAGTGGTTACGAACACCGGTGGCGGCGGAGGCAGCCGCGGACAACTACGGCGCCGAAAACGACCCTTGTGATCTCATAACGGCTCTCGCTGTAAAAAAAAAAAAAAAAAAAATTCACGTGTGCTAATGTAATGCCTCGATAACGTGTCCTAACATCGTCGGACCCGATGATGAGGACCAATTACAGAAACATTTGTGGTTACAATAGGTTATTTTATACAGTAACGCATATAGGATCGTGGCAAACCAATTTTCCTTCACATACACACTGCATATACTGTAGATTGCATCGCGGTGTGTGTAGTATAGGGAAATGTAGGCAGCTCGTTGTGATAATACACAAATAATACAGAAGGAATGGTGGGAAAACAGACTTGCAGACATATCGACAATATTGGATTGTGATGCACAAATTACAAACAATAAATTAATGAGTACATAATAGTTAACAAATTGAAGCTTTAAATGAGTAAACATTCAAGAATTGTACTTATGAAAATCGCCGTCAATTTCCTTGACATGAAAATCGTATTCAAGGAAATATTTTTTTCGATTGCTTGCGGGAATGCTACCAGCATGTTGTGTAGTAATAGAGAAATTTAAATCTTTGTGGTTACTTAAAAGATTTGTAATTTGCCAGTTCATTATAATTGTTCTCCACAATTTGTTCCAGTCTTCGGCGTAATGTATGCAGAACGTGTGAAGTGGTACTTGGGGCAATTGTTCGTATAAGTGGATAGAAACCTCTGAGGGTCGGCTGCATATTGAGAATAAGTGATGTTGGAGAGTCGCTAGGCATACATTGCACGAATGCGGAGTATTTGACTCACGATAAAAAATGAGGTCACGTGCTCATAGTATGATAAATTAGGAACAAAACGGAGAGCTTTCTTTTGCATAATGAGTAAGTTGTTATAATTGTTTTGAGATGTTACCCCGCAAACAAGTTTGCAGTAACGAAAGCGAGAATGTATTAAAGAAAAGTAGAGCTGTCGTTCAAGGTATGTAGGCAGTAAGTTGCGATGGCTATTTAACATACCTATATTGTTTCGGAAATACTGTGTATCATGAAATCTACATGCTTAGTTCATCGTAGATTTTGTTAAAACTGAACTTCATAAAATTTGCGTTGCGTAACACGCTCAATTCGCTCACGCCGAAATGTAATAGCATTATTCAGTATCACCAATTTATTGATGGCGGGAAATACCATGAACTTCGTTTTACTGACATTTAACCGTAGACGATTACAAAATAACCAGGCTGATAAGCTCTGTAACCAGGAGTTTACCAATGGTACGCCAGTAACCAAGTCGGCAAATACACTCGTGTCAAGTTTTAATTTACAAGCCAGCATTCCTCGAGCTGCTATCTGAATCAAATTACCCAGATGTGAGGAAGAACAAATTAAGTTGATAGGCGAGATCTTTTCCGGTATAAATCTGGTTACTCAAGATAATTTGACTGGTTAAAGTGGTATGTGTATTTTTCTAATGTTATTTAGTGTAGACTTTGTTCTACGGGGATCAAAATTTATTTAAGCGAATTTGTTAGCCTAGTACTGATGTTGTGACTTTTTTTATATTCGTCTCTAACCTGTTTGTTAAACGCTTAAATTCAACAAATATTTGTATTTCTCTAGTTAGTAAAAAGTTTTTGAAAAGCCTTTTTTGTTTCTACATACGTTTTAAAAGTGAGCGGATTGTCCAGGGTTTTCTAGCTTTTTTGCACTGACGTGTTGATGTTATGGGGAAATCTTGATCATTTAATTCAAGTAACTTCTCTAAAAATGTATCATATAATGCATTAGTCATTTTGCTCTTGTAATAGCTCCTTCCAATTTGCTGCTGACACCAACTCACGAAACTCTTCAATTTTGACAGTGGTTATGATCCTTGAAGGCGTAGCAGTAAAAGGACTACTCGCGGAACTTAACTGATAATTTCGGTACCGTACAATACAAAGACAGATGATCACTTAGGTCACAAGTGATAACACCGGCTCTACGAACACTTGCATCTAAAGCAGTTACACATAAATCAAAGAATCAATAGAGGGTTTAATACGAGTGGGGACATCAATAATATTAGAAAACCCATTTAAACTTATGACATTGAAAAACTGCATAACGGTCGGACCAGTTTGCAGAATGCCACCGAGTGAAATCACCAAAATGTACAACCATATATATATATATATATATATATATATATATGGTTGTACATTTTGGTGATTTCACTCGGTGGCATTCTGCAAACTGGTCCGACCGTTATGCAGTTTTTCAATGTCATATATATATATATATATATATATATATATATATATATATATATATATATATATATATATATATATATATATATTTAAACGCATGGGCTAATCGTAAATCAATATGAGTACCGACATGGCCGAATCGAACGATGGCCAAATTACGAGTCGACAAACTTGGAACGGTAAATGTCGAAGACCTCTTGCCACGCGCATCAACGCGTGCCGACGATTGCAGCGCGACTATAGGTGGGTAGGGGCAAAATAAACAAATCCAAAAAAACTGAATGGTTTTTGAAATAGTCGGAATTTTCTATATGTCAAAGTTAATTTACTCTTTATTTGACACTTGGCTAAATTGTTGATTGCCTCGTTTTCGGGTCGAGTGTTATAAATGGGGGGCGTATCCAGGCGATTTGCTCTCAGAGTTTGTTTAGTTTGGCGCCCTGCCGGGTCAACGAGGCATAGCTCACTTTTGCGTGGTAGTTTCGTGTGTACCTTGCGTAAGTTATTTCCTTATTTGCTGTTCGCTGCCGTGACATTTCAGAGCTAGACTAGCTAAGACGTGTAGATAGCCGCTCTTGCGACTGCCGACTGCTTTCGCTATCGCATGGCCAGAGTGCCCTCGCACGTCGGTGACGGCGAATGCAACACGCTAGGCAACAATACGCTGTACTTGACGCTTAACAAAGCGATATTTTCAAGGCTGCTGTCATGAAGCTGTGTTTTCCCATGATTTGGCAGCGTGAATTTTCGAAATATTATGCCATTGTGCTCGTGAATAGTTGGCACAATTTCATCTCCAATGTTTTCAATATGTATAGCAAGCACACGATTTGGCTAATAAAACAACCTTGCTTCCTCAATCTTTCTTGGTCATCTTTTTTATCTCGCGCACGCAATCAGCGAGCAATAAGGCGCAATAAAATCGCGTATATATAACTGCACGTAAAAGGTCAGCAATTACGAAAAATCAATATTGCGCCACGTAGGGCACATGCAAGACGTCACTATCACTTCCGATTGTACATCATATCTTATTTTTATTTTTTGTTTGTTGTTAGTTGTGCCCTCAATATGTAGTTGGTGGCGGTGACAACAAGTCGCCAATTACTGGGTACTCGAGTTTCTCCGGAACTTACGCTACCAGTTTACATATATTTTGGCCGAAACTCAGTGCGTCACCACACTGTGCGTACACAAAAGTTCATGAGTGAATGTAATTTGAGGGTGTAAGTGCTGTGAAGGTCCATAGCCGGGGGGGCGGATTCAGTTTAACATATATAGCTATATGAAGGTATTTATAAAATTGAAGGTTTAGTAGAGGCTACATTATTAAATAATAATAATAATAATAATAATAATAATAATAATAATAATAATAATAATAATAATAATAATAATAATAATAATAATAATAACATGACATTATTATGATTGACGCTGTAGGGAAGGGCTCCGGAAATTCGGACTATGTGGTGACGTGCGCTGACATCACGCAATAGGTGGGCCTTTACCCTTTTGTCTCCATTGAAATGCGACTGCTGCGGCAATTATCGAGGCCAGAACTTTGGAGTCAGCAGCTGAGCACCATAACCGCTACCCCGTCACGGTGGACATCATTTGTAATATATATTGAGCAGATTCAGTTGGTTACGTAGTTAGTGACATAACATAAGAGTGCTTTGTCGGCGAAGTTTAGGAGCTTCTGTCAACGCGATGCAGATAACGCGTCGCTCGTCTACAGACGGGTTCAGGTTCTGCCATGTTAGTCTATTAACCTGGACGTATTGTATATATATATCAACTAAACAAAGAGGGCTTCGGTGGACTCATAGGCGTGAAAACGGTCGGGTTGCTGCGCTATGCGCTTCGTGGCCTTTATAAATCACGTTGCAATGTGTAAAAGTAGTAAAACAGTTGAACTCCTCAAGTTGGTTGTGCCCGTAGGACGTGCCTTATAGGTAAAATAATATACAGGTGCAACGTGCCATCTGGGTTCTCAGCCCAGTGTACATCCAGAAACTGAAAATAACCAGATGTCGCCAAGATAGTCCTTCTTGCAATAGACTTTTGAAATACGTAGTGATCAGATACATTTTTTTTTTTCACAGTGCAACAGTTTCTATTAGGCATGCTGCAGTGAACACAAAATAACGCAGTATGGCTTATCGGCAGACACGTATTGCTAAAAATGTCTTCGCGTGATTGAACTCCGCAGCAAGATAACGTGGTCTTTGCAACATGCGCAGTGGGCTACAGCAAGGGAACATGACAACAATCACACCAAAAATTAGTGTAGAGAGAGAGAGGGGGAGATAACCAACGCCGTATAGTAATCAATTATACGCAAGCGCGATTTGTGGTTACCTCAATGGGGTCTCCTAGTACACGCTGCCCTTTATTATTATAAAAGTGGTTACGACAATGTAATCAACTTGACTAATAGTGATGACGATTAGGTTGAATGAAGAAAAAAAAGCTTGTTGTTCAATAAATGCTGATATTTCGGCTCTCGTGTGGGAGCCGATTCACCAACATTTTAAAATAAACTTTTCAGATTTATTTTTAGACACCGCCTTTTTAAAATTAGGCTTCTACTAAAATTAGGCCGTAGTGCACCTGCATTAAAAAAATACCCTTTTACTATGTTTCCTCCCGACCAGTCGCGCCCCCGTCAAACCTTGAACCTCACTAATAAACGTCGATCTGAAGATGTCGCTGTGGTCGAAGCGACTGCCCAAAATTTAATCAGTAAGCATTTCAGAATACTCGAGATTAACTTTAGGGCACTAAATCCCGTCAGTTTCATTAAACTGTAGGATTTATTAATATTATTAATATTTATTATTCGACAAAAAGTGAACAGTGGGAGTGGGTCACTATACCACGGAGACCACCATATCGAAGGGTTGGGGGACTGGGAGCTATATATGGCTTGGGATTAATTTTAAATAATCTTGGTTAGTTTGCGTGCAACTAGTTACAATAACACTACAGCGCTTGAGAATGTCGCTCTCATATAAAAGTTCTGTACTGTAACTCCCCGTTTATATAGCCACGAGGGAATGCACGCGCGCTCGTACTGCTTCCTCTGTTGTGCAACAGGGTAAGGTAAATACAATCACGCTGAAGTGAAGCCGATGCGAATTTCATAGTTTTTACGTGGGATAATTTAATGACGCACGCATTGAGTTGCGTTAATGGTCTCGTGGTCTGTTGAAAGAATTGAGATAACATGAGAGGATAGAGGGTAGGCGTTGCTGCCGTCAAAGTTGCCAGCAGCTGTATTAATAACAAAGGCTGAAGTGATCGCTGGCAAGCTGGTCGTCAACGGGTTGAGCTCCACAATGTAGTTATTTCTCTATAAGCAGTCGCATACACTCTACGCTTATAACACGTAAAAGGTGGTGGTCCTCGGTTAATGAAGTAACGCTATCCGCGAGGTAATGATGTCGCGTTAGAGCTATAGGCTAAGCACCAGAAAGAAAAAAGAAAAAAAAAAACAAAGTACGGAGTGAAGCCTTCTATAATGTTCCTCCGATCAACTCCGGTCCTGCGCTTGCTGTTGTCATGTTATACTCACAAACTTCGTAATTTCATCTGCCCACCTAACTTTTCTGTCTCCTCATCGCGTGTTTGCCTCTTCTTGGAAACCATTCGGTTACCCTTAATGACCAACGGTTGTCCTACCTACAAGCCTCGCTCATGTCCATTTCTTCTTGGTTTCAACTGTATTGACCTTAACGTACATTTTTTCCTGACTATACGCTATCTCCCTGTCTCTTATTGTTACACTTACTGGGCTAGACATGAGCAATGCAGCATCCCAGGAAGACTACTGGAGAAATAAGTGTTATGTCTTCCATCAGAGGATAATAAAATGATGTTTTTTAATTCACTCAAGTATGAAAACATCTGAACAAATGGGAATCTACATCGTAGAAATTGTTTGTGTGATTTAGCAGTACTCCCGCTTTCTAAATACAGCTGGGAATCGGGACAAGTTTTTCATCAAATTGTCACGAGGCAATTTGTATTCGTCTTGCGGGCATTTGTTTGCCTTAACACCATGCGTAAACTGCGTTCGCGCTATCAGTCTGACGTAGGAATATTAATAGGAAATGCCGTTACAGCAACGATTATACACTCTTCTAACGCTACGCGCTGATTTCCAACACCACCCGTATACATATTCCCGCGTTGTTGATGAAAAAATAGCGAGTGCGTATCTAAGAGAAAGGAAAAGCTAGCAGTTTAGATGGCGATTACTGCTGTGTGAGAGAAAGTCTGCCGTAATAAAACAGTGGTTACAGTGTTCGGATACCGACCAGGATATCGTGCGTTTCATTCTGACCACTGCGGGTACATTTTGATGGATGTGAAATGTTATATACAGTCGCGTTTGCTGTGTCATGTTAGTGCACGTTAAAGAATTTCCGGAGTCCTTTGGCATGGCCCCTAGTCATATCGTTGTTTTGGCACGTAAAAAAAAGGTCAGATATCATTTTAAATTATTATGGTTGAGGGCGTGCCCGTAGCTATGGGAGGTGCTTTAACCACCCAAATTGAAATTTGTAGGTAATGGGGCGTTATACAAAAAAAAGATGAAAAATAAATATTTTTAAAGCCTTCAACAAATGCCCCCCTGCCCCCCGTCCCCCACCAACCCCGAAAAAATTCCTGGCTACGGGCCTGGTTATGGGGGACGAACTCTCTTCAAAGGGAACAATCGTTCTCGAAATGTATTTACCCACCGGAACACGCGATACCATCGTGATTTACTCTAAGAATTTGATTCACAGTTATTAGTACATGACCTATAAATTACGCAAATGTGGTAAGAGCCTGTGCGCTCTGCTATTCAGGTGAAGTCATTCAGCGAAAACTTAATTTAACGGACGAGCAGCAATGATATGTTGAAGTGCAATTGCCCCGCCGTGGTGGTCTAGTGGCTAAGGTACTCGGCTGCTGACCCGAAGGTCGCAGGGTTCAAATCCCGGCTGCGGCGGCTGCATTTCCGATGGAGGCGGAAATGTTGTAGGCCCGTGTGCTCAGATTTGGGTGCACGTTAAACTTAGTACCCCAGGTGGTCGAAATTTCCGGAGCCCTCCACTACGGCGTCTCTCATAATCATATGGTGGCTTTGGGACGTTAAACCCCACATATCAATCAATAATTGAAGTGCAATCACGGGGGAATGAAGCCTGCACGCTGAAAAAAAAAATCGCTTGAGTTCACGGCGCGCAGCTCCCCAGTTTCATTATCAGGGCAGCCAAGCCGGCGCTTCCCGCCCTACTGACGTCACAGACGCCTCGGCTCAGCTTGTGCGGCTGGTCACACCGATCAATACGCACAGCCTGTCACTCGCTGTCGAGAAACCTGAAAGGAACCGGGCGCGAACAGTCAATAGGGTTCGCCCTTCCGGTCAATAGCGACACGTGCATGGCACAGGCATCCGTAGGACGGCGAGACCGGCCCACGTGGGTGTACCTTAATTAGCGAGACCAACGCCAGTTGTCGCAATAAGACGCTGATTAGCTGCCCTGAACAGCGTCCAAATGAGAGCATTGTTTCAGCATCAAGATTCACTAACTCTTCGTTTTGCGTTTATTCGCAATCTGAATTCTTTGTGAAGGAGAGCAGTAAATGACGCGGCCATAGCAGTACAGTTGGAACTTAATCTAACGGAGCACGATTGAACGACTTTCTCGATTTAAGGAAGACTTTCCCATTTCAACTCGATTTAACAATCTCGTTGGCTTCGCCAGGTTGCGTGGCTTTGTAACGACGAAAGACACCGCCATATGAGAAAGTACACGTGTACTCGAACAATGCGCGCTGCAGAGGAACGTGCAAGCCCTGTCTGTTGCGCTGCTTACTTCAGAAAAGGCACGCTTCGTCAGTGTTATCTGCGCGCTGTCTGTATCCGGTATGATCGATTACAACCTAACATTACTACAAGTTTCGCCCACCGTCATCAATGTTGCCCACGCATAAAATATGCGTAAACGTTCCATCCAATTACACTCGCTCATTTTCGTGACGTCAAGCAGCACGATAGTTATAGCGCGAGAACAAAACGACGACAAAGAGACAAGAAGGACACGAATGCTCTTTGTCGTCATTCTGTTCTCGCGTTACAACTATCGTGATGTCATATCAACGAGCCCAAACTGCCACACGTCAAGCAGCGTTTGCGTCTTAGAGATATATAGCTGCCATACCCACACAGACACATGCTTGAGCCGCTCATAGTAAAACGAAAACTTGGATCTTCTCACCGGTTTTCCGTCGGAAGGATGACTTTACTTCTCGATATACATCTCATGTATACAGCCACCCGTGAACGATGGGAGGGTTTTGTCTTAGGGGTGGAAAGCCGTGTTTCATCGCGGTAGGGGTAGGAGAAAGCGCTGGCTTAGCTCGGTTGAGGGGTAGTGCTGGGGTGGGTTGCACGGGGTAACGAATCCCTTTCACGACCCCCTGCTGACACCCATGCAGTCACCCAAATACCTAACTAGCTTGCGCAGCGGAGGTTTGTCTGAGGGCGAGCGCCCTACGGGGGAAAGAGCTTACAGAAAAAAAAAAAAATGTTTTGTGAAAACTTCTTCCGGGGCATGCATTTTCCCTCTCCCTTCTTCGGGACCTTACTGCGTCATGGTGTGAAGATACACAGAAAAAATAGGTGCTTTCACACGCTATAGTCAAACGTTGGGCGACTGTACGTTATCGAAGAAAGGTATCTACTTAAGTTTTGAAAGAAAATCATCTAGAATGAATCTTAGATTCGCAAGTGTGCCACATTTTGTGAGTAGAGCTTCTATTTATTATTAGGCTGTAAGTGACTACAGACGGTGCCGTACTATAGTTCACATTTTGTTATTATTTGTAGAAAGATTACTTATTTTTATTGTTAAACCTAATTGACACCGGGAAGCTAAAGCCCAACTTCAACGGTTATATGTCTCTGAAACATTTCCGTCACGTGGGTGACAACAAACGTGTTTCGTAACTCTGACAATAATCCTAAACAAACAGTAAATAGCAAGAATGTAGCGGAAGCTCTATCGTGTGACGCACACATTGGAATGCACAGGCTGTGATGGTGCACAAAGGTGTGCCCACCTGGCACATGCAGAGAATGAAAGAGAGTGATGACGAAGAACTAGCACGTGTTCGTCAATTTCTCAATTAGTGGCCGCTCACCATCACAGAGGCTTGCTTTCGAAGCTGTTAAACAATCACAGCTGCGATGACACTATTCGCCTTGCGAATTCTTCCCGTCGTCCCCCGCTCTAGTTGTTGAGCCGTAACTGCATATAACTTTTGTAAATTTTTGCTGGGAAGCCCCAGTGACCAATCAAAGCAATAACCTGTGTGCTGGTTTTTATTAAGACTGTTCCTCGTCGATCGTCTGATAGAGCAAGCCGCGCCAGCAGATCAACTATAATCAACACTCTTAAAAAGCGACTTTCGAATGACATTGAGACTCCGATTGATTGATATATGGGGTTTAACGTCCCAAAACCACCATATGATTATGAGAGATGCCGTAGTGGAAGGCTCCGGAAATTTCGACCACCTGGGGTTCTTTAACGTGCACCCAAATCTGAGCACACGGGCCTACAACATTTCCGCCTGAAGACATTGAGACTCCGGATTCCGGCCTGAAGATAGTATGTCGTCGAACATTTGTAAAGCGGAGTGGTGAACCTGTCTTATATCCTGTACACGACCTTGGTTTTTACTTGCCTAACTATAAGAAGTAAAGATAATTTTCTTGTTATAAAGGTCAATTTTTCTGCGGCGATAAGTTGGTGCCAGAGATTGCCAGAGTTGAAGTTGAGCGAATTATATTCCAGCGTCCCTGTTGTTTCTTTGTATACGGTATCTTGTCGAATACAACACGCGCGCACACACACGCACACACACGCACACACACGCACACACGCGCACACACGCGCGCGTGCACACACGCACAAACACGCACACACGCGCGCGCGCGCACACACACGCACAAACACGCACACACACACACGCGCGCGCGCGCACACACACGCACAAACACGCACACACGCGCGCGCGCGCACACACACGCACACACACGCGCGCGCGCGCACACACACGCACGCACACACACGCGCGCGCACACACACACGCACGCACACGAAAAGAAGGAAAAGGAAAGGAGTTAAAAAGTTTGCTTATAAAGGGATAAAGTGAGGGTGCGAGTTATACAAACGCACACACGCATACGTACGTACATACATACATACATGCATACATACATACATACATACATTTATACATACATACATACATACATACATACATACATACATACATACATACATACATACATACATACAATACATTCATCTATTGCAGGGGGGGGTTCCATGCAAGAAAATATGGAACATTGTGGTTCCTCATTCCTTGTCTCCATCCCTGGTAAGTTATCTCCACGTACGCACAATGGCGACGACCACTACGATGGTCAGCTGCTAATGAAAAACTTTGCCCGAACTGCCCTGACATATACATGGCTGAGTACTTACCGTATGTGACGCTCCGGCATCAATATCGCAGCATTAATATAAGCATGAGACAGCCGTAGCTAGATTTTTTTCTTTTACCCAACTTGTGCGTAGTAATAATTGCATCGAAGGACAGGGCTGTACTGAGTGGGTGGCTGTCACCGGTAAAAAATAAAAATAAAATTGTGGTAGCTTTTTTATGAGAAGAGTGAAGCAAGTAAGCGTTTATAAAGCTGTCATCACGTCTACCTATTATTATTATTATTATTATTATTATTATTATTATTATTATTATTATTACTGACGAAAGGGGCGTTTTGCTATGGAAGATGTAGGATTAAGGCCTATTAATATCAAGGATAGGATGTTACTACATGCGCTAAAGGAGTACATCGTGTTCGCTGGCTAAATGGAGCTGCCCAACCCCACCCGTCTCCCCTTATTTTTTTTGTCGGCCCTTGTTTAGGCATTGACGACTTTATTATAGAAGATGTCAGACTTCATTAGTTTCCTCCTGTACTAGTGTTTGCTTATTAAGTGAAAATACCTAAATGAAATGATGTACGCATAGCAAACATCATTAGTGCTTTGCCTCACAATGCCTTACTTTCTGTGCATCATTCTCACGCACCGGTTAAAACACAATTAAGGCACCTAGATTACATATCAAAGCCGTCGTCTGTCGAGTAATATAGTGAAAGTTGAGTTTATCACTTGTAATCCTGCGTGGGCTTTAACGCGCGGAAGAAATACAATTTCATGCTTCACCTCCCCTTTTTACTGTTTCTACGCAAAATATATGAAACGTGGCTTTTTACTGCACATTACTGGCGCCAGAACTTATAAAAATGTTTACGAGAGCCCTTATTCAAGACATCAATGTTGTGCAAGATGAATTTTCGTTTATCAGCAAAGCCAGTTGAACTAGTTCAACTTGGAACAGCTTTGGCATTCAAGGAACACGAAAGGCAAATATTAGGTCGATGTTGATTGCTGAAATAGCGATCCAGAAACCTAGTGGTGCTAGCTTAGGGCCAAGGAAGTGCTTATTTAACCAAATCACGTTTGAGTGGTCCACATCGCGTTAGCACACTTCAAATTACCCGCCCAAAGTGGAAGCTTTCACGTCACAGTTGCCGTGCACAACGTTGCCTGGCTTTAGTGCGCGGCCGCCGACACTAGTAGCAGTAGAACGAAAGTAGCAGGAGCCACAGCAGCAACAACAGCAATTAAACAATTTCCGGTCATGAATCCCGAGATGACAGGCGTGCTTGTTTCAACTGGGCCCCACTAGATGGCACGACTTATCTAGTTTAACTAAATGCAGGGGCTTTAAGTTTAACACGGCAGAAATTGAATTTTTGAACCCCTCGCACCAATCGCCATAGTTAGATCCGGTGATTCTTCTTTCCATGAATCAATCATAAAGGAACACGCGGCATTGTATTACGTCTCCTAATGAACGCAAGGTTATTTATTTAGTGGAGCTAGTTCAATTACCAGTGATTGTAGGTAGTAAGTCTTACGTCATTGGGACCATTTTGCGAATGTCCTAGTTGTGGCGCATAGGTTCTTGTGCATTTATGTTAATTTCACGGTAAGTATAGGGCACTGCTGTAGATAATATTGTCCTTTTAGGCGTTGTCATACACTGAGATTTCTATCTAACTTCAATTGTTATTTTAAATTATTGTCGCAATAGAGCCTTCCAAGAAAATATAGACGGCTTTGCAAAATGGCCTCCCCACCGCTTGGAGTTGCCCATGATAAGACATTTCGTTGCCAGATTTTGGTGCCTGTGAACGACAGGACAACAAGCTTTCCTGCTTGTGACATGGTTTTGCAACTGTTGTTACATTACGCTTGCAGTGCTCAGAAAGTGAAACACGATGATGTGCTCACATGATAGTCGGTACTTTTTGTCTGTTAGTTTACGCCACAAGTGATCACTGGAGCACCAAAATGCTTATCAAGGCAGAGATGCGATGATAGTGGTTTACGTGTTTCGTAGATGGAAAATTACCGCTATCATTGACTGGACCACGTCCAATTGCCGCACAAGGATTCTGTAAAGGAAGGAAAATAGGAGGAAAAGAATGGCAGGGAGGTTAACCAGCCTATAGGCAGCCGGTTTGCTACCCTGCGCACGCGAGGGGGATGGGGAGATGAAAGATAGAGAGCAGAGAGGGAAGAGAGATAAACACAGCACATTCGGCAGATGTTGAACAACACAAGCTGAACCGTGCCCTGCAGCTTCACTATAACCCAGCCTTGCGCGAGCTAGTGTAAGTTGTGCCAATTTTGTTGCATACAATTAAACATATAGCCTTGGTCCACCCTGCAGCAGTTTCTACGCGCATGCTCATTACCCAGAGCTAATCAGGGATGTTTTCAAGAAAACACCAGCCATACCAATTATTAAATTTCAATTGCTAAGCATCATCATCATCATCCTGACTACGTCCACTGCAGGACAAGCGCCGCTCCCATGTTCGGCCAGTTAACCCGGTCCTGTGCTTGCTGCTGCCCATTTATACCCGCAAACTTCTTAATCGCATCTGCCCACCTAACCTTCTGTCTCCCCCTAACTCGCTTGCCTTCTCTGGGAATCCAGTTAGTTACCCTTAATGCCCAGCGGTTATCCTGTCTATGCACTACATGCTCGGCCCATGTCCACTTCCTCTTCTTGATTTTAACCATAATATCCTTAACCCTTGTTTGTCCCCTAATCCACTCTGCTCTCTTCTTGTCTTTTAAGGTTACACCTGCCATTTTTCTTTCCATTGCTCACTGCGTCCTCCTCAATTTAAGCTGAACCCTCTTAGTAAGTCTCCAGGTTTTTGCTCCGTAGCTAAGTACCGGCAAGATACAGCTGTTATATACCCTCCTCTTGAGGCATAGTGGCAATCTACCTGTCATAATTTGAGAGTGCTTGCCGAATGTGCTTCACCCTATTCTTATTCTTCTAGTTACTTCAATCTCGTGGTTCGTCTCTGCGGTTATTACCTGCGCTAAGTAGACATTGTATTTTACAACTTGAAGTGCACTATTACCTATCTCAAAGCGCTGCTCTTTTCCGAGGTTGTTGTACATTACTTTCGTTTTCTGCAGATTTATTTTAAGACCCACCTTTCTGATCTCCTTGTCTAACTCATTAATCATGAGTTGCAATTCGTCCCCTGTGTTACTCAGCAATGCAATGTCATCGGCGAAGCGCAGGTTATTAAGGTACTCTCCGTTAACTCTTATCCCTAACTGTTCCTATTCTAGGCTTTTGAAAACCTCCTGTAAGCACGCGGTAAATAGCATTGGGGAGATTGTGTTCCTCTGCTTTACACCCTTCTTGATTGGTATTCTGTTGCTTTCTTTATGAAGTACTATGGTAGCAGTTGATCCCCTGTAGATTTCTTTTAGAATGTTTATATATACTTCATCTACGCACTGATTCCGCAGTGTCCGCATGACGGCTGATATTTCTAATGAATCAAACGCCTTCTCGTAATCTATGAAGGCTATGTATAGAGGTTCGTTATATTCTGAGCATTTCTCTATTACCTGATTGATAGTATGAATGTGGTCAATTGTTGAGTAGCCTGTTGGAAATTCTGCTTGTTCCTTTGGTTCATTGATTTTAATGCTTTCTTTACTCTGTTAGCAATGAACTTTATAAATAGCTTGTATACTACAGAGAGCGAGCTGATCGGCCTGTAGTTCTTCAAGCCCTTGTCATCTCCTTTCTTATGTATTAAGATGATGTTAGCATTCTTCCAAGACTCTGGTGCTCTTTCCAAACTAGTCACCTTGTAAACAGGGTGGCTAGTTTTACTAACACAATAGTTCCTCCATCTTTCAGCAGATCTGATGTTACCTGATCCTCGCCAGCAGCTTTACCTCTTTACAGTTTAAAACTGTTTACAGAAGTTTTACAGAGATCTGTACAGTAGCCTAGGCAACCACGACCTTAATACTATAAGAACTAGCAGTAACCCAGATGACACCCCACCAGTAATGATAGAAGTCAGAAAAGCTCTGGATTCCTTACTATTCCTTACGTCCGAATGGCAGTAGAGTATGCTGTTATTGCAGTACCTTCAGTTGTACTGCTGTGGCACGCAGCGAAAGTGCTTTTCTGTTTTAAAGAAGTAAACGGAGAGGAGGGAAATGCAACGAAGCGGTCGATAACTACAACTTCTTAGTTCGGAGAAGCGCATGTATTTTTATATGCTGGCACAGTGAACGTAATCGTCACGGCACACGTAAGCACTAATAAGTGTCGACTGGCACAATCGTCTGTACGTTATCGGAATGACGCGATACGAAATAACACTATAGGAGGAGCGTTTCTGTCGCATAGGGCACGCAGGAAAACTCGAGATGACATATACGCAATATTGATCGTTCCTTCTGGTTTGACATCACTTGCAACTCTCTTCTGGTCTTTGACGCAACTAGTTCCAATCATCAAAGACTTCCTTCAGTATAAGGGATGACGGCTACTCTTCCTGCAGCGAAAAACTTCTTGCGAGGTCGAATTATTTACGTGTGAAGCGATGACCACAACACCAACACGAATACATAACATAGCAATGCTAATAGTTTAGTGTTCACCCTATCGTCTTTTCTTACGACCATCGTGTCACCTACATGATTATTTCCTGAAATATTTGGACTGCGTATTTGTGCTGCTGCTGTACACATTGATAAAGCTTAGTTCATTCTTTCATGGCCCATATTATCGATAGAGCTGCGCGTCTGTCAATTTACTTTGCCAGAGCCAAGTGTAGCCGATTGGACGAAGAAGCGGAAGTACAAGCGTACACAGTTGAAAGACATACAATGCATGTCATGGAAAGAATATAGAGTTGCTTCTATACACAAAGAAATAATAACAGACTGAGGTCGGGTAATGCGTCAAGGCGGGATTGTGCTCGAGTCTCCTCTGGGCCTGTCGGGGGGAGGGGGTCGAATTCTCTGTCATCTTATGCAGCACTGCGACTTAATGCGAAACTCGTGAGACAAATACAAATGCCGGCGGCAGGCAGCATCGCTGCTGGTCTGGTCTCATTATAAATACAGCGTTATCGATCTCGATCTGTCTCGATTTCGCTTTGCTGAACGTATACATTGAAATCGCGATTCCTCAGTCGTTGAGAACATGCTTTTGCAACGAGTGTATGGAGCGACAAGACTATGTTGGATGCCCACCAAGTAGGCGTAACGCCTCTCGACGGTTTCTCGGGTGGCGTCCACGCTCGGATAGGCGACCACGTGGCGGATAACGCTCAGCCTTCGCAGAGCCCTTTCGCGCGTGTCGGCGTCCATCCAGTCGAAGTAGCGCGCCATCGAGTCGTGCACGTCGCTCAGAAGAGCCCGCGTGTCGTTCCAGTCGTCCGGACTCACGCTGTGCTCGGTGAGGAACCAGTTGAGCGGATACGTCGCCATGTCCGACACCAGTTGCAGACAGTGATAGACGGCCTGCGAACGCGAGAGGAAAGCGCACAAACACAATGTGAGAGCCAGCAGCTTCACTGTTTCTGCAGGTTTCACACTGAATGTAACTGGGTGTTGAGCAGCCAAGCTTTTCCCATTACCCACATTGCGTAAAAGAGAGGCTTCTGGGCGCATGGTGAGAGATTAATACACAGCTGACACAAAAAGGCGGCCAGGAGAACGCATGCATTCAGTTGCGTGAACTACAATCAAATCCACCTTTGGAACTCTCGCCAGGAATGCATATGCATCTATAGGCTATGGCTGATAGTTGTAGATGCATCGCCAGAGGAAGCGATACTTCTATGTTTAAATGTTAGGGTCAATGGCGAAAGATAACATATACATAAATTTACCAAAAAAAAAAACTGTCCACTTCTGGTCATGAGAGCGAAATAACTTTATCGACAAGGGTTTGTGATAAGGGGTCAGGAGTTCCATGGGCGGCGCCGCAAGTCCAGGGCTCCAGTGGTCACTGCCGCCTGCCTCACGTGACACAGGAGCGCAAGCTGTACATCAGAGTCAAAGCTGGCGAGCTGCGCCTCCCATTGCTCGAAAGCATTAAGATATTCTGCTTACCTAGAAAAAGGCATATAAACTTGGCGGTAGGTTTAGGCATCTCCACAAAATGCGCTAGAGTGATGGCGAGCCACCACAGTATACGGACAGGCGTGCTCATGCAGCGTTGGAAAAAAAAATTGTTTAATCATTTCAGGTTGAGAAATACCAGCCGTTTGAATACTACAGAGGTTGATCGCGAACTTCCCTTCCAATAATTTGGAGGGGGGGGGGGGGGGGATGGACATTATTGGTAGTCATCGGCATAATCGCATACGCTCTTCACAATTATTGGAGTGACCGGCTTATTCCTTTCTCCTGAATGGATAAAGAAAGCCCTTCTTATTGATTTCATATCCCCTGGTTTCGCCATTTCATTATCTTTTATGACTGGCAAATTCACAGTTTTGTCAGAGAACGTGAGCCTGGGCCGTCCTTGATTGCATTTCCCGGGCCGCGGTGTTTGCCGACGCGCTCCCAATGACAAATCGTCCTCGGAATGCGCGGAAGGAAGAGATGTGCCATATGCCGGCGTAGAGTTCATCAACTGATCACTGTTACAGATTAGCTGCCCTCCTTGGCAACCAATCTATCGCTTGGTCCTGAGGGAACCTTCAGCGGCTATTGTAAAGGACAGTCGGAACAATTTTGCAGTGATTACTCATCGTCGAAATCGTTCATGAAAGTTTTCGAGGCGCCTGTTGAAATTGAATGGACGGAAGCGGCTGTCGTCCCTGTCGTCCAAATTGAAGAATTCTATAGAGAGCAGCACTTCTGCCAACAGGGGTGTTACAAGCGTAGATTTTTTGACATACAGATGACTCGATGTGTAGAGAAAAGATGATATATTAAACGATTTAATAGTTTTTCGGTACTTATGGTATCATATACTTATGGTATCAAACTAAAAAATATAATCATAAAGAGAAATAGTGTGTTCATTTATGTATACCATATACTTATGGTATCAAACTAAAAAATATAATCATAATGAGAAAATGTGTGTTCATTTATGTATACATAGCCTCTGTTAAGGACTTCATGTTGGGAATACCCATCTTATGTGGACCTGTATTTTTGTGAACAGTTCTCATGAAACGCGTAAGAGTTCAGACATGACGATTAGTATAAAAGTGTCCACATAGGGCTATACTCGTCTTCTTGCAAAAATTGATGTCCATGCACCTGGCCACGTTTCTTCTGATAGGTGTACCTGATAAGAGACAAATGCACGAAAAAGAAAACCATATGGTTTCCCGTGGACGTTGATTCAATCTGTAAATCAGGCGTGAAACTTGGCGCTTGCTAGCTCATAGCGGGAATTGGGTATTAGCCTCGAGATCTTCGAGTGGCGCCACGTCGCGTGTGGCGTCAATTTGAGGATTCCCTTTTCAACCTCACTGCAGCCGCTGCAGCTCCTGTACGCAGATCGTCTGCTTCAGACGGAAACTTTGAACTAAGAGCCGAGAGTAAGTTGGTCAACCCTAGCTGATATAAACTCATGATTGGTGTTCTTTTAAATATATTGCAGTTGAAACTCAATTTAACAAAGCGATGTTTACACGTTTGTCCTATTTCGTTAAAACGATAATTTCGGTGAAATGAGAAAGAAAGTTTTCGAAGTTAAAGTCGGTGATGGTGACCCGCACATGGCGACGCCATGTGCGGGCGATGCAGGTTATATATGTACGCGGTGAAGTTAAAGGCGACCAGTATGTACTATGCAGTGACACGGAGGATCAGTGGAGTGATGGTGTGAGCAGGCCGAGCGAAAATGTTGACAGAAGATCAGTGCGGTCTGTCTCATATACAGCGAAATAAAGAAAGCAACCACAACCTCCACTGGCAACATCCGGCCGCGGCGTAGGCTAGAGTTAGCACACCAGGCCCATGTTCCCCCCCCCCCCCCCCCCCCCCAATTTTTTACCAGTTGCATACTTAAAAACAAAAAATGATAATTTCAGTAAGCCCCCCCCCCTCCAAAAACAAAAAACATTCTGCTGACGCCGTTGCCATCCGGTACGTAACAGCGCTACTGATTGTCTAGGATGTTGTGAGGATTGACGTGGCCTGAGGCCTCGTCGCACTAAAGCTATATGACCGTAACTACAGGCCTTATATGTTTTAAGATGATATAGTTCGAGAGAATTCTCGTATAAAATCTCATGTCGGTCAAAATAAGACAGAAATGATGCGCACTTACTCGATATTAATGAGTACTAACAGATGATGAGGGCAAAGAAAGTATGGGGGATTGGAAGTAATTGTAATGTGAATGAGAAGAAAGGTTTGACCATTGCTGGCGGCCAGTTATCTTCTAGTGCACTTTCTTTTCTTCATATTTACATTAGGTTCTAATAACATCCGCTATACATTTCCTAGCATGTTTGTTATTTTACATGATTATTGTATCTAACAATGAATATGAGCCCTCAAGTTTACATATTTTCTGCCTTCCTACTCGGTTATATCAAGAAAAACTTCGTTAACAAAGGCTTGGTGGCCACATTATATAGTACGTTGATTCTGGTTGGTGACAACATCGTACGAGTATTTTTAAGGGAATACATTTTTTTTCTCGTTAGGTAGAGGACTTCGTAAAACCTTGTTTCTTTAGATCGAGTAACAACTGTGGCGCCAAGATAGCAAATATCGAGGCGTTTAGGATCAAGTGGAAGAACTCTGACAATGCTGACCCATTACGACCGATATAGAGAGCGTATTAGACGTTCTAGGTAGACTGGTTGGTGTGAATTGACTTCAGGTATTAATAATGAATGAAGGGAAGAACAAAATGTCGAAAACAAAATGACGTCGTACGAGAGTTCAACTGTGGATTTGCGAAAAGTGTTCATTCACGATATGTAATTCTGAGAATGGCCGCATGGTAGTGTGTGTGTGTGTGTGTGTGTGTGTGTGTGTGTGTGTGTGTGTGTGTGTGTGTGTTAATTACGATCGAAAGGTGTGTGTGTGTGTGTGTGTGTGGTGTGTGTGTGTGTGTGTGTGTGTGTGTGTGTGTGTGTGTGTGTGTGTGTGTGTGTGTGTGTGTGTGTGTGTGTGTGTGTGTGTGTGTGTGTGTGTGTGTGTGTGTGTGTGTGTGTGTGTGTGTGTGTGTGTGTGTGTGTGTGTGTGTGTGTGTGTGTGTGTGTGTTAATTACGATCGAAAGGAGTGCAGGCAAAATGAATGTGCGTATCACAGGGAGCCAGTGTATCACAACCCTACAGTTAGTCCAGAGGTTAGTCGGCACATTCTCCAAGTTAGCCTATACGGTTCGTGGTTGAATGAAAAAAAAAATGAAACATGAGAAATAGTGGAAGAGGGGGATTTCCTTACGCACAATTAGAAAAAAAAAAAACTGCAAACGGTGATTACGTAGGTACAGAACCCGCGAGACTCCTGCCTATGAAAAAGTTTAACACAGACTGTAATTTCAGAGCAGCAGCTGTTCTTGCTACTGTGTTAGCCAGTTTTTTGCCTCACGGGAATCGAGTGTGGGTGAAATAGAAAACCACGGTTTGAAGATGAATGTAGGTGAAATCAGCGAGCTCGACATGTAGCTGCAAAGCGTTGTGCATTCCGATGCAACAAATTTGTTAGCTAGCTCCCTGAAAGCGTTCGTTCTTAATTTGTATTTGTCTCTAAACAAAAAGAAAAAAAAGCCTTGCTTCCTCTACATGTGATATAAGACAAGCTAGACGCCCCCATTCGCATTAGGCAGTGCTTCCATGTAAAGGACAGCAACTTTGTTGCCAGTGCGTGCCCGACAAGCGTGCCCTTCCTGACTTGTTCATTACGTTGAAAGCATTGCCTCGAACCTCCGCTCCAGTCCGTGTCATTGCAGGAACAATAAACTCAGGCTCAAAGCTAAAGGAATGAAAGTACTTCAAAACCACAGCCAGCCATAACAATTTCACCGTCTTGCTGTGATTTTATATTGCTGATATTCCACTCTGTGCGGTGTGCCTCGATATCCTAAACAACGACAGGAAATGTATTGAGGTATGGCGGCGGATGCACTTTCCTTTTTGCTTTGTTTTTTTTTACATCATTTTTTTGTTCTTGTCGTGAGGGTAGGTACAACACATGTGTGGAGCACGGGCCCGACAGCGCCGACAGGCTGATACGGGCGCATTTGAGCGCAGGTTTGATTACTACATAGTCTCAGGTGCTGTTGGATGGCCACTTTTATACGCTATTTATCAAACTTCCGTGTTAAACTTGGCCTGTGCCAGCCTTGATCGCGATCAAGTGTCCATATAACACCGAGATCATGGAATGTTGTTGAAGAGGTATAATAATAATAATAATAATAATAATAATAATAATAATAATAATAATAATAATAATAATAATAATAATAATAATATTGAGAGACGGCTCCGGCAATTTCGACAAGTGTTCTGACATCACCCAATACAAGGGCCTCAACCACTTCTCCGCCATAGAAATGCGACTGCCGCGGCTGGTATCCAGCCCACGCCCATCGAGTCAGCAGCCGAGCATTTACGCCACTGATCTACCGATGCGGACAGAGCGAGCCTGACTGCATGCGCAAGTTCGAGCCACAGCCGCTTCGACAGCGCCAAGCTAAAGGTGGCAGCCCACACTTCAATAAGAACTAAATGAATGTACAAAAATACATATTTTTAACTTCGTATTTATACTCTCATTCCTACATCGATCATCCTGTTTTGCATTGGCGTAGCGCAAGAAGCAAATGATCAGCAGTTAAGTAGCGCACCATAAAAAAAAAAAAAAAACGTCATTATACAAGTGCAATGTCCTGTTCGTGCCCAAGCATAATGCTTCACTCTCGGTGAACACGGAAACGTGGAAGCAGCATGCTTCTCGAATATCCCCCCGATAAGGCAACGCAGAAACCAAAAAACAAACAAACAAACAAAACAAAACAAACTATAAAGGAGCTCGAGCTTCTGCTGCACGCTCGATGCTGCTGCCTCTGCGTTGAAGTACTTCCTCCTCTTTACAAAAGAAACAAACGAGCAAAATACGATATTTCAATGCACCAAAGGTGCGTTTATGACAGCCAGACATTTCGTGCGGAATACTGCAAGTTGTCTGTAATGGTACATCTAGAAGTAAATTGTCAATTCATTGCCAGTCGTCACCGTCGAGATAAGGCCGACACTCCGTGCTGATGCGAACTGAGGCGAAGCGACAGCCTCACGGTGTGTGCGCCATTTTTTTTATTATGATTGATTTAGAGCTACGTCAATGCATACGTCAAGCCACGATTTTTGAATTCTTCAAGGTAGATACGCGACGTGGTGTTGTTCACGTGAACCAAACCACTGGTGTCCAGAAAAGTTGGATATGATAGCGGAACTTTCAGTCGCCGTCTCATGCGGCAGAATCACGTGACCTGGGCAGAAAGGTCACGTCTGACGTAATTGGTGAAGCGGCAGGTTGTGGTCGAGTGGTTCTGGCAGTGTAGTCTAAAAAGTCATGCTTGCAATGTAGTAAAAATTGTCAAGCGGCACGCCTCATGTTTCTGTTTCTCAGTGATAATGGCCAATCATTGACAAAACAGCCATGCTTGTCCAACGTCAGGCATAGCTTTCGCTTTCATTCAAGTTTTACTGCAGTAGTAGGATATCAGACGTGACGATTCTGATCAGGTCACGTCACTCACACGCATGTGACAACTGCAGGGAATTGTGCTGCGGCTCTCTAAGATACTAGTAATACTAATAGTAATTGTTGGGGTTTGACGTCCCAAAACTACCACATGATTATGAGAGAGGCAGTAGTGGAGGGCTCAGGAAATTTAGTCCACTTGGTGTTCTTTAGCGTGCACCTAAATATAAGTAGTACACCGGTTTCGAGTATTTTCGTCTACATCGAAGCACACTCAGATACAGAAACACGTGCCCAAGTGACGGCACCATAGAAAGAACTATGGCATAGTGGTCTTTCAGCTACTGTGGCAATGATGGTTAGTACATGAATTTGCCCAGATTTCGCAATTGAGCCTTCGAATGCACTTCTGAGGCATGACACCGCATTGAATAGAGTCTTGCAACTGCCATTTTTCCTGCCTTTTTTTGGGCCACCATCCCGTTGGCCGACTGCTTCGAGCATGCCGAGGTAGCCTGGGTATTTCCTTCCGATCAAGCATCCCAACCTGAATACCAACCCTTCCAGCACGAAGCTAGCCATCTTTTTGGCAACCTGCTGTTTAGCTACACGAGCTCATTTCTCGCCTGGCAACCTGACTGTACTATCAGCATGGACGCCACGCCCCAGATGCCACTATCTTTAGTCTAGCATTATTTCATGACCAGTCGGGACACACTACCTTATGGGACAGGCTCCTGCAACTGCCATTTTTTCCCATGCAGGTCAGTTACCTTGCAAGCGCAAGTTGTACCCGTTCTAATGATCCATTTATGATTGTGGTGTCGTGCTCTCCGAGATGCTTGTCAGTTATAGCAATCTGTTATGTAATTTGCTTTGCTCTTACTACTTTACGCCTCACCTTGTCTTACTACTGCTTGTACAAACAGGTGACATAGAATGGAATCACCACAGCGCTGCTTTTGGCTCTGTGTCATCGCTTGAACCAATTTCTAAAGCGCTATCTCGTTTAGAATTCAGTTTAGAATTACTAATTAGTGAGAGTAATGAACTCTTACTAATCCATACGTCCCAGTCCAACATCAAAGCTTCTTTCTGTGCACTTTCTGCTCGAGTTGAGATCTTAGAGAAAAGAGTTGACGGAGTTTGGTCTCTCCACTCGCAACCGTCTTCTGGCGCAGCTTATTTTTGCGCTAATCTTGCCTTACTAGTAAAAAGTCTAGTAGTAAAATGTGGCGATGCGGAAAGCCGAGAAAGACGTTCTAGCCTACGATCCTTCGAAATTCCCATGAACGCTGGGCTCAATATTAATTGCGCCTAACGTCACTCTTGTTGGTAAAGCTAAACATTTCCATTGCAGTGACTGATTTAGAACGCGCGCACAGATTAGGTCGCTTCTGCCAAAACAAAAATTGACCGATCATCGTTTTGTTCGCGTGAGTCAAAGTTAAAACCACTATCTTTCTAGCTGCTTTCTAGCTTAAAGGCTGCTCTGTTGCTGTTCAAAAGTATTACTCTGTGCACGTGTGCGAAACCCGAAAGATGTTACCTTTGTTGGGTGTGCAAACAGGTTCTCAAAGATCTGTTTTGGCAAGCTCCTCATAGACGAGAAGCAGTTTGTGATTCTGATGATGCTGATTCTGATTCAGCCCGACAATAAGGAAGCCGTCATCTCAATTTAGTAGTCTATCACTTTCTCATAGCACCCCACCAAACTATTGACCCTAAAAAATGTGAACGTTTTACGTAATGAGGGTTACGCTAATTATTATGCTCGAAGTTTCATGTTCGAAAAAAAAAACATTCGATCAGTATCATCACAGACAGTGACACTGACCTTGTCATTACGACAGCATCATGACAACTCAGATATTGAGGGCGATGAGCCTTTGAACATAATGTCGTACTCGTATACCGTTTTTGGTGGGACAGGTCCAGCCGTCGGGGGCCAGGGGTCTTGGTTTTTGTCGAGCAATGTCTGGCTTCATCTCTTGTACCTGTTGTAAGTCGCCAAAAGATTCTTTGGGTCAAACTATCACTACCGGGAAGCACAATCATACTAACTTCTGGTTTCCGCGCTCCTGATTTTGACATTTCATTTACAAACTAACTCAATGCGAACATATCCGATCTCATCTCCCGTGTTCCTCGAGCAAATCTCGTGCTATGCGGTGACTTCATTTTTCTAGATATTGATTCGGATAACTGCGTTGTTTCGAATAATATAATGAATTATTGTGATTTATGTGACCCGATTGGAATTGGTGAGTCTAAAGGGATCAATGGAGTCGAACTGCTGATCCCTCTCTGAAATTTGTCTTGCGGCAAGGCTGCCGCATGCCAAAAGGAGCCAAAATGAGCCGAAATAACGAAGCGTATACAAATACATGTGCTGCCCATCATTCCAGTGCAGCCAGAACCGCCATGCGTTGGAGCTTCCACAGGCACTGGCGCGAGATTACCTGTATTAGCAAAGTGTATGGTACGTGCTACTGTGTCAGCATGCCACGAAGTAAGGTATCGGTTGAAATTTACGAAACTATAAACGTACGACCGATTCAGACAACAGATGGCCAGGAAGGAGACGAGGTGCAACAAAGGAACCTCGTCCCCTACATGGAAGCAGAAGAACAAAGGAGGAAGCATTACGTCACTCAGCCAGCATCAACAAGCCAACTGTTTTCAGCCAGTCGTGTCGGCCCAACACTAGACCTTTTGCGGTTAGATAACGCAAACAGCGAGAATTCGGAGTGTGGCGCCTGGTAACTTTTAATTGAAACGCGCTTCTTTGGCGCAGACCGGTCGGCTCACGCAGGAGGTTCAGAACAAAAATACCACCAAGATTACTAAAACCTACCGCACGCTCTGGCGTTTTGACCACGTGTTAGGATGACACTTGGCTTCACTCGTGTGACGCAACGCTTCCTCCGTACTTTTTTTTCATCCATGTCCGTCTGCGCCATTTTAAAAGCATGACGCAGCGCTGAGCTCCGTAATCTGAAGGCTGGATCGATTGTCTCTGCCATGACGCGACACTAAGCGACATGATGGTCGAGTGAAGGCTAAATCGATTGCCCACTTTAACCTGTGAATCACCCTCTAGAAGTGCCTGCTCACTCAAGAATTTCGCAGTATGCCTTTTCTTCCTGCCATATGCAGCACGCCCGCATCATGTAACGCCCCTGATCGAGCTTTTACTTTTCGATTGATCTGTGCACGTGATACCGGCTTTCCACGCACTTTTGTTCACTCTTTATGTAGGTGGAGCTGACCAGAAAGTTGCTCGCAGTTACCTAAGGGAAAATATCGCACCGGAAGCTGTTGCAGGCGTCCGGACTCTGAGGTATGTTGGATTGGAATTGACATTGGTTCCAAAAAGCCAGGATACCTGGCTTTTTGCCAGGGCGGCAGTACGCTCGCGACCATGTCGCTCACGCACGCATGGCTCTCTTTGCAGTTGATGCCGCTTATCGTCGACCTAACGTTATCAAGCTTGGAACTACCAACTTTTCCGGATCTGCCGTGTCTGCAAGCATATGACGTCACTTGGAACACCCAGTGAGACCAGCCTAGTGGGACAACGCCGGAAGCTAGCCGCAGCGTGGATATAAAGCCGTCGCAGAGCCCGCCGGACTTCAGTGGGGGCGGCAGTACGCTCGCGACCATGTCGCTCACGCACGCTTGGCTCTCTGTGCAGGTTAGTTATTACTCAAAAACAAGTTATCGTTCTAACTGCATTTTTATTGTTGTGCTGCCGCTCCCACTGGGGTGTTGTGAAATTCTGTGCTCTTTGTGGTCGTATCTAGAAGTGTTACTTTCTGGTGATGTTGAAACAAATCCGGGCCCAACCACTCAGGAACTCCTTCAAAAAATTTTAGACAACCAAAATCAAATGGAGGCCAGGCTTGCTAATATTGAGGGCAAAATTCAATCTCTGGCGGACCAGTGTGGGAGGCTCCTTGGCCTCGAAGAAACCGTCCGCAACCTAGAGCGAACTATCCAGTACCAACAGCAAAGAATAACTACAATGGAAGATAAAGCCCGACAGAACAATTTGATTGTATTCGGTATTCCGGAAGCTGAGAACGAAACGCGAGAAGATATACAGGATAAGGTGCTAAAAAGCGTATTCACTAAACGTCTTGGTGTCACTGTGTCGTCCGTAGAGCGAATCCATAGACTTGGGCGAAAAAAGGCCAATAAAGACAGACCTATTATCATGAGGCTATATGACTACAACGAAAAAATTTCGATATTCAACCAGTGTAAAAAATTGAAAGGATCAGAGATCAGTATATCCCATGATTACTCACAGGAAACTCTTGAAAAACCGTGCTCACTTTGGCAATCAGCCCAAAAAGACAAGAAAGAAGGAGCGAAAGTCAAGCTTGTTTACGACAAGCTCGATATTAATGGTACAATGTACACGTGGGACAAGCAGTCGAAGGCTCGGGCCAGAATTCGCAGTAATAATGGAACTGCATCGCGGGATCGGGACTGACAGCAGGCGAGCAATGGAATTAAGCTACTAAACATAAACGCCCGAAGTGTCGTAAACAAGCTTGAAGAATTGGAGTGCGTATCGTTACAGCATGATCCACATTTAATTGCCATAACTGAGACATGGTTAATTGAAGACATTACGAATAACGAAGTATTTCCCAGTTCATACAGCGTAATCCGTAAAGATAGAGCAACGAGAGGGGGTGGTGTGGCATTGCTGATTAAAGGTTCCATCAAGTATGAGCAGTTACCCCTTTTAGATGACCACGAAAGTGTTTGGTGCAAGATATTTCTTGACGAAATAGCTGTAATAATTGGCGTTATTTGTAGACCCCCGGGAAGCCCGGTCGCATTCATTCAAAAAATAGATGATCACTTAACAGCCCTAACTAGTACCAAAAGCCGGATAATTATGGTTGGGGATTTCAACTTGGCTGGAATAGATTGGGAGGCGCGCATTCCTGGGCCCTTAGAGAAACCTCACGCGGAATGCATATTGGAAACTATGGCAACACACAGTCTTATTCACGTAGTTGACAGCCCCACGCGAATACAAGGACAGTGCCAGAGTTTGCTGGACCTCGTATTTTTGTCAGAGGAAACGTTTCATTACACAGTCGAAATTGAGGAAGGGATCTCTGACCATAAGATTGTCGTGGCCACGGTTCAAATTGCGAATAAGGGCGAAGTAAAGAATCCGATCGTGAAGGTTTACAATTTCAAACGCCCTGATGACACATCCATTCTTGATGTACTTGAAACTGCTCTTGATAAGATGCCCAGAGGAAATAACGTTCATGAACTTTGGGAATACTTTACACTTACTGTGAGTGAATGCTTATCTCGTTTTGTGCCGAAAAGAAAGAAATGCTTACAAAAACAAACCTGTGGTTTAATCGACATATAATTCATTTGAAACGACGACTGCGCCGGGCACGACAAAAAAGACCGAGAAACCCCGTTGCCATTGCTACGCTTAGTACCGACGTGCGGAATGAGTTAAAAACTGCTAAAAAGCATTTTGTTTCAACAACGTTGGCTGATTATTTGAAAAATTCACCTCAGAAGTTCTGGAGATACTTGGTTGGGTCAAAGCCGGCTACAACCAGTGTACTTTTAAATGGAAACATTTGCAGTGATCCAGTTTCAGTTGCTGAAACTTTTAACAATTTCTTTAACAGTACATATACTAGCCCGACGGACATGGCCTCAATAAGTCAAGAACATGGTAGCCATTATGAAGATGACATTGTTATCTCTAAAGAAGGTATAATTGAATTGCTTTTAAAATTAGATGTCAAGAAGTCTTTAGGGCCTGATAAAATACCGAACGAGTTTTTAAAGCGCTATTGCGAATGGGTTGCATTATTTTTAGTCAAAATTTTTGCCTCCTCATTGGAAACTGGTGTTGTACCGAGTGATTGGCTGCTAGCAAGGGTTGTGCCTGTGCCCAAAGTTGGAGACAAGCTGATGGTTGAAAACTATCACCCCATTTCCATTACATGTACAGTGTGTAAACGTTTAGAGCATATAATTGGTAAACATCTTCTTGCGTACTTTGAAAATAACAACCTCTTTTACAACAAACAACATGGTTTTCGCCGACGCCTTTCAACTGTGACACAGTTATTTGAAACCATTCATCACTTTGCTGCAGCTATGAATTCGAAAGAACAAATAGATGTTATTTCAATAGATTTATCAAAGGCTTTCGACAGGGTATGTCATGCGAAACTTCTAAATAAATTACATGGTTATGGTGTTAATTTACAAATAATTAGGTGGATTCAAGCTTACCTGACGAATCGTCAACATTTTGTGGAAATAGCCGGCGAACATTCATCTTTTTTGCCCATTCCTTCTGGTGTGCCGCAAGGGTCGGTTTTAGGCCCAATTTTGTTTCTGCTGTACATTAATGACATTGCAAGTGGCGTACATCCCAACATTGAAGTGCGATTGTTTGCCGACGATTGTCTTTTGTTTACACGCGTCAAGAATGTCTCTGACACAACTTGTTTAAATGATGCCTTAAACATTATTCACAATTGGTGTGCAAAATGGGATATGGAAATCAGCCCTAAGAAGTCTGCCTGCATGACAGTCTCAAACAAGAAAACGCCTTTAATGTTTGACTATACAGTGAATACTAACCAAATCAAAAGATCCACCCAAATTAAATATCTTGGTATGACAATACAGATACACTAAATTGGAATGCACATATTGACAATATCTGCGGATCAGCGCAGCGGAAACTTGGACTACTGAGACGTAAATTAAGAGGTGCTCCTCCTGAGGTTAAACTTCAGGCGTACAAAACTATTGTACGGCCTACCTTAGAATACGCTAGTGTGATCTGGGACCCGCATCACCAATATCAAATACTGGAGCGTGTTCAGAGGCTAGCAGCGCGATTTATTTTTTCCGTTTATGAGAGGAGGCAGTCAATAACAACCCTGCTCACTGAGGTTAAACTTCCTGAACTTGCCATTCGCAGAAAAATCACTCGACTAAAGTTTTTATATCAGCTTTACAACAATAAGCTCAATTTAAACCCTTCTCTCTATTTGCGTCCCCCAGGAAGAGTCTCATCAAGAACCAATCACCCACACGTAATTATGCCCTACACACCGAGAATTGACACATTTAAAAACACTTTTCTTGTCAGAACGATTGTCGACGGGAACTGTCTTGCCGCCGATTTCTTTGAGAATGTAGACACCGTTGAATCTTTTGTTGGTAAATTAGAATTGTCATTGATGTAGTTCCCACTCTGTAACAGCCCGACAGGGCTTACAGTATTGTCAAATAAATAAATAAAATAAATAAAAAAGATGCGTCTATACAAACACTCCTTTGCCACAGCGGTTAACCTTCTGCTGCAACAGCCAGTAAGGAGCAGTTTATTCTCACAATATTAAGCAAAAAAGCTTTACTTAATTTTTAGATCGTCCGCTCAAATTTTCATTTGTACTCAACTTAAATGTGGCCGTGTGGTCACTTAAGTTGGAAGAGAGACAATGCCAGCGCACGCTCTGCGTCAATTTGTCGTATGCTTCTTATTATTTGGGATTTGACATCTCAAAACCCTGATATAATTGTGATAGACGTCGTAGTGGAGGACTCCAGAAATGTTGACCATTTGGGCCCCGCCGCGGTGGTACTCGGCTGCTGACCACCGGTTGCGGTATCGAGTCCCGGCTGCAGCGGCTGCATTTTCGATGGAGGCGAAAATTTTGTAGGCCCGTGGGCTCAGATTCGGGTGTACGTTAAAGAATTCCAGGAGGTCGAAGTTTGCGGAGCCTTCAAATACGGCGTATTTCATAATCATATGGGGGTTTTGGGACGTTAAACCGCACATATTAATCAGCGGTTTCGTTTTAAGCCATTGAGTCGTACTTGTGCGACCATATTCTCGTTATAGGCGCAGCCTCGATCTACGTGAAACACAAGCCTTGAATCAGAACGGTTATTTGGGCAAGTGGACGTGCTATTATTTGGAATGGATAAACAGCGCTAGAAAACTAAGACGTGCAAAGGAACGACAGACAATGGCGCGTTGTCTGCCGTTCCTCTACTCGTGCTTCTTTTCTCGCGTGCTTAGACGCAACAAAAGTGTCGCAGATGTTCCCATGACAGCTCTGTACTTGTAAAAAAAATCACATAGACGATGGCATTTCACTCTCTGCTTGGTTACGAGCTAAGCAAGACTGTGGGCCCCACCCACATAACCATGGTGCGCCTGCCATGCAGCTGTTTCAGCTAGAACTCCTTTCTGCAAGAGCTCTATATACTCTCTTCGGCTAGTGTAAATATTATGCGCATACTGTGAGCAGTTGATGAATCTTCGTTACTATACTTGAAACATTACCTTTGGTTGAGCAGCAACGTCATATTCGCCGAAGCCATTTACTAGGATGTCCAAGTTTCCAACCTAAAACCAGCGACACATCCGCCGCAGTGGAGCAGTGGTTATGATGCTCTGCTACTGATTAGAAGGTCGTGAGTTCGATCCCGGTCACAGCGGTTACATTGCGTCAGGGCCTAAATTCTTGAGGCCTGTGTACTGTTCGACGTCAGTGCAGTTGAATGGAAACTTCGGTGCATTGTCGACCGTACTGAAATTATGCAGTTTTATAATACTATTAATAGTCCTGTAACATCTAGGGTGGTTCATTTTGAGAAGGGACTCATCAATAATTTAAAATAAGCAATGAACAATGTGTCAAAACTGAAACCGAAGTAGGGAGCTGCTTCATGCTGGGTATAGACAATGACGCCCCAAAATTCACTACACTGTGCCATAACACACGTGATTCGTCTATCGGGCGAAAACTAAGCTTGAGATGTTTTCCGATGCGGAATCAAGCAGCGTCAGCTGATCTGAACTTGCAAGCGGCGAGTTACACGATGAGTACAGCTATCTAAGCATGAAAGCATCGCCCTTTAATTTCAAACCTCTGGTGCGTGAAGCAGCTGACGTGCCCCTGATTGATTGATTTGATTTATATGTGGAATTTAACGTCCCAAAACCACCATATGATTATGAGAGCCGCCGTAGTGTAGGGCTCCAGAAATTTCGACCACATGGGGTTCTTTAACGTGCACCCAAATCTGAGCACACGGGCCTACAACATTACCGCCTCCATCGGAAATGCTCGAAATTTCCGGAGCCCTCCACTACGGCGGCTCTCATAATCATATGGTGGTTTTGAGATGTTGAATTCAACATATCAATCAATCAAATGATAAGCTTGACTACTTTAGTTGGGTTCTGCAAGCGCCACACACCTGGTAGAACAGCGCTTGCCAAGTTTGGCTGAAGCAAAATTACTCCTCAAAAACGAATATTTTGCTGCATTTTAGTGCGTTTCATTTCATGAAAAGCAATCAAAGTTCCGGAAAGCAGCTAAAGCTTCACGCTTTTATCGACCATCGCGGCGGGGCGCTGACGTGCTTCTCATCGACGGAATCAAGCCACGACACGACTTTGGCATGCTTCGTCACTTCCATTGTAAACATAATGAAATGTACTGAATTAGTGGCAACGAGTTGCTTCGTGGGGAAGGAGACTGATGCTATCGCTCTAGTCTACGCCCTTCTCTTCCCCCCCTCCACCCCTTTGACCAACAACCCTCCCACAGAGCAACACATTTATCAACACTATCGTAGAAAAAAAACAGTATAGCAGGAACTGAGGTATCTGGCAATTAATTTTTAAAACTTGAGTCCCGTATTTATTTTCTACTTCTTTGCTTAAAGAATCTTTGTTTTCTTGTCACACTAATTAGTCGGCTAGTAGTCAACTCCACCAGCAACGCTTTTTTAAAACTGATTGATTTGTGGTGTTTAACGTCCCAAAACCACCATATAATTATGAGAGACGACGTAGTGGAGGACTCCGGAAATTTCGACCACATGGGGTCTTTAACGTGCACCCAAATCTGAGTACATGAGCCTACAACATTTCCGCCTCCATGCTTTTTCAAAACTGTGCGGTGGGTCAGGAATAGAGCAATGTTTGTGGCAGTTACAAATTACTGAAAGCGCCAACTTCGCCCATCTTCCTTTGCTGGCTCAAGCCAGAGGAAGAAATGTGACTGTGGCTGTAGTACTATTTAAGTAAAGACTTCTTTACAAATAAGCTCGCACGCGACGCGTAATAAAAATGTTTATGCGTAATACGCTGCTTTCTACACTTCGCCTCATTGCGACGAATTAAACAAACACAAAACAGATCGATCCTTTTATTCTCCTAAATAGAGCTTTCGCTCCAACAATAGCTTCTGTGGCCGTTTTCGCCTTTCTTTCATTGCCGAAAAAGGCAGAAAAGTATGGTGATATTTCATTGTGCAGTCCATTAGCATGGCTAATGAGAACGGCGCTCTGTGATCCCGCGTGATTCTGATTGATTGATTTGTGGGGTTTAACGTCCCAAAACCACCATTTGATTATGAGAGACGCCGTAGTGGAGGGCTCCGGAAATTTTGACCACCTGGGGTTCTTTAACGTGCACCCAAATCTGAGTACACGGGCCTACAACATTACCGCCTCCATCGGAAATGCAGCCGCCGCAGCCGGGAATCGAACCCGCGACCTGCGGGTCAGCAGCCGAGCACCTTAGCCACTAGACCACCGCGGCGGGGCCCGCGTGATTCTGTAATGGGAGGTTTGAAACTCCAGCGAACTTGTCTTAATTAGTCAAGATAAGCGACGAATTGTGTGGACTTGTTCAGCTTCCCTTCGTGGAACCCAGTGCAGAGTAGGCGCGAACAAAAATAGAGTTTTCAAATGAGAATAAACAGTGCTAAATGCGACTGTGTCTGACTTTCGTAAACGTTGCCATTATAATTACACGCTCCTTAAAAAACAAAAAAACAAAACAAAGCAAGGACGTGGAGTTTAACAAATATTGGAGAAAATCGGTTTCCTTTCATCTTCACGATGGATATGTTGAGATCATATAGATAATGAAAGCTCACACAGAAAAAGTCGTAGATAGCTCGTTTGAAAGTCTGATTGCTGTTCCGGTTTCGGACAACAGCATATGATTTCTTTGAAAAAAAAAAAAAAAAACATGGCATGTCTATCGCCACGTTTCGAATGGTCTCCTATTCTTCCTATGTTCACGGAAATCGGGGCTACAGTTTCACCTGTCCATTATATTCCCGAAAGTTCAATCAGTGCATTTCTGTTCACTAGGTAAAGACGATGGCGCTTTCCTTTGTCTTAGTGTTAGGGGAACGCTTAATAACCAGCATAATCAGTGAGAGCGCTGGTTGCTCGCTGTTATATTGAGGAGGGTCACCGGCCATACACCCTGACAAAGACGCAGAAAGAAGAAACACTCTGACAAGGATACCGGAATAAAGACGACACCACTGACTCGCCAATAACAATGAGCTTACACTCGGTGTTCTCGATGAAGTCTCTTTGATGTTCTCTGTTCTCGCCGTATAGACTTCGCGATTTGACAGACTTCGAGCTGTTCGCAACACCTTGTAGCATGTGACACTGAGTTGGTGGGTCCTTTTATTCTTGCTGAAAAACCGAGGATTAATGGGAAATACCGTGCGTGTATAAGGGAATCCGGAGTGATCTTTGTTTTTACTTGCTTCAATGTACGCGCTAACCCGAGGGTTGCATTCTAACGATTGCAATGAGTGCTTCAATGCACTGTTGTAGCCGTTGAGTGCAGATGCAGAATCCATAAGACAGGGACCCGAGAACGCCCGTGAGCTGATGCTTGGCAAAGGTTTGAGAGTGTCTCTTACAGCAATATTTCATCACCGGCATTTCTAATGAGCACAGGATAGCTTTATATTTTTCTTGATTTATTCCATCAATAATGAAATAAAGCTGTAATTTTGTGACGAAGCCTACAATGAACAAAGAAGTCTTTTAGTCTGTCCGTTATTAGAAACGCTTTCATACGCGATGCAATTAGCAGCCATCAGAAGAGCTGAGCAACGTTAGTAATTCATTAGTACTGCCTGAACTAATTGCTGTTTTTTTCTATTTGAACTGTACACAACACGGCTAAATATAATGAAAAACACAGAACAAATTGTGCCGACTTTGAGGCGCTTCACATCCCAAAAAGTAATTACTATATGTGGCCGACAAAGACAGATTGTCTAAGAAAGAAGCCATTGCGCAAATAAGACGACGCATGCCTTGGACTGAGTTGCAATTAGTGAGGAAGAAAGAAAAACCATTATTGCGAAACTCATTGTGTTCATTATAAGAACGCGCAGGCTCGAAGGCACTGACCATGAGAAGCGGCGCTAATCTTGCGGATGGTTCAGAAAAGCAACTAGACGAATTCCCGATGTATCTGACGTGTGAACCGCCAGTGAACTAAACAAATAATTTCGTAAGTGGAACCAGGATACACGAGAAGAGGAAGAATCCGGTAAAACAGTCCCTTTCAGAGGCATCTGTTGAGCAATCAGTTCTTATAAAAACTGCTGCCCCAACCAAAGCTGCGTTAAGGATCTGCTTTACTTGCGAGCAACAGTAGGATTTCTATAAGAAATCCTACTGTTACTTATTCTTATGCCTAGCATAATTTCTTATGCCTAGCTACTTCGTGGTGTTTGTAGTCTGTCTGCGTTGTTTGTAAAGTCGTTGTCTTGTATTCGCATAAAATTTCGAATATCACTGTCAATTCAATTTTATTTTTTTTCCAGCATGCATAGTCTCTTTCACACTTTGGCGAAATCTGGGATCGCATTATACGTGGTGCGGCCAGCGCTGTACTCACGTGCCGCTATAGCAGAGGACATGATTGAACACTACAGCCCTTAAAGTGTCTGCGCATGCGCGAGCTGCTGCCGGCGCTTGAAAGCAGCGTTGGCAGCAGCTCGATTCATGCGTTCCGAGATTTTCCCTAAGTGTGAAAGAGACTGTACAGACGGGTTCGCTGTTAAAGGGCACACCTGCGTGAGCAGCATGATGACGCAAGCATGATGACGCAAGCATGATGACGCAACCGAAGACGCAACCAGGCCAAGAATATTGTTGGTGGTTGCTTTGGGTTAAAAGCTACGTAAGTAGCTTGACGGGACCTAATGAACAGAATATAGAAGACGGTAACAAAATGTAGTCTGGTGCAATGATCAGCATGAAAAAAAAAATAACACGTGCATCTACCGTGGTTAACAAGAAATTTCAGCAATAACGGGAACCGCCCAAAAACAGAAATACAACTGCAGGAAATATACATCTTTAGAATACCGGTACAGCAAATAAAAGCATACTATACTCGCATAGCAATGCTAGTTATATAGAAAAGAAATTAGAATGCCTGTTATGAAACACAGCACAAAAGTAATGTTAGTAGAATAAAAACAACAAAACAAAATATGCTACACAGTATGTACATACAACAAAACATCACATTGCAACTGAATGAAATATGAGCACGTTTTTTTTTACTGAAGATGTTATTTTTATATGTATTTAGAGCCGGTGGTGCACTATGTACAAATGATCGACGTTTGTAGTGTGTCCTGAAATGTGGATCTGACCATGTCTCGGGGCTTCCTGTGTTCGCGTTTTTGTCGACGATGCTCTAATGATGTCAGTCGCGTTATGCAATTCTTGTGGGATTTCGAAGCATATCATGTTGTATGTAACAAACCAAAAGTATACAATTGTTAGGAGAACGTTGTACTTCGGAAACGTTTTCCTGGTGCTTCAATAATGGTCGAGATTCATTGTAGCAAATAATCATCTTCCGTAGCCTTAGAAATCTATGCATGTTCGTTTTAGTGGCTGTGCACCGTCCTAAAGAGCAATGATATAAATTTGCAATAAATAACGCATTGTATATCTGCACTTTCGCCTTCGTAGGGAGTAGACTATATGACAACGCGATAAAACACCAGTCACGGAAGAGAGTGTTTTACAAATGTAATTTGCATGCATGTCCTACGTATCCCGGCGGCGGCGGCTGCATTTCCGATGGAGGCGGAAACGTGGTAGGCTCGTGTGCTTGGGTGCACGTTAAAGGACCTCAGGTGGTCGAAATTCCCGGAGCCCTCTACTCGGGCGTCTCTCATAATCATATTGTGGTTTTGGCACGTCAAACCTCACATATCAATCAATCAATGCATGTCCTATGTAAACTGTGAGATAAAGTACACGCCAAGAATTTTGGGAACTCTCAGCTATTTCAATTTTGTGGCCTTCAAAACCGATAGAATCATTCAGAATTCACTGCAGTAGTTTGTTTTTGGAGCGAAAAATTATCTAAGTTTTCATCGCATTGATAATTAGCTCATTTAGCTGAGATGTGCCAGATAACTTTCTTCGTAGTTCGTTGCATTGCCCGGGCAAGTTGAGTACCTCGTTTACTGTTATTATGACAGTGCTTTAATCAGCATTAATTCAGCGTTAGTTTGAAATTTCACAATGTTGATTATGTATATAATAAATAAAAGCGGCCCGAAAACATTTATTTGTGTTACGCCGAATCTGTTTAATAAAAATGGTATGTGACCACTTGTGTAGACACCTTGGTATTTGTTACTCAAGTAAGTTTTGGACATATATATAAAGAACCACCACGTTCTTAGTAACAGTCTAGTTTGTCTAATGAAATATTATGGCCTAGATAGTTGAATACTTTGCTGCCCTGCCGAGGTGGTCTAGTGGCTAAGGTACTCGGCTGGTGACCCGCAGGTCACGGGATCGAATCCCGGCTGCGGCGGCTGCATTTTCGATGGAGGTGAAAATGCTGTAGGCCTGTGTGCTCAGATTTGGGTGCACGTTAAAGAACCCCAGGTGGTTGAAATTTCTGGAGCCCTTCACAACGGCGCCTCTCATAATCATATAGCGGTTTTGGGGCGTTAAACCTCACAAATCAATCAATCAATCAATCAATCAATCACGCAACCAATCATTCAATCTCTTGCTAAAGCACATAAATAGCGTCAGTGTATAGCTTTTCTTTCTGTGTTTTTTATTATGGTTTGCATGAATATACGGCGATCTTGACCGATGACGTCTCGGTGAGGAGATTGATACGTGCGATCGTTGTGGGCTTGCTATTGTCATCTTCGCGGCGCCACGAGCACTTGAGCATTAGGTTTGCCACTGTCTATGACGCGCAGCATATCGGGCAGTTGTATACGTGACGCGCCGGGTGTATGCGATGTAGCAAGATACCATGCGTATACGTTTTAGTTTGCTGTCATCGGAATGCTGTGGCTTTTTTCTTAATCATCTTGGAGTGATAGGAGGGTGCACCCTGCAAGCTAGGCTATGGCGTCATACGTTATACCTCCGTGGTTTGTTCTCCACTGGCTAACCACTGCTCGAGTGAGGCGGTAAGGGGAGGGCTGGTTGACGTGACTCCGGGAAGCGGCGTGGGCCGTGTCGTTTCCCTCGAGCCCATCGTGCCCTGGCACCCACACTGCACTGGTGTAAGGTAGCGAAGTGCTACTCTTGGAATTTTGAATTGTTAAATGAAGTTTGGGTCTCGCATGTGATTAAGGACAGCTGATCGGGAGTCTGCGAAGACTACGATCGCCTCCTTACCAGTCGCAGAAGCAAATGTTATCACTGCTTCCTCCCCCACCTCGGAGGTCCTCACTCGGAAGGGGGGCGCATGCCAGCTTTTTTCCTCCTATGTTGACAACGCTCATAGCGTAGGCGTTGTCTGAGTTTGATCGACGCAGGGAGCGTTTAAAACGTGCTGGTGTTTTCTGAGGATGGGGTCAATTCAAGTGATTCGTCTTTTCTAACGATACTCGAAATCATAGGTCCGCAAAAAGAGTTGAACTCACTCACTCTGTTAACCCGAGAAATGGATCTTGCACATTGGACTCACTTGTACTCGAACTCACCACAACTTTCTTTAAACAGATCCATACTCACCAAATTATTACTCACCTGAACTCACTCAGACTTACGGTTCAATGTGAGTGTGAATTATTCCGAGTGAGTTGAATCATGAGTGCATTTGCTTGAATTGGGTTATGATTAGTCAAGGCTCTTTTAAACCAACATCTCTGGTAAACTATGCTCTTCATGGAGCCTTTTGATATATTACATTAGAGAATACAAGTTACGAGTGGTTAAAAATAAGAAATTTTTAGTAAAAGAGATGGCAACATAACATATCTTTGTTATCCATGAAAGGATTGCGCCGGGGGAGGGGGGGGGCAATGCTTTCTTACGTAATTCGCGTTTGATCAATAAATATTTAAATGGTGCATGGACGATACTGTTTTGGAATATGTGTGAGTAGATGAGAGTATAAATGGGAATCCAGGTAAGGCTGGTAATAGTGTGGGAGATTAGTAGATAGGACCACAGGTCGGCAGTACAGTTGAACTCGCTCAGTCTATTTCAAGAAATAGATTTTGCGCCTTGGAATCACACTGAAAAAGATTCACTCCAATGTTTCTGAGCCAAACACACTTAAACTCACGCTTACAAAATTTTTCTTCGACATTAGACGTAGCAAAATATTACTTACGAGGACTCACTCATACTCACAGCTTGATGCGACTTACAGCTCAATGCGAGTTCGAGTGAATCGATTCAAGAGTCAGTTCGCTGACCTATATATGCTCGGGATGCATATTAAGTGGCACTTGGGCAATGCTGAATGATTCTCGGAGGTATGGCGGTATCTTCACTTTGCGGGCTGCCTCGCAGATGTATTGCTCTTCATAACTCAGGGACCTATCTGCTCGTTGACGTGAGCTTCAATCTTTCCAGTTGGCTGGTCCGTTGTGCTTCTACCAGCTTTTGCCATGCGTTGTGCATTCCCAATATTGGGAGTCTGGTGGTTGACGCCATCAGAGGTGGCCCCATGGTGATGTTGCCAGCTTCGAAGATGAACACACTCAACTTATTGACTTCAGATATCTTAAAAGTGAGGTATACTGGGTTTCAATAGGGACTCGACAGGCTAGAAGAGCCGGGGTGACTCATCAGGTAGTTTGTTCCTCAGGTCGCTGCGTTGGTTGGCTTTTTGATTTGTTATTTCTGGTTAATGTATTGCTGAGCCTAGAAAAACAAACCGTAATCATTTCTTTGTTCATATATAGCGAAGTCTCGTTTTGGCAAACTGAATGCGTTAAAATAGTATAAAAAAGATCGTGGTATTCGTGATGCCAGCAGGCAATATATGTGCAATGGTAATATCTGAGCAACAGTAATTAAACTGTAGGTTTGCTCATCAGTTGGGATCAGCACTGCATCATCTTTACTTATTATTACCATGATTAAAGTTCGCAGCAGAATATCTCGGCACACAGACATAAACACAACGGTTACCAAGTTTTCAATAGAAAAATGCCCACCACTTCTGGTAGTGACTAAAGAATTCATTACTGAATCACAATTGATTGGACAGCTGACAGTGATAATTATTGTACCTCTGTGCACAGAAGTCATCTCAAAGGTGGTTTTCATGTTCTCTCTAAAGGTGACGTTTTAAACCATATATATATATATATATATATATATATTATATATATATATATATATATATATATATATATATATATATATTATATATATATATATATATATATATATATTATATATATATATAATCTTTTCACCCAGTTTTATTTCTTCACATTCGGGTAAAACTGGCTCCTCATGGCGCCTTTGATATAGTTACATTATAGCCTCGATTTAGATGTTTAAACATAATACCGTTTTGTTGAAAGAGATGACAACTTATGATATATTTATCAATATTATCCCTGAAAGTGTTAGTGGCGGAGGGGGGGGGGGTCAAAGCCCACTACGTAAGTCGCGCTTCTGATCAATAAATATTAAAATGATGCATAGATGATACTGTTTTTGAATACGTGTGAGTAGATGAGAGTACAAACGGGGAGTCCAGGTAAGGCTGATATGAATGCTGAAGATTAGTGTATAAAACCTCAGGTCGGCTGAAGAGTTGAACTTGCTCAGACTATTCCAAGAAATAGATATAGCGCTTTGGACTCACTAAAACAAAGACTCACCACAATTTTTTTGAGCCAGACTCACTCACTCACGCTTACAAAATGCTTCCTCGACATGAGACGCGCCAAAATATTAGTCACGTGGACTCACTCACACTCACAACTCGATGCGACTTACAGCTCGATGCGAGTCCGAGTGAATCGACTCGTGCGTCAGTTCGCCGACCTATGCTCGGAATGCATATTAAGCGGCACTTGAACAACGCTGAACGATTCTCGGGGGTATGGTGGTATCTTCACTTTGCGGGCTGCCTCGCAAATCTGGTGCTCACCATAGCTCAGGAACCGATCTGCTCATTGATGTAAGCTTCAATGTCTCCATTTGGCTGGTCCGTTGTGCTTCTACCAGCTTTTGCCATGTGTTGTGCATTCCCATTCTTAGGAGTCTGGTGGTTGACGCCATCATAGGTGGCTCCATGGTGAGGTTGCTAGCTTTGCTGATGAACACGCTCCACTTATCGACTTCAGATATCTTGAAAGTGAGGTAAAGGGTTCCGTTAAAGACTCGGCTGGCTAGAAGAGCCGGCACGACTCATCGGGTATTTTGTTCCTCAGGTCGCTGCGTTGGTTGGTGATTCTGCTTACGAAGTGCGCAAGTTAGAAAATTGTGCGTTGCAGTCTGGGAAGCGTGGCGGGCCCTGGTATGTCGATGTGCAGGTGCAAGCCTCGTACTTGAATTGAGGTAACCTCGAGTATTTAGACCCCGTGGAGGGTGACAAACGGATCTGGTGCTTCATATATTGAAGGTATTCCGTTCAATGGGCTATTAGTACAAGTAATTCCAATTTTTTCAGCAGGCAATGGAAGCGGCAGCTATCGAGGTGTTGTCGATGACGTCGGCCGCTTCGCTCTCCAGTGTTCTTGCGTCTCATTCACAGCGTAATATCATCCGCGTAGATGGCGTCACGGAGGTCCTGTATGGTTAGAAGAAGCCGGGGGATGCTTGAGGAGCGCCACGCTGACTGAAAGTGGTGACATGATAGAGCTTTGAGGTGGGTGCCTGTTCAGCAGCTCAAATTTCGCGCTCCGTAAATTCTGAGCCCCACCCTAGCCGTGTGATTGGTTAGAAAGTTCCGATCAATAACCATGAATTTTAAAACCGCCGCTGATGTCTTGAACATTTTGGAGTTTGGCTTTGGGATTAACATTGTCGAAGGTTCTTTTGGCATCGATAGCAAGAACAGACTTGCTGTTCTTGCTCAGTTGATCAACACGAACAGAAAAATAAGATTATCAGGGTTTGTTTTTTTTTTGTTAATCACGGCGGTTATTAGAAATGACGCCCAAAATGCCAAAGAAAGTATAGCGAATGTTACTTGCGATTATGATATAAATGTAAAGGAAGTACATTTCTTGACTTTCTGATTTGTTATTTCTGCTTAATGTATTGCTGAGCATACAAAAACAAACCGTAATAATTCCTTTGTTCATATATAGCGAAGTCTCGTTTTGGGAAACTGAATGCGTTAAAATGGTATAAAAAAGACCGTGTTATTCGTGATGCCAGCAGGCAATATACGTGCAATGGTAATATCTGAGCAACAGTAATTAAACTGTAGCTTTGTTCATCAGTTGGGATCAGCACTGCATTAGCTTTACTTATTATTACAATGATTAAAGTTTGCAGCAAAACATCTCGGCACACAGACATAAACACGATGGTTACCAAGTTTTCAATAGAAAAATGCCCACCGCTTCTGGTAGTGACTAAAGAATTTATTAATGAATCGCAGTTAATTGGACAGCTGCCAGCGATAATTATTGTACCTCTGAACACAAAAGTCATCCCAACGGTGGTTTTATAGTTCTTTCCAAAGGTGACGTTTCTTAAACCGTAAAACTGGCCTTAATATATATATATATATATATATATATATATATATATATATATATATTTATAAAGTACGCAAGTGAATAACAATCAGACTAAACAGCATAGTCAGAGAAAGGAAGCAACAATAATTTCGTACCATGGATACAGAGTCCTTGTAGTCCTTGAAAACCTTGTAGCTGAGAGCCGGCGCCATATGATAAGCCAGTACCCAGCCCACCATTATGGCGACACCATCCTCCTTGTTGCTGGATTCGAAAAAGCTGACGAACTCGCCGACGTTCCTGCAAAATAAGCGAACGCTTCTCAGGTCAAGAAATCCGTGCGAGTGGCACGATACGCAGTCTAACCGCAGGTCTGTTTCAGATATATGAGAGTAGAAGCCGAGGATCACAAGTCGCATTACTCGCAATAAGGCAAATCAAGCTGAAAGGTGGAACCAGCATAAAGTAATTTTGTTATTTGAGTGTTTATATGATAAACGAACTGGATGTATGAAATGAAGGCGATAAAAAAATCATTGTATTTGTGTGTCCCATAATGGCCACGTGACACATTAGCCAACAGGCCACTCAGCACGTTGATAAAGCCTCGAAACTTCGACGCTGCTAGAGTCGAAACAATATTTCATTCGAGTCGAGCAAAAAATAACTAGGATAGCTGAGAGGCTCAGCTTTTAAAAACAATTATATAAAACAGTCGCAAGATCAATCTCAGCCGTGGTAGCACATTTCGTTAGAAGCGCATTGCTAGAGGCCCGTGCATTTATGATATCAGGGCATGTTAGAAAAACACCAGATTGTCAAAATTTCAGGAACCCTTCCCTGTGGCGGGCATCGTAATCTTATCAAGTTTTTGGCACTGAAACTTCATGTCATTATTAATGTTATTATTATTATTATTATTATTATTATTATGATGATGATGAGCTCTGTAAAGCCTGCCACCAACAGGAACATCGAATGCGCATTGGAAAATTACATTTGTAAAGAAAAGTGTTGAACTTGTTACGGAGGCTCATCAATTCATTTTGTGACGAAAGCCGAGAAAATTCTCTTCTTATTGCCTTCATTGTGGGTGCGTTGTTCCACATATAATTAGTTGGGCGGTTCATTGAAGCTCAAACAAGTGCGCTCTGACGCTTTGTTGATAACAAGCCAAGGTTTTAAGCACAAGCTTCCTCATCACACTTTTAGCGCTACAAAACAAAATCCACCGCGAAGGCTTGTTATTGATTTTACGAAAGCCGGTCTTCTTCGCAAGCACTTTTAGTAAAAGCCTTCCAGTCAACTCATTTGATTTGACGTGCTTTATTGAAAGATTAAGACGAAAATATTCATTTCGCGTTCACTTGCCTTACGAGTGATTCGTCGAGTAAATGCATCTCGCTGTCTTGGTCGACTTTGACCCCTTCTGGCAGGTAGCGGTTTATGGTATCTATCCAGCGCTCCGATGTTATCTTCCCCCTTGTCAGGTATCCTACGTCTGCACAAGAAACGAGGTAAGCGTGATTCAAGTCTATGAAAACAAAAATAATATATATTTTAAAACAAACAAATTTATGCAAAAGGTCGTTAAAGGGACCTTGCAACACTTTTTGAGCATGGTCAGAAGACACTGCCGATCGATATTGGAGGCTCCCGAAAACACGTGAGCGAAATATTATAATGAAGCACGCGGCCTGGAATTCACAACAAATTATCAAAGTCAGCAAAAAACTGCTTTCTCTGCTTTCAACAATTGACGGAAGATGCTCGAAAATCACTCTTAGAAGGCCTTCTATCAGTCACTGGCTAATTTGAACATGGCGCGCTTGGTCATTACGGGAATCGCCGCAAGAGGCTGTGATTTGTCCACGCGTGCGTGCGATGTCACACCGTAAAAGCTGCGTATTCGAAGAAACATAGAACAAAGAAAAAAACAGCTCAATGTCACGAGACGTGCGTGACGTATTTTCTTTGCCCTTGCCTTTACTCCCTGCCTAGCTTCCAGCTCTTTTATCTGGACGAGGAAAAAAAAATGCGATTGCAGCGAGCGACGAATCTTTGCACCTCCACTCGTACTGGATAGATTCTTAAAATTTTTGTGGCGTGTAATTCGCAAGGCAATATGCTCTTTTAGTCAAACCATTGCATGATTACTTGAAAAAGAGTTTCAGGGTCCCTTTAAGAATTACTTCGGGTTATGCAAATAGTACACGCATTAGTGGTGACGCATCAATGCTCCGTTCGTCATTTGGGTTGGATGAAATAACTTACTGTATGACTTCTTCCTATACTTTATCGACAAGCCTGCCCGCAAAGTATCACTACGAGTCAGTAACAGTAATAAAGAAAACGATCGAGTTGGACTGGTACAACTATGGCATAAAGTTTTTTAGACGCTACGCGTTTCTCCTGTATGGGCGTAAGCTGGCCCATGAAGGGAGTGTTGCCTCGTCAAACTATTATTTGCCACGCGTATAAGGAAGCACGGTTCGCCTTGATAGATGAAGTACTGAAGGGACTCTTACACTGTATGTGTGCAAGTGGTAGGCCGTTATAACTGTGATGTACTCGTCATTTGACAGCGGCGGAGACTGCAAGAAGTCCGCTTACGTCAATCCTGGAGGCCAAAGGCCAACTCAACAACCTAATTTATTATCACAAATATGCGTCACAAGTATCACAAATATGCAATGAAGTGCGTTTGACGCTTACACTGTGGTAAGCTCCCACAAGAAAGACTGATTTGCAAAGAACTTGGCCTAACGCGTGGATAACACTAAAAAATTAGCTTATCACTCGGTCTAGGAATCGATGTAACACGAAAGTGATACGTATCTTCACACAAGAAGCTGAGCGTTTATTGTATATATACTGTTTTGAATCATTGTGTAAGGACTGTGTGGTGAGAGCGGCTACCGGAAGGTCGAAAGATGGCGTCACAGTTGGTGCCGGTGCCACCGTCATCACCATCATCATCATGAGGATGAACAGGGGCAGGGGAGTTGAGGATTAAGTGTGTGTTTGATGAGGCGTGTTGTGGGCAATTCCTCTCTGACAAATGCTACAGCAACGAAATGTAATGTTACCCGAAGAACGGCAAGCAGCTCCCAACTTGCAGCACACACCTCAAGCCGAAATCACGTGCGAAATCAGCACACACAGGACGGGCGTGCACTGACCGTTAACGCTCCGCACTTGAGGCGCGCTACTCAAATAGAAAAAAAAAAGACGCATGAAAAGAACGCACAAGTATACACAGAGCATAACTAGCGCAAATTGTCAGAATTCTTACTTCGTCGTGTGTGAGCAGCATTCTCCTTGCGTAAACTCGGCCGCGGCAGCGAGCGAAGTGACTGTTGTGCCCTATGTTACCACAGTAACTTCAAAGTAAATTTGCAGTGGAAGCACAAGAGGTACAGAGCACCTGAACCTTAAGATAAGCGCTCGCGCATCGCAACGTGCGAGGCGACGACCTTTAGAGTGAGCCCAAACGCGCACCCTTTGCGCCATCTCCCAACTGATGACGAAAACACACTGAAGTTGCTGAGATCTCGGGATCACCAACAGTAGAAAGTGCATATAAATGGCCTGCCGTTAATGCGCTGTAGAAAGTATTTTTTTACTTTTTAATTTTTGGTATGTAATAATTTTACAACGTCATATCCTGACGGAAACACACCAAGCGGAGCCATGGTAGACCCCCCATAAAGCATTTTCGTGTAAAAAAAGAAAACTGAGCAAGAGATGTCCTGACGTCATGTTGTTTTTGTTCTTGAAGCAGTAAGTTCAGCTATATTAGTAACCTATCACTCTTAGCGTGTGTGGTCACCCCGGCACAGAATGTTAGCGCGAGCGTCACTGATCAACCGCTACAACCCACTTGCAGCGTGTATTGCTCACACGAGTCTGAGTGAAGCCTATATACGTGACTTCTTTAAGATCAGTCCACAATGGTGGATCAGTGGTTCTCGGCATCTGACCTGAAGGTCGCGGATTCGATCTCGGCCATGTCGGTCGCATTTCGGTATAGGCGAAATGGTAGAGGCCCGCGTACTGCGTTGTGCCAGTGCACGTAAACACCACATAGTCGAAATTTCCGGAGCGCTCCACTACGGCTTCTCTTACAATTATATCACGGTTTTGGGACTTTACACCTCACATATCATCATACTGTTACGGAGTCGGTGACATCAGTACAGAATGCATTTACAGAGGAAAAACCACAGGCAAGAGTCGACGGGCACGTGGTCACCTAGGACAAACGTTATATTACGATGCCGGTGGTCGTAGCAGGCTTTTTGCATATCCTGTGACCTGTTGAGACGAGACTGGGCAACTTGACGAGCCTTGTGAGCCCGATAAATGGCTTCGCGAGCTTACTCGGAAGCAGATGGCTTGAGAGGTAAGGTGGTTTCAAATGGCAATATGGGGTCGCGCCATACAAAAGATAAAAAGGTGAGAATTTCGTTGTGTCATGTCGAGAGGAATTATATGCGAAAGTCACATAGGCCAACGTGGTGTCCCAGTCACGATGATCCTCGGAGACGTACATCGAAAGCATCTCTGTGAGCGTGTGGTTGAGACCTACAGTTAGGTCATTAGTTTGTGGGTGGTATGCGGTAGATAGCTTATGCGCTGTGGCACACGATTGAAGGTGGTCGTCGACATCTTTGGACAAGAAAGAGCGGCTGCGGTCCGTAAGCAGCTGTCGGGGTGCACCGTAGTGTAAGATGACGTCATGAAGAAGAAAATTTGTGACGTCAGTGGCGTAACTGGTTGGCATGGCCTTCGTTATCGCATAATGGGTCGCATAATCTGGGGCGACAGCGATCCATTTATTTCCCAGTGTCGGCGACAGAAGTGGGGCAAGAAGGTCTAATCCCACGCGATGAAATGGTTCAGAGGGTACTTCGATTGGGTGAAGATATCCAGCTGGCAGTAAAAAAGGTCTTTTCTGGCGCTGGCAGAGGTCGCAAGTGGCGACACATCGACGCACGTTGCGGTACAGTCCTGGCCAGAAGAATCGACGTCGCACGCGGTCGTATGTGCGGGAAACACTGAGGTGTCCCGCTGTTGGTGCACCGTGAAGTTGTTCAACTGCGGCAGGCTGTAGATGACGGGGAATGACAAGCAGAAGCTCAGGGCCTTCAGTGCTGACGTTGCGGCGGTGCGGTAGAGGATGCCATCATGCAGCACGAGCACACGGGATTCAGCGTCATGGCTGTCAGACTGGATGGCGTCGATGATAGTGCGCACCGACTCATCCCGTCGTTGTTCAATGCGCACATCGCCCATGTCAGTAAACGACAATACGCTGCTCTCCAGGTCAGTCGCAGCGAGATCAGGAGGGTCCACCGGATGACGAGAAAGGCAGTCTGCGTACTTGTGCATGGCCAGACTTGTAGGTAACGCTAAACGAAAATTCCAGGAGCCTCAGAGCCGAGCGACCCAGACGTCCAGTCGGGTCCTTCAGAGAAATCAGCCAGCAGAGGGCGTGGTGGTCCACAACGACGGAGAGCATGCGACCATGTAAATATGGCTGGAACTTCATGACGGCCCAAACTAAAGCTAAACATTCTCACTCGGTGGTGGAATAGTTCCTCTCAGGGGGATAAAGCAGGCGACTGACGTAAGGTATCACGCACTGTCTGCCGTGGTGCCGCTGAGCGAGAACTGCACCAATACCGTGGCCACTGGCGTCGGTGCGAACTTATGTGGCCGGCCGCAGAAGCATCAAAGTGAGCAAGTATGGGAGACGTAGTTAAGTAGCCGATGAGAGCGGTGAACGCTTGAGCCTGCTCAGGGCCTCATGAAGATGTGGTATACTTCTTCAGCAAATCTGTGAGTGGCCTGGCAATGTCGGCGAAGTTTTCACAAAACGACGAAAGTAGGAGTAAGCCGATGAAACTCCGGACGTCGGATGTAGAACAGGGCACCGGAAAGCTACGGATGGCGTGGATCTTTTCGGGATCTCGTTTGACGCCATCGGCGTTTACAAGATGGCCCAGAATGGTAATCTGACGGCGGCCAAATTGACATTTCTTGGAGTTTAGTTGCAGCCCAGCTGTTCTGAAGACTGCGAGAATCGCAGCGAGACGGATCAGGTGGCTATCGAAAGTAGATGAAGACTATCACATCGTATAGGTAACGGAGGCAAGTAGACCACTTGTAACCACGCCGGATGGAGTCCATCATTCATTCGAATGTGGCAGGGGTGTTGCATAGTCCAAAAGGCATGACCTTTACACTGGTATAAACCATCCGGTGTAATGAAGGCTGTCTTCTCGTGGTCCATCTCATTGACAGAAATCTACCAGTAGCCGGACCGAAGATCGCTAGACGAGAAGTTTGTAGCGCCGTGCAGGCAGTTCAATGCATCATCGATCCGTGGTAGCGGGTATACGTCTTTTTTGCGTGATCTTGTTGAGGTGGCGATAGTCAACGCAGAAGTGCCAGATACCACCCTTTTTCTTCACAAGGACGACAGGAAAGGTCCAAGGACTACTTAATCATACTGTTCTATGACACCTTTGTTGAGGATTTTGTCAAATTCCGCTTGGATAATTCTGCGCTCAGTGTGGGAGACACGATAGGGGCGTCGGCGAATGGGACTGGCGTCACCAGTGTTTATACGGTGCTGAACGGTGGATGTTTGCCCTAGAGGTCTGTCGTCGGAATCAAAAATGTTGGTATATGACGGGAGAAGGCGATGGATGTCGTTGGCTTGCGCATCATTGTGGCCGGGTGAAAATCATCTTCGAGAAATGATTTGGCAGAGAACAGATGCTGTTAGCTGTAGGAGATTGAAGGAAATCAATCTTGGTGGTGAGAGCCGCTATTTCGAATTGATCAGCATTAGATTTGCTGGCCAAGAACATGCTACGACGAAGCACTTGAGAGCAAAAGCTGAAACTGAGAAGTGGAAGCAAGGTACAGCTGTCAGTGACTGTGTATGGGGAATGGCGATGCTGCGCTCCAAAAGAACGTCGGTGAGAGGAAGGAGGACATATTGACTATCGGGAACCTGTGGCTGTGCGGTCAAAACGACGTAGGTGGTTGCCTGAGGTGACATTCGCACATCCTGAAAAGAGCAAAGGCGCGGTGGGGCAGTGTGGGGTTCAGCGACTATTTGAGGCAGCTCTAACTGAAGGACGGCGGTAGCACAATCGATAAGAGCAGAATGATTCGACAAGTAGTCCAGGCCTAGGATAACGTCAAAAGGGAAGTGGTCAATCATAGCTAAAATGACAGAAGTAGTGTGGTCCTTTATACTTAAGCGGGCAGTGCACAGACTGAGAACCATCGGCGTGCCGCCATCGGCCACATGGAGCGTTTGTGCAGCCGCTGGTGTCAGAACTTTCTTTAAACGTGTCCGTAGGCTTGAACTCATGACCGAAATGCTTGTGCTGGTGTCTACAAGTGCTTGTACAGGTACGTGGTCTACTTCAACGTCTATGGTGGGAACGCAGAGAGGATTTGCTGCGGGAGTCGTCAATGCAGCACCACCTTCTGGGGCTGCATTTCTCAGTTTTCCGAGACGATGCTGCTGGAAGCCACGGAGGACGAGAAGCGCCGTGGCTGCGGCGAACAGGATGATAGGCGACGTACTTGCGGCCAACGAGACTGGTGCCCACGTGGTGATGGTGAGCGGCTGTACCAAGTGTTCTGAGAATGTAAGGCGGCATTGGACTTTTCGGCAGGGGAAAAGGTGTGGGCGTTACCGTCGAAACGGGGTCATATTGGTCGTTTCACGAGGTGCCGAGGACAAATGTGCCACGACAGTAACGAATAATATGTCCAACATGGTGGCAGTTGAAACATATAGACCGGTCATCTGCAGTTCGCCACTCAGCCGGGTTGCGAGTACGTGGAGAAAACCGTCGGTCAGAGAAGGGCATCGCGAAAGGGCGTTCGCTGACTCTGGGCGCGGTGACATGACACACGGAATGCACTCCGATGTTTTCAAGCTCCTGGCGCACGATGGCTTGAACAAGAGGAACAGTAACTGGAGTGGTATCGGTACTGAGAGAATAGAAGGCCGAGGGCACCATTGCTTCCAGTTCGCTAAGAACAATGCGTGTCAAGTCTCTCGGCGGCAATGGACGTTGTGGTGCGAACTGGTCCTCGCAAGTTGATGTTGCAGCCGTGTTTGGAAGTCGGGCGAATGTTTGCAGAATGCGGTGACTTTTCACTTGCTCAAACTAACGACACTCTTTGATGATCGCGTCCACGGTCGAACAGCCCTTGCACATCAGGAGATTGAACGCGTCGTCGGCAATCTTTTTCAGGACATGCCCGACCTTGTCACCTTCTGTCATGTGACTTTCGGCCTTTCGGCAGAGGGCCAGCACGTCTTGAATGTATGCGAGGTATGATTCCGTGGGGAATTGGGCATGGCAGGCCAATTCCTTTTTGGCGGCGATTTTACGACTAGTGGTTTGGCAAACACCTCTCGCATCTTTTCCTTGCATTAGTCCCACCTTGTGAGTTCTTCGTTGTTTTCATACCACACCTTCGCCGTGCCTCTCAAGTAAAAGAGCACATTAGCTAACTGAAGTGTGGGATCCCATCCCTTCGGCACACTCACTCGTTCGAACATAGCCAACCAATCGTCAACGTCTACGCCATCGGTCCCGCAGAATGTACCGGGATCCTTGAGTGGCGTGAAAACGCATGGTTGCGACGCCGTGTTCGTCGGGGACGATGGCGTAGACGCGGAGGGCTCAGCATTGGCCATGGCTGGAAAACCGATGCGACGTCCGCTGCGGAGCTCCGTTTCCTGGTGGTTACCCAGCACCTCCACCAATATGTCATGGGGTTGGTGACTTCTGTACAAAATGCATTTACAGAGGAAAAACCACAGGCAAGAGTCACAATGGCTGATTGGCACACTGGTGCGCCCGTCAGCTGATTCTGTCCTTCATCTTCCTTTACTTCATCTCCGTAACAATATCTTTAAAACATCATAATACATTAGCAACGCTCCGCGTACTTCTCTGTCTTGTTGAGAAATATACGAAACGGCATGCCGTCTTTATGCGAGAGTCAGAATGTGTTACTACTTAAATCCTCAGCACACACACTCAAGACATATTTCTTAACCTTTGTGCATCCCGCTGCAAAGACAGGGTGTCTGGCGAAAGGAATTTACTGCGAGAAAAGCCCGGGATTTTTTCATTTAATTTTATCAAGGCCGTGACTGCTAGGATTTCTTGGGCGTGGTTAGTATATATGGAAACGTGTATCTTGGGGTCACTAGTCGAGGTACCACATTAAGAAAGAAACCTAAACATCCACCACGTAACTACCTTGCGAAACCTGGTTTCTCCTAACACTCCTGGCGCAATGAGATAGATTTTCAGTTTAGGCGGTGAAACGCCATTAACAAAGAGCGCACGTGGATTTAGGCTCTCATCGCTTTCGGCATGATATGTGCCGGTCCTTTCCACGAAGTGCTGTAACAATTCGCAGAGTCGTTAAGACTCCTTTGGTAGAACACTGAGCAGATCACTGTAGGTTCCACGAAAGCTAACATCCTATTTTCTGGACATAGCATGACACGAAGACATTTTTTGCTGCATCAATAGAATAAGGACAACCGCTCAGCCTGAGCCGCTGTAGCGGGTGCAATACCATTAATTTTTTTGTCATTAGTAGGTGTGCAATATGGGTAGGCCAAACTGACGAATAAACAATGTACTACATTGTAGGTATAGATAATAATAATAATAATAATAATAATAATAATAATAATAATAATAATAATAATAATAATAATAATAATAATAATAATAATAATAATAATAATAATAATAATAATAATAATAATAATAATAATAATATCTGCGATTTGACATCCTAAAAACCACGATTTCAAAATATGAGAGACGCTGCTCTGGAGGGCTCCGAAAATTTCGACCACCTTTCTTTAACGTGCGCCTAAAAGTAAGCATGCAGGTTTCAAACATTTTCGCCTCCATCGAAAATTCAGTCGCAGTATCTGAGATTTGATACTGTGACTTTCGAGTTGAGAGTTGAGTGCCATAACCACTAGGCCACCGGGGCGGGGCTGCTGGCATAGATGAAATGAGGGGCTGTTCTGTCTTTTCAATGTCGGATATCAGTGAGAAATGGTTAAATGAATAATAGAATATCAAACTCTTTCATCGAACTACTTACTGAGACGTTGTCTCTGTCAGAGATAGCTGTTAGGGTATATTGTACCTTTATAAACTCTTGTTCAAATATGCGGTAGCTTGTACCCGGCTATAAGGGGAACAAAAACGTTGTACAGGCAAAAGGAGCTAATGATTCATTGCTGAAGTTAATAAGAATAAGCAAATATGTTCTAATACTTTATGCTGAAGCTTCAAAAAGCAAACAATTTGCTTTTCTTTCATTCTCAAATGGCGCAAAAATTTTGTAGAAACCCTAAAATATAAATGTTTTGTTAAAATACGCTACAAGCATTCCAGAAAGTGGCCAACTTGAAACACGGATATCTAGGTGACTACAGGACCATCTAAAAATTATAAAAAACTAGGATAAATATTGACATCTGGGATGCAACCCGTTCGACTACAAAAACTACAGCGAATTGTGTTTGTGAGTAAATAGATGTGCCAGATGGTATTGAGTTGTGGGCCTTTTAGCGCAATATAGGCCACGAAATAGAGGCAGTGATACTTGGAAACTGATCAAACTTCTCGTCGAGCTTGTTAGGAAGGCAGGTTTTCATTGTTTATAGCAGCTAAAGTGTTACTGACTTGGTGAGCCCAAGACGTGCCACTCTAGCGTCCTGTTATACATTATTTTCTTGTTACCTGTATAGTTAGTTTATTGTTACCTGTATAGTTACTTTACATTAATGACCTTTTTACTTTACTATAATGACCTTCCTGACATTATACACATGGCTCACTGCGTTTTATATGCTGATGATACTACCATTTCCATTGCTGATAGATGTATTGACAACGTCACTAATAAATTAAATGCTGTACTTTGTAGCGTGTCAAAATGGTGCCAGGAAAATTTCTTAATTATTAATCCAAATAAATCTAAGTTTATGGTTTTTAGATCAGCTCAACGCAAGTTAAGTTCCTCACCACAGCTCACAGTTGACTCTCATTTGATTAATATCAGCGACAGTGTATCTTTTCTTGGCGTTCACCTTGACGCTAACCTTAACTTCGCTCTCCATATTGCTCATATTAGAAAAACGGCATCATTCGGCATTCGCGCATTACTCAAAGCTCGCTCATATTTTTCTCATAAAGCACTCCTTTCACTTTACTTCGCATTCATTCATTTTCATATCACTTATGGCATCGCATCATGGGGGAATACTTACCAGTGTCATCTTTCATCCGTACAACATCTACAAAATCGAGCTATTCGTGCTATTTTTAACTGTTCTCGCGACAGTAGCGGCGCTCCCCTTCTTCAATGCAACAAAATCTTAACTGTTAGCTATCTATTCAGGTTTAATCTAATTATGTTTCTGCATAAACAAATAGGAAATCAACTTTCTGCTAATTTCATTGATCCTAAGATGTTAGTTAATACTAACACAACCAGGTTTACGGCTAATAATAACTTTTTACTTCCTAAGGTTCGTACTAACTATGGTAAATCATCTTCTCTCTTCTGTACCATCATCATATGGAATAATTTGCCCACTTCGCTAAAATGCAAAGTTTCTTTATTTTCATTTAAAAACTCATTAAAAGAGTACCTGTTAAATAGTTGATATATCTTCTTTGTGTTGTTTTATGCTGTATTATTTGTTTTTGATTCCATGCCTTTTTGTTTTCATTCTGCTTTATATATTTTTGCTTCTACGATTCCAACAGCTGCTTGTGCTTTTATTATTTGTAATGATCACCGAGGGTCCCGTTGCAGTCTTGTACTTTGGGACCCTCGTCTGTATATTTTACTCCCTGTAACATCCTTTTATGATATGATAATAAACTGATTGATTGATTGATTGATCCAATAGCATACAGTAGGTTGCACCTCGTATGGAAGCTTCGTTACAGAAGAAGCAAATATGTGATGACAGCATCTGACGAACACTGCAGGCTCAATGCAAGCTTTTGAAAACTCTAATGGATGCAGCGGCTGCGTATGCACAAAGAAACGAAGAAACAAAAGGAACGATACTGGGCCGCCACTAATTTCAGTGAGTTATAGTGCGTTTCGAAGCGCACTTTAGCGCCTTCCACAGAACATCAACGCTTCGGTCACGGACCGTGGTTGGGTATCCATCGGCAGCATAACATATAGTCTGGCACGCATGTGTCGAGAAAAAAAAACGTGCCGATCGATGCGTTCCTCTTACCAAGCGCATCACGTTGCCACTATGGAGACGTAGTATAGCCGCATGTTCAGGTAGAATAAATTTTCTACACCGAGCTGCAGGGGGCACGTATTCAATTTAGTCAGTGATGACGAACCCCTAACAACGCCATTGGCAGGTATATATAGCAAGTACGCAAAACGTCTATTCGCTTTGTGGGTTTCTCTTGTTCCTTTTTTTTTTTTGCGAAATGGCTTGTTGGTTAAGACACGAGAACGAAAGGCCACGATGGAAGGAAACGTTAGCTCATCACCGGACAGTGACTATGTTGAATTTTATCTACGTATCACTCGTGATGTTTCATAAGCGGGATTAACGAATGAATTAATACGCCTATTTTTGGAGGGGAATTTAATATTAAAGAACAGATATAGAACAGGTAATTATTTCACGGATTTTTTAAACAGTTCCATCGTCCTATACATCTCCCCGCTTGCACGAGTATCGCATCGTATGGTCATTCTTTTTAAGTGCGCACTGTCACATATTCCTATTTTTTTCCCTATAGCGTCGTGTTGATTGGAACGGCCTTCCCTAAGACATCGCTGCTATCACCGGCTAATCTGAGTTCACGGAAGAAGGGTCTGCATGATTATCAACATGAAAACTTTTTATTTTGTGTAATACCGCCCCTTAGGATATCCATGTTGGAGGCCTTCATTTATTCAATAATGAATGAATGAATGAATGAATGAATGAATGAAAGATTGAAGGAATGAATGAAACAGATGCTTGGTTCATAGCGGGATACGTCATTACCAGGCGGGCATGACTGGAACGAGGTCACCTCAAGTACTGCACTCAAGATTCACTCAACGATTGTCCAAACTCCAGAGAGACCGTGAAAGAGCGTAGAAGTATGGCCTCCCGATTCCAACATGGAAGAAAGCAGCGGTGAGCCGACGAAACCATTGGGTCCTCCCCGGCTAGTCCCTCAGTGCTTCAATAGAGTTTTTGTCTCTCTACAAGTGCCGGCATCATTTTGTGTTTGTGCTATTGGTTTGGGTACAATTGTTACGAAAACGCGTTGTTGCAAACTATGCCGGGGCTTACAATGACGCCACTGAAGCCGAAATACTGCAAGTGCAATGAATCACCACGCTTTACCTCACTTCCTCTTTAATTAGCCATCGCACTCTTAAAACCACAATAAGGACAAAGACACAGTGTTATCTTTATTAGAAAAGCAATCGGCCATAGCACAATGGTGGAGTGAATCGTACATCCTTATTCTCTGGGGTGGTAAAGTTTAAACTAGGTTCCCGCTTCCCATCGACTTCACGACCTCAACCCTTTTATTCCCTCTTCAGATTTTGTGAAGCCTAAACACACGTAGAACCGTGTCTATAAAGTTAGGTCCTGCGCGGTACTATAATGTTTTATAATATTACGGATTGCATCGGATGGCAGTAAATGCAATTATAGCGAGGGTGTTAAGTTGTCTATCATTAAATTGACATAACCTCATCACTAAACATTAGTTGCATAAAAATTCCAACATGTCTTACATTTGCCTATATGTAGAATTTTTTAACAGCACAGATGTTCAGGCTGGCCGTAAAAACTGCTGTTAGCAGGGAACCACAGGTGGGTCAGTAAACGCAATTATAGCAAGGGTGTTAAGTTCTCTAGCATTTAATTGACATAACCTCATCACTAAACACTAGTTGCATAAAAATCGCAACATGTCTTACAATTGATTATATGTAGAATTTTTTGACAGCAGAGATGTTTAGGCCTGCCGTAAAAACTTTGCCGCCAGCAGGAAACCACAGCTGGGTGTACGCCACAGAAATTTGGCAAGCCACCCATGTTCTTTCTGCAATGATATAGCTAAATTAGAACACAAGCTATGGCGATGCCCCGTGTTACTCTGTGGTGAAGTCATCACGCCTTCCAAATGGGAGAATGCTATTACCAGCTCCGAACTCTAACAACACCCGTGGGCAGTCTAACGGGCCCGCGACGTAGCAGAGATACTCGATCTTTTGGTTGCGACGTGGCAACGGCCCGGAACGTGCTAAAGCGCGTTCCGAAGGACGTAATAAAGGTCATCCATCCATCCATCGCTATACCAAGTGCAGCAAGCGTGAGCATTAAGCGAAAACTCTGCTCGGCAAGGTCAAGCACGTGAAACGCGTGAAAGAGAAATTAAAGAAAAATAAAAAAGAATAAAAGAGAAAGTTGGGGAAGAATAAAGATAATATGGACACAAAAAATGGAAATACAAATGAAGGCAACAAAGGAGAGAAAATAGTCATGAAAAAGAGAGGAAAAAAATCGGACAGCAAGACAAATAGAGAGCTAAAGAAATACATAGAAACTGAGAAAAATAGAGAGAGAAGCAGACCAAGATGTAAAGGAAAGGAGCGGAAAGTAAAAATAATAGAGGGCGAAAGAAAAAAATACAAAGAGAAAAAAAAAACACAAAAAGGTCACCCTGCTCTGCTCTTCCTTCAGGCTCAGCATCACTTGTGCGAAGCTACTATGCTTTCTTTCTTCTAACTCTCTGGAATGTCGTGAAATACTGCCACCTATATGTACGCTACAACCAGAAGACCAGGCGGGACAAAAGAAGTGGAAAAGGTATTTAGTGCCTCAAATTTTTCCGAGGCGCAGTACTTGCAGTTTTGCTACAGGTTGAAAATGCGAAACTGGCATGCGAACGATTCGAAAATTGAAACGCCAGTTTCGCATCGCTTATACGTTTGATTTGTTTTGCGCAGCCGAAGCTTGTTTCAGTCAATGATGCTCTCGCGTATTCATGACAGGCGGTGTGTATGATCGGCACAAGATATTCTGTGAAAAGCTTGCAGACTTTTCTTCGTTATAAACATATCACACACGCAGTCATAAGATGCCGTATACCACAAAAATTGTGTGTTTGTAGTTTCTTTTCTTGTGTATGCCTCCACTGCTATGCGCAATGCACCAGATGAACAAATCACTTGCTGCTTTATATCACGTATAGCAAGTAGCTTGCACAACGTCTTTTTTAGGGTGAAAGCTCCTTAAAACAATAACCGTTCGTCCCTCGTAGCCGTTGTAGTGTGTAACAAGTATAACATTTTCACCTCCAAGGTGGTGCTGGTGAGAGATTTCTTCTGTGCGTTGTTGAACAATAAAAAGACAGTGCTCAATGTACATGTCAATGGCTGCTAATGGGGAATGAGAGACAGAAGCATTTGGCTTTTAGTTAACGCGCACGCTGCAATCCCCATTAGAAGCCATTGGCATGTACATTGAGCACTATCCGACAAGAAGGGGTTGCTACGTTATACTCCCTTGGTGTAACCTCCTTAGTTTTAGAAAGGTTTAACGAGCGTAGAGCCGCAGTGCCATGAATACAGTGAACTAGTATGTACCATGAACTCGAGGTGGTTGAGGTGGGAAGTAGACCCGAAGCGCAAGCCGTAAGAAAGTGTGCGTGTGCCACTTCTCGTTTAGTTCTTGGAATGTCCGCTGGATGGTGGTTATTCTATATGGGGAATATATAATGAAAAGATGCGAGATCGTGGTACTTGGAGTGTTGAATAGATGGACGAACGGACGCACAGACAGATGCATGGATGGACGCATGAACGGATGCAGGGGCGGCTGCATGGACGAACGCAGGGACGGACGCACGAACAGACGCACGCACGGACGGGCTGATGGACGCATGGACGGTCACACAGACGGACGCATGGACGGACGGAAGCAAGAACGAATGGATGGACGAATTCTTCGCACCACTCTCCATAATTCACTCCGTGGATATGCGGCCAACTTTTTTTTTGAAGACGTGAAGAAAAGCGACTACGATATATCGTGAGATAGGGGTCAGTCATACCAAATTTATATGCCTCCTTGAAGGCTCTATAGCGTAGAGCATCGGAAGTTTCACACAGGTCGTGATGTTTCGTTTATCCCTATACTTGTGCACCAATACAGATTTTTTCGCACCTTATTCTTGTTGCATTTCTACTCGTCAGCAGTGTGCTACGAACAAAATCACGTGTCCGCGTGCACTGTTACGAAAATATGAAATGTAAGTTGATTGATATGTGAGGTTTGAAGGCCCCAAAATCACCCCATGATTGTGAGAGACGCCGTAGCGAAGAGCTTCGGAAATTTCAACCACCTGGAGTTCTTTAACATACACCAAGTATAAGCTCAAGGGTCTACAAAATAATCGCAATAATATTCAAGTTTGGTTTTTGTTTTTTGTTTTCACCCTACATATTGGCTCTTGTTCTTTCGTAGTGTGACATAGTAAATAGCAGAGGCGCTAACTAGCAGATGTCTATACCCCGTTAGGCGTGGTAAGTGTACAAGAGAGCGCATGTAATGGTGTGCCTGGATGATACGTTGATTTTCGTCTGGAAATCTCAGAGGTCATCTGATAAAAAAACGGAAAAAGCAGACAAGCTCGACCAACATCAGAATTGGCGAAGACTGCTCGATAAGCGACGGAAACCCGGATCACCGCAAAACACAGGTTACTTACTTCGATTGATACGTGTGGTTTAACGTCGCGAAACCACCATATAATTATGACAGACGCCCTAGTGGAGTGCTCCGAAAATTGCAACTCCTTGGGTTCTTTAACGTGCACCCAAATCTGAGCCCATCAACCTACAACACTTCCGCCTAAATCGGAAATTTTGCGCCTTAGCCATTTCCGCCTCATCAGCAGCAGCCAAAATTCAATTCCCGCGACCTGCGGGTCAGCAGGCCGAGTACCTTAGCCACTATACCATCGCGGTAGGGCAAGGTAGCTTACTTCGCCACTATAATAGAGAACTATGCTTTTTCACAGGTAACTATATATGGGTTATCGGCCCGATCAGATGTTTCTGTACCACTCCTATAAACGAATATCACGGTTTTCTAGCACGTTAATGTCTATGGTCCTTGTAGCACTGCGCTTTCACGCATTTATCACCAGGTATTAAGGTGGTATGCCATCTAAAATGCAATGAGAATGCCCATTCCTTTGCCATGACTGGTGGAAACGTGCTGTATGAGAATACTGGTTCACAGTTCTGAATTTCCTCGCTATGTATATTGTTTACAATAAGCACAGATTCACGCATTTACTGCCAGGTGTCAAGGTGTTATATCATCTAAAATGGGATGCAATACCTATTACTTTGCCATGACTGGTGGCAACGTGGTGTATGAGAATACTGGTTCACAGTTCTGGGTTACCTCGCTATGTATATTGTTTACAATAAGTAATGATTCACGCAATTATCGCCAGGTATCAATGTGTTATACCAGCTAAACTGTGATGCAATACCCACTACTTTGCCATGACTGGTGGCAACGTGCTGCATGAGAATACTGGTTCACAATTCGGGGTTACCGCGCGATGTTTATTGGTTACAATAAGCACAGAGTTTGTTTTTATCGGTCGAGTTGTTTCCCCTTTGTCACTGATTCTCTAGCATTCTAAAATTTTATGCGATTTTTCAACCCATGCTTACTTCGAGACATAGTCTCTGAAATCTTGGCACATTCGAATCACTTCTCTTGTGCTTCAACTTAAGATCCTCTAGTTAGGTCCTATATGTGCTCCCTCTCCGTTTAAGTTATCGGCTGGGTCGTTAAAGACAAAGGCTGTTATCACTTGAACTTTCACTTAGTTAAAGCCAACGACGCACAAAAGTTTTCCACCTCATTTTATTTCTCTGAAATTTAAATCCAGCTAATTGCTCCCCGTTAGAGCTGCAGCAGCAAAAGGAAAAAAAAAGTATATAAACAAACTTCGGTTTTGCGAATGGCACACAATTAAGAAGGATTAAGGTGGTATCGCTGGAAAGCACGCACACTGTAAGGGAACATCGGGATCCCTAAATAAAGAGAACGACGGCTGATAAGAGCTGATGAGCATATTGCACTGTGTGCTTTGAGCTCAGTAGAACGAGAAAGAAAAAGGCTCCACGTTTAGTTGTTGTAATCGCACAAACGTTCCCGAATCGGTTGAGCAAGCAGCTTGGGATTCATTAGAAGATACTAGTTTTTTCCGTGACATGGTGCACCTGAATGCATTATGTACATTATTGAACGGCTCATGAGTGCTTCGTAAGAGTTCCTTATTTATATCTTCTTAAGGGTTCACGTACAGTAGTTCTCACTTCACTACACAGTGCTCAGAATACTATGTGTAAAGCGCGCGCACGCACGCACGCGCGCACGCACGCACGCGCGCACGCACGCACGCACGCACACACACACACACACACTCACACACGCACACGCGGACACACACGCGCACGCGCACGCGCACGCGCACACATACGCGCACACACACACACACACACACACACACACACACACACACGCGCGCGCGCGCGCACACACACACACGTGCACACACACGCGCACACACACACACGCGCGCACACACGCGCGCACACACACACGCGCGCACACACACACACAGGATGGAGGGAAAATTGAGACAAAGATGGTACATTGCAGTTGAGTAATTAAAAAAAAACGAAAAATTTCTGTCGAGATTTTACGAGCTTCCCGTTTAAACGAATTACTCAAGAGTCCCGATCCCTTAGTTAAATCTGGTTTCAACCTCACTTATTCTGCGCACATGAGCTCACTACAGCACATACAAATTACGTCAAGCAGTCAGGATTAATACTTTTAGTTTATTTCGAGGTAGCGTTTGTAAAGTGATCTATGATTAGCGAATATATCACCATTTGATTAACTGTATAAATTTCACGTTATAAATGTTTTGTCGTGTACCTGACGTGTTTTTTGGTCAGCACAGGAGACAAGAAACCGTCCTCCCACATACTCACATGGTTGTACACACACACACCAGCATGCATGCATGCGCGCGATTGCGCGCGTGTGCGCGCACACACGCATGGAATGGTGAGATAAAATTGACGCGGTGGGGCGCGGATGTTAAACGGAGGCAATTCCGGTTGCGCATCAGTATGTGCATCAATGATGCGATTGTTTAGTAGAGCAACACTAAAAGACACTGAATACATAACAGAAATATACCTCAGCATCTACTGTCAAAGTCTTCAATGAGCATTTTCCCGCCGCGGTGGTCTAGTGGCTAAGGTACTTGGCTGCTGACCCGCAGGGCGCGGGTTCGAATCCCGGCTGCGGCGGCTCCATTTCCGATGGACGCGGAAATGTTGTAGGCCCATGTGCTCAGATTTGGGTGCACGGTAAAGAACCCCAGGTGGTCTAAATTTCCGGAGCCCTCCACTACGGCGTCTCTCATAATCATATAGTGGTTTTGGGACGTTAAACCCCACATATCAATCAATCAATGAGCATTTCACAAGATATTTCCGGAAAAACAGTGCGACAAATCACCGTGGCGCGCCTCCACACCGATGTTCAAACACGTAATCCACCAGTGCATACGGAATACGGTGGAAGCCGTTTCGTTGCTAATTAAAGAAGGACTCATAAATTAGCCGTGAAAGGTGCGACTCTCCTAACTGCAATTTCAAAAGCAGTCGGCAACTTCTTGACCACGATCGGCGAGCCGCAACTGCTGGTGGGGCCCTGGACGATGCGCTCCACCCACGGTAACCAGCTACATCGCCTCGTGTTGGTCGAAGTTTTTTTCGCTCTCTCTCTGTATTGGCGTGGTGCTGTGAAAATTGTAACAGCATGGAACCGCACCGACTCGTTCGAATGTGTACACGGCTATGTGATCGATGATTGCTTTTTTTAACGGAGTAGCCCAAGTTTGCGCCCTGACAACCAGAAAATGACAAATATGCCCAAATAAGGGCGCTGTCACAGAGGTCATTACACGCAAGGCATGAAAATTTATGCTTTGATAGCTCGTTGGAGGAAAGTGTGAAGTGAGGCAATAGTACTAACGTATTTTGGAGTGGAAAGGGATAATAAAGAATAAAGAAGTAAGCCTCATTCGGCCTAGACTTTTTTTTTGCGACGCATGTACGCAAGAAGCAATGCTGTAGTTGAAGCGTGACTTTCCATATTCGGAAAATGGTGTTGCTTTGTAGGGATGTCTCGAAAGAGTGGGAGCAAGGAATTGCCTGTAATCGGCTTAGGCATGCCGTGCCGTTTCGCAATGACGGCGTATGTATAGACTGCGCCCGTGTGGGTGGCGCAGATATGAAACTGCTGCTGGTATAGAAAGCTTGGAGCCTGGCAAAAGTGAAAAAAAAAAAACTGCGTCGTTTTTTTATTGACACCATCAGCCTATTATGTTCCAGAGCCATAGACGTCTAGCTGCCCCACCAGGCCGGGTTTTCCTCGTAGGTTTGTGTAAACCATAGGGCTTCGCAATGAAAACATGGCATGTCCCGCTCGTTTTCTTCACACCATTCATCGGTTCAAACAGCAGAAGTATAGCTTGATATCTTATTGTGGAAGCTTACTAAGCCATGGTAGGAAGATATTTCAGCAACGCAAGTAAAAAAAAAAAACTTAAAATGGCACATTTTAAAGATAATTTACGCAAGTGCAAACGACGCCTGCGACAATACTGAAAAAGGCGCCTATTCTTTGAATCAGTCGGAAGGGTATTTCAAACACGTTGTTTCTTATATAGCTTCCCATTAATGCTTCGTCGCGCAAACTTCCTTTTCACTCAACGCCTTTTTAGTATACTTTTGTTCGAATATTTCTTCGAAAATTTCGAGGTGGCACGAAGTGAATTTCCAATGAAAGGAGCCTTTCTTTGCTGAAATTTCAATAAATTTTGGATCAGCAAGAATAAGGCTATAGTTAAATACAAACCGTAATCTTATACATAAACTTACATCGCGATACGCATTCACTTAGCTCGCCAGAAATTTTTTCGCGTCGTGGGCTGAAGCGTCAAGCGATTGCTGCAAGTCCGGACACACCCGGAGATCTCACAGAAAAGTTCCGAATGGCACTAGAAGATTTTTCGTCCAACATAACAGCGCTTCTGACTAGATGAGGCTCCTGCTTGTGATATTTTGTCTGTTTCATGCAATGATCACAGACGTTCTATCCAGCAGAGTTCGCGGAAATATATGTCGCGGATACCTGAGCGCTTTCTGTTACGACGTCTGACTGCTTTGGCCAGAAAAAACAAAAACCAAAACAACGCTCTCTGTCCTCTATTTTCCACGTTCCCACAGGTGACAGTTCCATAAAGCCCTCGAGATTAAGAGTTCTTTTTGTTGTTGTTGTTGTTGAAAAGGCAACGTGATCCCGTTCTTCAGACTGCAAATAATTGGCTGAGTTACGGGTTGCTTTAGAAGCATTCTTTTTCATTTAACAGAACGAGTTTTACAGCACGAGCGTATTATTTTCTACTGCTGTCAAAACACGCTGTCACTAATTCCGGTAATAGGGAGGCAATCGCTGAACTGATTCTAAGTACTGACTTATCAGCCCGCTAAGCACACCACGAAAGCACGGACAATTCAATGTTGGTTCTTTTTGGGATGTAGTGTACGCCAGCTGTGGTCCAAAGAATGAGGCAGAGTGGAGAGTTGAGAAAAAAAAAAGGCTGATCCTCTTATAGAGGAATCAGTATAGCAGTAAAGTGAAACGTGTCTTTACAGAGGTAGTTGAGCGTTTAATGTGCATTGTTTCAGCAACAGCAACAAATCGCAAAGTCGCTCGTTATAGGAACGGCAAGCAGCTCGAAGTTTGCAGCGCACACCTCAAGCAGTACGCATGTGCGAAATTGGAATGTACAGGACGAGCGCGGTCTAACAAGTGTCACAGCTCGACACTTTAAGCATGCTGTTCAAACACAGAGAAAGAAGCACGAAACGAGCGCACAAGTATACACGGGCCAAGCGCCAACAACTGTCACAGTTCTTCCTGCATCGTGTGTCAGCAGCGCGCTCTTTTCGTAAACGCTGCTCGAGGCTATAGCAATTTCGCTTGGCAGCATGCCCCGATTTCTGGTGGGCGGAATGCCCATCGGTAGTGTCAACCTTCACAACGCGTCTAGAGCCACGTGCCTTCTTCGTACAGAACGGGAATAGCGTGCTTAGTTGGCCGTGGCGTCACTTCTGGCACTACCGAGCGATTGCACGCAATGTCTAATCATGTGGGCTGGTGGCAGTGATGTGGGCGGTGGCAGTGATGTATCTTTTCGCGCTACATTTACGTTGTTATGTGATGTACGAGTTAGCAAAGCGGGTGGGTTGATGTGCTACCTGTTGCTAGGCAACGCGATCTACGACGCGAAAGTTTTTGTTCCCATTGGACAGATTAGGACTGGCTTAAACAGCTCTGTTCGTTAAAAAAAATATTAGATAGGGCTCATTCGGGAACACCTTTACAACCGTATGACATAAGTGATTATTGCGCATAAATCTGGCACGATTTCTTACCTCCATGCCTGACGTAGGCTGGCTTGGAAACCTCGTCAGCGTTCTTAGCAGACAGGAGCAGCGTGAGTGCCTCGACGCTAGGCTCGACCACCCTGGATGCGATGCTCTTGTAGTCGACGAATGGGTCGAATGTGGCCGGCAGCCCGTGGAACCACAGGCTAGGGCCTCCCTTGTTGAACCACTGACTCATCCAGTCGACCAAGGAATCGCTTCTGGTCACACGCAAGATGGTCTTGTTGTCCGTGCGCAAGTCAGTGGTCACCTGTGCCAAGCCGGTACAGACCACTGAATCAAGGCGTCACAAGATATTTGGCAGCACTGAATTACATCTAATGTTCCAAAAGGGATGCTAATTAAACATGCCCTGTTTGAATCTGCAGTGAGATCTTGTTCATATAATTTTAGTCCTGGCCAGCGTTCTTCGGAAGTAATGCATTTTTCATGCAGTTAATATTGTATTTGTGCTTCAAATTGAATATACAATACGAAAGGAGACCTTGGCAGATGAATGTATAAGTCATACGTTTATTCTTCAGTATATTAGCTTAAATGCGTTCGTACAAGCCAGGATCTGCATGTTGCAGAGCCACAGAGGTAGCAGCATTGCTGGGTTTTGTGGCTAAAATATTGTTGCCTGACAGTTTTTTTGCCACTGGAATAAAAGCGCAATGCAAATTGACCATCTACTCCAATTCTGCTCAGAAAAGTGAGTTGCTGATAGAATATACGTATTTCTTTTTACTTTTTCAACCCTTTGGCTAATAGGATTTTTGCATAATGCATTTTCTTTTTAGTTTCAATGAAAAAAAAAACATAGCTAGAAGATTTATCTGTACAGTGAAACTCCTCTGTATATTCGTCATTCACGCACTTCTCATATGCACCTGATTTTCAGCACTTATACAACGATGAAACTGTCAGAGAATAATTATGTCGGGAGCACTCACAGTGGATGGGATTCGAACAGAGACCAGAGACGGAGGTAGCACAGCAAACATTTTTTTTATTTTAAACACTGCCGATCATCATGCAAAACTCACGCACTCAAAAAATACATGCAACTGAGGTGATCCCAACAATGCCCAAAAATCAAGCTCATGCAAAGAGCTCTCCTGCTTATCTCTACAGTACTTTCGCTAACTTCATTTCATAACTGTCATAACAGTCCGGTATCACTGGGCTCTTGGTTGCGTCCGAAATGGAACCATCCTTTCTCGTACGATGGTCGGCGCGGAGTCTGATTCGGTGTCTCATCATCATGCTGCGTCACGCTCGCTGTCGATGCTCTCTCCTTCCCTGCAGTCATCGTTGCTCAGCAGCAACTTGACCATCAACCTTTTGCTGATTTTCCGGTAGTCATCATAGTCCGCATGGAAGCGGATGGGTTAGGCCTTGCAGGCATCCTCGGTCTCTGTTTCAAGTGCGTCTGCGGCTTATTTGACGACGTGACACTACGGGAGCTGTCGTGCGAGCACAAGTCGTTCTGCGAGTGAAGGGGGCGTTCATAGTGCTCCTGGCCCGCTGTGACTAGGATGCTGCAAGTACATACTAGCCTTTTCCGGCCATCGCCGAGTCCCACACAGACTCATGGTGCTCCACCTCCGGACACGACACCCGATGGTCTTTTCTTCACACTGGCTTCTTCAACCTGCTTCGAGCGGTGTTCCATAGATAGTCCTCGCTTATCTCCCGGGTGTTTCACATCACAGCTCGAGTCTCGTCCCACAAGCCTTTCTGTGACCAGTAACGTGCGTGGGCGGGGCATGGGGGCACCATCGAGTCCATTTCCGTGGCTCTGCACACCATCGCCAATCGTAGACGTTCTCCCCTTTAGGCCTGACCAGAACTTCGTCCAGCTTCCCATGCGTGGGTTCTGGCACTTCAATTTACTAAAATTTTATTTTCCTTTCGTCCTCTGGCGAACTTCTATAAGGTAGGCGGACACGCTACATCTTGGTTACAAGAAACTGGGAATCGATGGGTGAAAGAGAAAAGAGTGAACGCGAGTTTAATCAAAGTCGAAGTCAAAGTTTATTTCACTAGAAGATTGAGGATACTCTGCAAGGCTAAAAGCTGCTTTAGGCCCTTTGACTTTGTCCCTGAAGACCCTTACGTGTGCAGCATACGACGTTTTCAGTAGTACAAATTGGCATAAAAGATCACACCTAAACATGAGTGAGTGATACTAGGAGACCTAGTTATCATTCGTCAAATAATAAAAGAAGCATACAGAAAGTTACAGTGGGATTCGCAGAAGCATTCAGTACAGCATAAACAACATCATAATACAAAAAGGTACTGTAATTGGAAGAAACGAACAGAATTATGTAAACCTGAAGGTTGAGAAGACGAAAAGAAGTTCTCACATTGAAAAAAAAATTGCGCAATAGAGCACTCATTGTTAAGTTCATTGTGAGATATATATTGATGGTTGCGCATTTCACGAAGAGCAGCAGCGCTTCTTCAGTGAATATATATACACAAAGAGGACACGAAGATACACTTACACGAAGAGGATAAAATGTAAATAAACAGCGCATCCATTTAGAGAGGAACGTGGAGCTTCACAAAAAAGTAGCATTCAAAAGAAGGACTTTATGTAAGCGAGAAAAATTGAAAACCGTAATTAAAGCAAGTCCCACGTCGTAGTCACTATTCCCACATGTGCAAGGGGTGCATGGGATATTCCTATTTCATTTTTTTGTTGCGTAAACAACGTTCAGCCAAACTGTGTTGGGCGCTCACGCGCCGCAAGCAACGTTTGCTTTATAAATATGCCTCGTGTGTCGGGACAGCTGGACTTGCAATAAATAAAATAACAATAAAAAGTGTAACGCCTTATAGTACATCAAATAGTAGATTCAAGATGATATGGATCCTGCCAACCTCAGCGCTTCAACCGACAAGTCTTATTTCAATACGGATCAGAACTAGCGTGCTGTTTGAATTGAGAAGCTTTAATGGACGCCCAAAGTGCAACGTATAGCTTGTTGCACTAAAGTAGTTCTAGAAAAGAGAGCGGTGGGCAAATATTTATTCATATACGTGGAGATACAACGCTTTTACAAATAGCAAGGGACAAATATGCTAACAGAGTCTCACATTCCTTTAAGGTTCAAGTCTATGAAAATTGAACTTCTCTGAGAAGCAACAAAACTCGCCTGTGTGTCCGCGTATTTGAGCTTGCAATGAAAAAAAAAAATGATAAAGTGTAATCCTCTATAGTGCCACAAATATTAGATTCAAGATTATATAGACCCAGCCAACCTCAGCGCTTCAACCCACAAGTATTATTTCAATGCGGATCAGAACTAGCGCGCTGTTTGAATTGAGAAGCTTTGGACGCCCAAAGTGCAACGTATAGCATGTTGCACTAAAGGAGTACTAGAAAAACGAATGGCTCGGAAATATTTATTCATATGCCTGAAGATACAACGTTTTTACCAATTTGGAAGAGATGAAAATGCTACCGGAGTGTTACATTTCTTTCAAATTCAAGTCTACGAAATTTGATCTCCTCTAAAAAGCATCAAAATTATTTACATACGCAGTACTTCCTACACAAGCTACGCGCTCTATAAACAATCAGGTTTCGATGGGACGGGTCACACATCTCAGGGAATCCCCGGTGTCCACGCTAAATTTACGGCCACTGAGAGGTCTTTAACGTCCATTTCGATTATAAAGCATCGATAGTTCGGTACACAATAACGTTTGCGGTGATCGGCTGCTGTTATTTGGCTGCTTCATTTTTTTTCAGACTACATAGCTATAACGAGTGACATCACTAGCGTTTTCGGAGAAGCGTAAAATTTGGACCAACGCACTTTCTGTGCTTTCAGTGCTCTTCGGTTTGCGCTTCAAGTATGAGAAGACTTACAAACAGCTGTACATTCTGATGGTATGTCTCATTAGAGAGTTTTATGGACACCATATATGTGAAAGCACTGTTACTATATCTGGCCCAATTTACACAGCATGGCTTCGGAGACCTGTCGGCGTGCATGGCACTCCGAGATTATCGAATGTTGTAGACCAGGTGTGCCAAACATGCGGCCCACCGGTCTTCCTCTAGCGAGCTGCATATATGGCCCTCTTCGTACTATTTTATTTTATGACTTTGCGACCGACTGTGGCATTGCTAAATGGTCCTCGCATTACTTTCTCGCCTGTTGTGATTATTAATGCTTTTATTGGGTGATCTACACAGGCGTCACTGATTCTCAGCACTTTTTTTTTTACGTAAGGCACCTTCTGCGCTCAACTTGTGGCAGCGGTGAGCTTCTGAACAGTCTCCCACAGCAGTTCTCATGCTGGAAATTTAAACATATCCACGGAACAAAGAAATCTAACTTCAAGATTGGCGTCCAGATTTTAATCACTGTGAAGATTTGTAATGGTATGTTTCTGAAATCCTGACGCCTAATTCCCTTCAGATATGACCCGACATGTGACATGCAGGCAAAGCCTTTCTTCAACTGGCAATCTTAGCTGGCTTTTTGTTCATACTGCCCCCCCCTTTCACCCGTATACGGGTGAAGGGGGGGGCAGTATGAACAAATGGGGGGGAATAGGGGGGGGGAACAGAGGCAGGGGAATAGCCACTGCTATTCATTTCTTCCCTACACTGGCCCTTTGCGGTGCTAAATTTTGTTAGAGTCCCTATATTTATGAAGGTAGCGACAACTGCACGCTCTGGAGGGGTCAGAGGAGCAGCGCTATAGACAGTTTCGAGATTACCAGCGTTGTGCCTCCAAAAAACTTCCGGTCACCTCATTTACCAGCTCGTAACGTTGAACTTGAAAGGACGTTTTCACGTTTTTTCAAGGATAAGGAAAGTCTGTTACTATATTTTCATATAAAGAAAAACGTGCTTGATGTTGAAGGCAATCTCTTGTAGTTTTTATGTAGCCTAAAACAACATTTATTTGAATATGTTTTGCCAAATGATGGAAGGAAAGTGTAGAAAATCGGCAGCCGATAATCTAACGCTCTTCTTGCCCACCTGTGCTATTCAGGCACATCGGTGGACGAAACCGGAAGTCATCAAGGGGCTGTAGCAGACGACGCTCCGTTCGCCCGCGTGCATTGTGTGGACGCTTGAAACCACTCTCTGTGCGCGCTTGAATCAGTTAACTTCTGCCATTCACTGACGTGAGCTGTTCAGAACACTTCAGATGACTGGGACAACAAAAGACGACCGAATTATTCTTTATTTTACTAGAACATTCAAAAACGCAGTGAGTATTCGAGAAGAAATAAGATCAGTAATGTTTAGAACAAATGGTCGACGACTTAGAGCATGACGTGGGAGAGCAATATACTGTCTCATTTTAAGAATAAGCGGCATGTGCGTAATAAGTTTTTGCATGTTCATTTTGGAACGTGCGGAGCGAACATAGCTAAACATAATTAATAAATGCAGACCAGATATTCACCGAAGGTTTTCCTTTTCTTTTATCATTAATATTAGCATTAGTTTTAATGAGGGATACTGACAGCGTGCTTCAATGGATAGAGTTTCCGTAATTTATTTGTTTAGTTGATGTCCGAGAGCGAATAGCATCGACATCTATTAGCAAGCTAGGTATATATATATATATATATATATATATATATATATATATATATATATATATACTTGGCAAGATGAGAGAATTTATCCGTGTATAAGGTGAATACATGCGTTGATTCAAAGCGGTGAATATACTGTAGAGTACATGATCCCGAGGTAACTGGTTATATAGCGAACTAATGGCATAATACTTGAAGAAAGCCAGTAAAAGCACGGTACACGAAAAATAAGTAGACGTAAAGCAGTGTCGGCGTCGGATTCTTTCTGGTGTCTCATGCTTTTGCTGGCTTTCTTCAAGTATCATGAACCATGTGGCCCACATTCCAACTTTTTCAACTCCGTAAGTTCTATGTTTAATGAATTTACACGGTTGTCTAATTGCAAGCCCTGATATAGCTCGTTGTGAGAAGCTCGTTGTGGGAATACAGAGTAGGAGCTACGAGTTGACAATTTTTTGTGGTTTTGTTGATTTTGTGTGCTGGAGTTAAACAAGAAACAAAAAAGGTAGTTGTTTCACTAGAATATGAATATAAACAATAAATAATAATTATAGAATAACAGTTGACAGAATATCATTACCCTCCCTCATCTTCTTGGCAAAGATAAAGGATTCATTATTAGTATAATAGCATATATAATGGTAACTTCTGTGAACTGTGTTTCCAACTTGTTCAACCAATTTAACTTCCACATGTATGATCTGACTGCTCAAGCGCGCAACATACGTACTTGCATTTGTATATATTTTCGAGTTTTTGTAATTATTACTGCCCCTCCGCGGTGGTCTAGTGGCTTACTCGGCTGCTGACGTGCAGGTCGTGGGATAAAATCGCTGTTGTGGTGGCTGCATTTTCGATGGAGGCGGAAATGCTGTAGGCCCGCGTGCTCAAATTTGTGTGCACGTTAAAGAACGCCAGGTGGTCGAAATTTCAGGAGCCCTCCACTACGGCGTTATTCATAATCATATGGTGGTTTGAGGACGCTAAACTTCACATATCAATCAATAATCAATCAATTATTACTGATTTATTTAAACTTAGCGGCAGCAGCGTTGGTGTCGCATAGAAGAAAACCAAGACGATCGCTCTTGACGAGCCGAGTGCCGCTGCCACGGGACAGCATGCGCTGGCGTTCGAATCGGTTCATAGAATACTTCTGATCACAGCGGTTGTGTCGGGCCCGCTTTTTGTCTCGTAAAGGCTGAGACTCCACCGGTTTGCGAGGTCGCACAACGCCGTGAACTATTAGCTGTAGAAACCCGTCATCGTCAACATCAAAGAGAGAAAATTGGTGAACAATAAGGCACAGGATGGTGAAGCAGAGGAGGCAAAAGCAAATATATCAAGAAATTGATGCTGAAGGAGCTAAATCACAAGAAGTGGAAAAGATGGGGAAGTAGAAGGGTTAATTGAAAGAAAAAAAACGAAAAGAAAACTTCCAGGATGCTTGACCTTCACCTTCAAGCGCAATCAGACCTGGTGCGCATCGCCTTCTCAACCGCGACCCACTCGGTTGACACGTAAACCGCGCAGCAAGAAAACAAACGCCTGTACACTCTTAGAATGCCCATTCTAAGCTGTGCAATGCCCACTAAGCCACAATTCTTTCTCTTGCAAGTCAGCGAAAGGCCTACTACGGGTCCGTAAGACAACACACCTATGCAGCAGCTCACTTTGTTAATGATTTTACTAGCTTATTATGATTAAATGTATGTCAGCCTTTATAAGCGGTCGTTTCTTGCATAATTCACATGTTTTCAAGCCTGGAACAACTCTATGAATACGCCTATGCCACGCAGTATTCCTTGCGTTAAAAGGACACTAAAGTTCTAGAAACAATGGCTTGGTTCACATTCAATAGCTGCACTCTGAGAACTCTAGTGCCGCAAGTTTCACTGTAATAAGTTCATTATAAGCGGAAAAAAATCAAGGTTGAAGTTTCATTTTAATTTTTGCTCCGAAATTTCCGCGTGTGACGTAGCGAGTTTTAAAATGCACTTTTGGTATTTTCGCCTCATTGGCTCAATGAAATTTCCTGAAACCTCATATGCTAGATCTGGGGCACCCACAGAAGACAACGTAGATTATTTTTATTGAGTAGAAGCTATAAAGGACCCTAGTAGACGCCTTCAAAATGCTGTGCGTCACGGTGTTTGACGCAGGAATCTCACAGTAGCATTTCCACCCGCATTTCGCCCGTTTTCCGACTTACCAAGTGCCATGTCGTGCTAATAGTGGCGTTTCTTTTGGATCATGAAACCGTACTTCACTAATACGTGAAAAATTGCATTGCTCATCAGCGTTTCTTTAAGGAGACTCCTCGCCCTACATATGACATTCGTACAGTGTTTATATCTCCGAGCAAGTTTCAAGCAACGACGTTGCTCAGTTTAGTAGAACACCAGCTTTCGATTTTCACTCGAACCGTAGATTGTATTATTTATTCTATTTGAACCTATCTATAATTATCACTCAGGGACAACGCTGATTTCACTTGCAACCAACGACACCGACACCGGAATTCTGCGAAGCGAGCTCGTCGGTGTTATTACGTTAAAAAAAGAGAAAGATGACATAATGTCAAAAGCAAGATGAGAAACCGTCAGCAGAGCGAATACAAGAAAAAACGAGCTCTCAGGCAACGTTGCACTATACGTGCTGATTTCATATAGAGTGACATCACCCGGAAACCTTAGAACGACGCTGCCAGCGCTGATGGTGTCCCAGTTGTTTATAGCCAGCGACGACCTGGCAACAGCATGAACACGGAAGCTGTCGGCACGTGGCATATAAGTTTTCAAGCGGCAGTGCCGTTATCAGTTGCGCAAAGGCTGCAGTGCTGACGCAGTTTTTGAACTGGTTGAACTTTCCATGCAGTGGCTACCTCTAGCTTTCTGCACGCAGCCAACTTTAATGGGTGAGGTGATTCTATATAAGCGAAAACCTTGATCGCTTTACATGTGCTCTATATAAGCAAAAAAATTTAAAAGTGATTAGGATTTCGGTGCAGTGCTGATTGAGTCTTACTTTAAATTAAATAACTTATGCATGAAGACATGATCATGATCATCGGCAAACGTTGCTGAAACTCGGGCCCCGGTAACACGCTAAACGTAAATCGGTAAAACGGTAACGTAAAGAAGAACACGTACGAGCTAAAGCCCCTGATGTTTGAACTCTAATAAGCTGCCACGATGTTTTGTAGCAGATCCCTTATTAGCACAAACAAGAACATTGACAAGCAGGGATAAAACAGCAAACTGGTTGTAGCGTTGCTTTTTTCAGAGTTGTGATATCAGCGGATATAAGGAAGCATTGTTGGGACACAAAAAGAGCTGCGAGGTAATCGCATGTTTTAGACACGATAGCGTTAACGAGCTCGTTTCGCAGAAATTGCATCATCGGCGTCAATGTTGGCGTGGGCGTAGTTGGTTGTGGGCGAAAAATCATCTTGCGCGTGACTGAAAAATCGAGAAGTATGCAAATAAAATAAATAAATTTCCGGGACCAGGTCAGGATTGAACCGAGACCGTTTGCGAGGCAAACAGGTATACCACCTCACAGCCACTCGACTACTTAAAAAGCACAGTAAAAATAACTTCCACTGATTAAAACATCAGTGAAAATAACATTCATGCTTAATAAACGCACATGCCCTGTGTTCAGGCTTCACAATACAACATGCGATATTGCAGCAATATTGCGTTGTACTAGTGTAGCTCACCATCGGGCGTCTGAACACGTGATTATTATAATGACTTCGCGGTTTAAACCCGGCCCCGCACTACAATGAGCACCCACGTTACTGCGCATATTCCCTTAGGACGGTGTAGTGGGTGCATAGCAAGCCTCTAAAAGATTTCATCCACGTAATTGCTCGTGGTTTAAAGCATGCTACCCATTTCACAGAATGCAGCCATTTGCGAAAGCTTCGCTGACACAATCCTCTTTCAACTTTATCAACTCTGTATTGTAGTAATCCCTTATTTAAAACTATAGAGTAACAATATACAATAAAATATATTCACGAAATAGTTGAAGTGCGCATTAGGGACAGAATATCGCTATTGCGTTCAACTCTAGAAAGCGAAGGTTACGTGTCGTCAATTATTTTTTAGATTAGTTTCACTTACTTGAATAATTGATTGATTGATATGTTGGGTTTAACGTCCCAAACCCACCATATGATTATGAGAGACGCCGTAGTGGAGGGCTCCGGAAATTTTGACCACCTGGGGTTCTTTAACGTGCACCCAAATCTGAGTACACGGGCCTACAACATTTCCGCCTCCATCGGAAATGCAGCCGCCGCAACCGGGATTCGATCCCGCGACCTGCAGGTCAGTAGCCGAGTACCTTAGCCACTAGACCACCGCGGCGGGGCTCACTTACTTGAAGTAAGTTTCTGTTAATATACTGCTAGCGATAATGTCATGTGTTTTCTTTCATGTTTTTTTTTTCACCAATTTATCAGGACATATTTGTGTTGTTAAGTGTAACTATACAGGGTGTCCGAGATAACTTGAGCCAACAATTTGAAAATGAAAAACATTTCAGCGGCGAATTGAACCAAACGCGTACTACTCGCACTAGCCTGTAGGTATTCCGGCTATTTTTTATTTCTCCCCATACTAATTATCAATATATCTTAGTTACCTACTTTTGTTTATGGAATGGAAACCCCAATTATGAACACTGAAATGTAGAGCACTTTCACAAACCACAGACTAAATTGTTTCCTGTACGATACATCTAGCGCTGTTACTTTTTCCACGTTGTGAAGAAAGCCTATGGCAGCACTATAGCAGCGCACTCGCGGTCCGTCACACGGCTTCTTTTCACATTTCACGGGCTTTTCTTCAGTGATAAAAACTCTCAGTGGTAAGTTTCGACCGTGTTTGTGGTCACCCTGTGGCATATGCGAACACATTGCCCCGCCGCGGTGGTTTAGTGGCTAAGGTACTCGGCTGCTGACCCACAGGTTGCGGGATCAAATCCCGGCTGCGGCGGCTGCATTTCCGATGGAGGCGGAAATGTTGTAGGCCCGTATACTCATATTGGGGTGCACGTAAAGAACCCCAGGTGGTCGAAATTTCCGGAGCACTCCACTATGGCGTCTCTCATATTCATATGGTGGTTTTGGGACGTTGAACCCCACATATTAAACATATTAATCATCAATCATCACGCGAACACACTCTAGCTCGGGATTTTCCGAATGGTTTACATCTCTTCTGGCGTTCAAATTTGTATGCTTCCACCCTGAACAGTAAGCCTCTTAGGTTTTTCAGTGATTCAGTAAAGCACCCCAAGAAGAGTTTCACCAACGGCAGGTAACGTGATATATGTGATACGCTCACTGTCCCGGTTCTTTGGCTGCTGTGTATACACTTGTGCACGGCCCAGGCCAGGGACTACGCAACAATTATTTCTCTAGTGGGAATTGGCGTCCATAATTGCTGTAATGGTGAGCAGGAAAGCCGAAGTATCACACCATTTCGCACAACACACCCTTGCCTTCGGCACACAGTGACATTCAATTGGTAGCCTTCGGCCATGTAACTTAGGTGCATACCCCTAGGCATGTGTTGCTGCACTAGGTGCCTGAAATCAACTGTTGTTCTTCGTTATCTACGCAGATGTATGTTGTGCTCGCGACCGAACATCTGTTTTCGCCCAGCCAGGCACGCATTCCGCCACTGAGTGTCACGAAGATCAGCTGGCTAGTGTGGCCGAACCTGTCGACAGCCTGCAAACTTGAGCGAAAAGCGTCGCAGAGGACGTGGACAAGTAAGTCTGGATTTAGTGACAAATCGAGGTGTTTTTAAAGGGGAGCAACAAAAAATAAAGGCCCCTGGTGAATGTCTTATTTCCCCGAACCATGACAGCAAACTTCGCGCCCCTTCCTTGTTGAGTGACATCACGAAATTCTTTTTCAGTCACCTGTGTGGAATGCTACTTCTCAAGTCGACTGCCATAGCACCCGTCCTGGCTCTCTCGTTCGTGTGAACCCTTTCAACTATGCACCGTGTCACCAAATTTCATCGTTTGTTAAACCAGCAACATTTGCTGCGACATGGAAGGACTGCGGTCCCGCCGCGATGGTCTAGTAGCTAAGGTACTCGGCTACTGACCCGCAGGTCGCGGGATCGAATCCCAGCTGCGGCGGCTGCATTTCTGATGGAGGCGGAAGTGACATAGGCCTGTGTACTCAGATTTGGGTGCACGTTAATGAACCACATGTGGTCAAAATTTCCGGAGCTGTCCACCATGGCGTCTCTCATAGCCATATGGTGGTTTTGGGACGTTGAACCCCACATATCAATCAATCAAGAAGTTCGGCGTTCCATGCGGCTCCCCTACGTGAGAGCAAGATTCGATGAAAATGCAAAAAAAATGTAAAAAAGAAAGTAGTAATATTATTGAAATAAAAAAGGCGCCGCACACGATTGTCACTCCAGTGGAAACATCAAGAGCATCGAAAGGAAAACAGCACCACTTCGACTTCATCAGCGAACTTGGCCAGTTCAAGCGACATTTACTTTACGGAAGTATGCGACTTCTTAAGGAGCTCGGGATTTTATTCCCAAAGAAGGCTCTTCTTATGCTTCTTACGGAAATTCTCCATCTTGGCGTCCCAAAGAAGAGGTCATTTCACGATTTCTGCAATGAGCAACTCGTTGAAAGCAGCGCGAGACATTTTGTGAGCCGGGGAGGGGACGGATGTCATCTGCTTCTCAGTCGGAGTGAGTTCTCTGAAGCGAGGTCCCCGCAACGCCCGCATCCACTCCTCGACTTCACCCCCTGGCTTTACGTGTTAAACGACGTCACTGGTTGCTCTGCCGCTTCTGTCGCGAGCAAAGTTTTCCAACTCTGGCGAATTTCACTACAGCGACCAATCGTCGCTGTAGAAACCTGTTTTAACGCGATAGTGTTAGAGAGATCGTGTCACGGAAAACCCGGCCACAGGTGTCGGCCTCGTTGGCTGTGAGCGAAAAATTGTCTGTGCGTCTTTGACCAAAAAATCAAGCTACCGATATAGCAGTGGGAGGCCGCTACTTGTCCACGCGTGCGTGCGTGATCACACTGAAAAGCCACGCGTCCGAAGAAAAAAGGGTGCTCAAGGTCACTAGCCGTGGTAGTTTCTTTGCCCTGCCACCAATCCCTGCTTAGTTTCCAGCGCTTTTGTCGGGACGAGAGAAGAAAGAGGTAATGCAATTGCAGCATGCGACAAACCTTTGTAACTCCACTCGCACTAGACAGGTTCTTAAAATTTTTGCGGCCTTCAATTCGGGAAGCAATGAGCCCTTCTAGTGAATTCATTCCATGGTTATTCGAAAAAGTGTTTCAGGGCCCCTTCAAAGCAATTTGTTCCACAGGTGTCACGACGAAAACGACCCCGTTTGGCGATAATAGCACGCGCTGGTGCAATCTACTGCGTGCCTGTTTGTGTGCGTGCGTGTGTATGTAACAAAACATGTTATTAAGTATGCACTTAGCGGTTGAAGGGTGCACTAGGCACCGGATTTCGCTATCGCAGTTCAACTCCTAAAGGCAAAGCTTAAGGGTCCCCCAATTTTTCGGCCTCGCGCGGCGGCGGCCGCTCCACTCTAGGAGCGAAATCGCTCGCATGTGAAACAGGCTTACACAGTACGGCAATGGTCCGTATACTTTTGCTCATAGCTGCATACCACTTCGTGGCATGCCAGATGTACTTGTCATCAAACAAATCATGGTGCTGGTACGCTAACGCTTTAGGAATAACGAAGAGCACTGCGATCATTGCCTAAAATAGTGGTGCCATTCTGGTCGTCTGCTCAGGCTGTTGGGGTTGCGCCCTTCGGCGTTTCGGTTTTGTGGAAACCGACAGGGTGCCTTTCACCGATCGCCCGTCTTTTTGCTCACTCATAAGGAGGGTCACGTTCCAGCAGACTTGATGCCTCCAGGCAGCATGCGAGGGTTTGTTGGTCAGCTGCGAGCTCGTAAACTTGAACTGCATGAACTCATGAACTGCATGAACTGCATGAACTGCATGAACTGCATGAACTTGAACTCTTGAACTGCATGACCCCAGTTGGCGAAAAAGAGTGTTCCGCGCTTTCCATCGTGACTACGAGCAGTGCTGGTTCAAGCACTTAGGTTTACAAGCGAAAAACTACCGTATATACTTGAGTAAAACGACGCCACGATTTTTATTCGAGGGGTGACATTTCATTGCGTCCAGGAAGAAAAAAAAAATGTATCTCGGTATTCGACTGCAACGCCATTGTGGCCTTTAGAGTGGGCCAAATTCTGGGTGAAAGATCTAGCGTTACATTAGAGTAAAAACGGTACTCCATTAAGTAGATGAGAGGACAGCTGGTGTTGTAGCCCGATTGGTGGAGCATCGCACGCGTTATCCAAAGATAGCAGTTCGTTCCCTACCGCTGACAAGTTGTCTTGTCTCATCATCATCATCATCATCATCAAAAGCCTGGCTACGTCCACTGCAGGACAAAGGCCTCTCCCATGTTCCGCCAGTTAACCCGGCCCTGTGCTTGCTGCTGCCAATTTATACCCGCAAACTTCTTAATTTCATCTGCCCACCTAACCTTCTGTCTCCCCCTAACACGCTTTTCTTCTCTGGGAATCCAGTTAATTACTCTTAATGACCAGCGGTTATCCTGTCTACGCGCTACATGCCCGGCCCATGTCCATTTCCTCTTCTTTAATTCAACTATGATATCCTTAACCCCCGTTTGTCCCCTAATCCACTCCGCTCTCTTCTTGTCTCTCAAGGTTACACCTACCATTTTTCTTTCCATTGCTCGCTGCGTCGTCCTCAATTTAAGCTGAACCCTCTTTTGTGAGTCTCCAGGTTTCTGCTCCGTAGCTAAGTACCGGCAAGATACAGCTGTTATATACCTCCCTCTTAAGGGATAATGGCTTATTCTTCTAGTTACTTCAATCTCGTGGTTAGGCTCTGCGGTTATTACCTGCCCTAAGTAGACATAGTCTTTTACAACTTCAAGTGCACTATTACCTATCTCGAAGCGCTGTTCCTTTCCGAGGTTGTTGAACATTACTTTCGTTTTCTGTAGATTAATTTTAAAACCCACCTTTCTGCTCCCCCTGTGTAACTCCGTAATCATGAGTTGCAATTCGTCCCCTGAGTTACTCAGCAATGCAATGTCATCGGCGAAGCGCAGGTTACTAAGGTATTCTCCATTAACTCTTATCCCTAACTGTTGCCATTCTAGGCTTCTGAAAACCTCCTGTAAGCACGCGGTAAATAGCATTGGGGAGATTGTGTCCCCCTGCCTTACACCCTTCTTGATTGGTATTCTGTTGCTTTCTTTATGAAGCACTATGGTAGCAGTTGATCCCCTGTAGATTTCTTCCAGAATGTTTATATATACTTCATCTACGCCCTGATTCCGCAGTGTCTGCATGACGGCTGATATTTCTACTGAATCAAACGCCTTCTCGCAATCTATGAAGGCTATGTATAGTGGTTGGTTATACTCTGAGCATTTCTATATTACCTGATTGATAGTATGAATGTGGTCAATTGTTGAGTAGCCTGTTCGAAATCCTGCTTGTTCCTTTGGTTGATTGAATTCTAATGTTTTCTTTACTCTGTTAGCAATTACCTTTGTAAATAGCTTGTACACTACAGAGAGCAAGCTGATCGGCCTGTAATTCTTCAAGTCCTTGTCATCTCCTTTCTTATGTATTAAGATGATGTTAGCGTTCTTCCAAGACTCTGGTGCTCTTCCCGTCAGGAGACACCTCGTAAACAGGGTGGCTAGTTTTTCTAACACAATCTGTCCTCCATCTTTCAGCAGATCTGATGTTACCTGATCCTCACCAGCAGCTTTACCCCTTTGCATGCTCTCAAAAGCTTTTCTGACTTCTTCTATCGTTATTGGTGGGGTGTAATCTGGTTTACTGCTAGTTCTTATAGTATTAAGGTCGTGGTTGTCTCGGCTACTGTACAGATCTCTGTAAAACTCCTCCGCTATTTTAACTATCCTATCCATATTGGTAGATATTTTGCCTTCTTTGTCCCTTAGTGCATACATCCGACTTTTGCCTATCCCAAGTTTCCTCTTCACATCTTTGACACTTCCTCCGTTTTTCAGAGCGTGTTCAATTCTCTCCATGTTATACCTTCTTACATCGCTTACTTTACGTCTATTAATCAACTTCGAAAGCTCTGCCAGTTCTATTTCGTCTGTTGTACTTGACACTTTCATGGTTTGACGCTTCTTAATTAGGTTCTTCGTTTCCTGGGAAAGCTTGCCAGTGTCCTGTCTAACTACCCTGCCTCCAACTTCCACTGCACACTCCGTAATGATACTCGTCAGATTATCATTCATTGTATCTACGCTAAGGTTGGTTTCCTCACTAAGAGCCGAGTACGTGTTCTGCAGCGACACTCTGAATTCCTGTACTTTTCCTGTCAGTGCTAGCTCATTGATTGGCTTCTTGCGTATCAGTTTCTGTCGTTCCTTCTTCAAGTCTAGGCGAATTCGAGACCGTACCATTCTATGGTCACTGCATCGTACCTTGCCAACCACTTCCACATCCTGCACGATTCCTGGGTGTGCGGTCATTATAAAGTCTATTTCGTTCTTATTTTCGCCATTAGGGCTCCTCCATGTCCACTTGCGGTTTTCTCGTTTTTGGTAGAAGGTATTCAAAATCCGCAAATTATTGCGTTCTGCGAATTCTACTAGTAGCTCTCCTCTGGCGTTTCTAGTGCCGATGCCATAATCTCCTACTGCCTGGTCTCCAGCCTGCTTCTTCCCTACCTTTGCATTAAAGTCGCCCATCACTATAGTATACTGTGTTTTTACCTTACTCATTCCCGATTCCACGTCTTCATAGAAGCTTTCAACTGAAGCGTCATCATGGCTGGATGTAGGCGCGTAAGCCTGTACTACCTTCATCTTGTATCTTTTATTCAGTTTAATTACAATACCTACCACCCTTTCATTAATGCTATAATATTCCTCTATGTTGCCAGCTATGTTTCTGTGGATTAGGAACCCCACTCCCAGTTCTCTTCTGTCTGCCAAGCCCCGATAGCAAAGGACGTGCCCATTCTGTAGCACCGTATAGGCCTCATCTGTCCTCCTAACCCCACTGAGCCCTATTATATCCCATTTAACACCCTCTAGCTCTTCGAATAGTACAGCTAGACTTCCCTCACTAGATAAGGTTCTAGCGTTAAACGTTGCCAAGTTCAGGTTACAATAGCGGCCTGTAGTCCAGAGATTCTTAGCACCCTCCGCTGCGTTGCAGATCTGACCGCCGCCGTAGTCAGTTGCTTCGCAGCTGCTGAGGACTGAGGGCCGTGAGTTATTTGGCGTATCCATGTGGGAGGTAGTGGCCAGATACTGCACCAGGGTGGCCAATCCTTCTCTGGTGAGGGAGTGCGTTCCCGGCGGTGGTTACCGGTGAGGCCGCACCTCAGGCCTCCTAATGTAGTTCCACCAACACGCGTTTTTTTTTTTCTGGTTGGGAACTGCGCGGCACCGGGCACGTGGTCCGACTGTTGTTGTTTGTCTTGTCTAGCAAGAGCCTATTTTTCCAAGTTACATAACTATGGTTTCTTGGTCTGCATGTTTTTTGTGGTCAATGAGCTTGTCTTGTGTCCCATTTTCTTGGCACTAATTTTGTTCGATATTTATTTATTTATTTATTTATTTATTGCCCCGCCACGGTGGTGTAGGGGCTAAGGTACTCGTCTGCAGACCCGCAGGTCGCGGGATCGAATCTCGGCTGCGGCGGCTGCATTTTCAATGGAGGCGAGTATGCTGAAGACCCGTGTGCTCGGATTGGGGCGCACGTTAAAGAACCCCAGGTGTTTGGGACGTCAAACTCCACATATCAATCATTCATTTATTAAATGCGAAACATTTTTTTAGCGATCTTTGGTGACTTTAAGCGTATCTATCTATCTATCTATCTAGCTATCTATCTATCTATCTATCTATCTATCTATCTATCTATCTATCTATCTATCTATCTGTCTGTCTGTCTGTCTGTCTGTCTGTCCTGTCTGTCTGTCTGTCTGTCTGTCTGTCTGTCTGTCTGTCTGTCTGTCTGTCTGTCTGTCTGTCTGTCTGCCTGTCTGTCTGTCTGTCTGTCTGTCTGTCTGTCTGTCTGGTCTGTCTGTCTGTCTGTCTATCTATCTATCTATCTATCTATCTATCTATCTATCTATCTATCTATCTATCTATCTATCTATCTATCTATCTATCTATCTATCTATCTATCTATCTATCTATCTATCTATCTATCTATCTACTATCTATCTATCTATCTATCTATCTATCTATCTATCTATCTATCTATCTATCTATCTATCTATCTATCTATCTATCTATCTATCTATCTATCTATCTATCCCTACGACTTCTAGCTCTCCTGGCAGTTTCGATAATGGTATCAATACCAAGCTTGGTATGGCATATAACATGATTGTATGAAGATCATATTTGACTAGTTATAACATGAATGTCATGATTTACATTTCATGGTTCTGCAGCTTTTGTGGTTGTTTCGTTCACATGGCATGTTGCAAAACTGGTATGGTATGGCATTATTGCATGGCGAACACAAGCGACAGACCCTAACATGAAAATCTTGATATGCGTGATATGTAACAACATGACTACATGCCATGCTGACGATGCGCTCGCGCCGTTTCGCTGGCGTCACTTACACAAAAATTTGGTATTAGAGCACGTGAATGGATTACGATGGTATGTGACTGGTACAAACATGATATTCATGAGATGCATGTCATGTAACAACATGACTACATGCTACGCTCATGATGTGCTCACGGCCGTTTCGCTAGCTTCACATGTACAAAACTCGGCATTGCGTGACACGAATGGACGACATAGGTAAATGACACACAAAAACATAATAATCACAACATGCATGTTATGTAACAACATGACTACTAGTCACACTCATGATGCGCTCGCGGCCGTTTCGCTAGCTTCACTTATACCAAAATTGGTATTACGGGACGCGAATGGATGACGAAGTTATGATACTGGTGCAAACATGATAAACATGAGATGCCTGTCATATAACAACATCACTACATGCTATGCTCATGATGTGCTCACGGCCATTGCGCTAGAATCATGTGTACCAAACTCGGTATTACGCGACGCGAACGAACGACATAGGTACATGACACATCCAAACATAATAATCACGACCTGCGTGCCATGTAACAACATGACTACATGCCACACTGATGATGCGCTCGTGGCCATTTCGCTAGCTTCAAATATGTCGAATTTGGTATTACATGACGCCAATGGGTGATGAAGGTATTTTACTGGTGCAAACATGATAATCATGAGATGCGTGTGATGTGAGAACATGACTACATGCCACAGTCAAGGCGCCAATACACTTTGACGTGACGCTGTGCGCGCGCTCACCAGCGTTCAATTTCGTCACGTCACGCCGGCCTTGCCATGCCAAGCGCCGTGCTGCGTTGCTTTGACGCATGCGCGTTTCAGTGCGTCCGGGGTCCCTTCGTCACGAAAAGAGGGTGACGCAGCGATGTCTGGGTAACGTATTGGCGCGAAATGCAGCATGTCGCATTTCGCGCCGGCTCCCGTCGGGCCGCGCCGACGGACGCTGGTCGTGCCTGGCGTCAGACTATACAGTGCTCGCGTTTTGCTAACGTATACATATAGCGTAGCTGTGCCCAGCGTGTGCCCGTGTCACCGCTACATTGGAGTATATTGGGCCCTTCATGATGAGCTCGCAGCCGTCTTGCTTGCACCACTTATACGAAATTTGGTCTTAAGTGACGTCAGTGGATGCCAAAATATATGACCGGTGCAAACGTGATAATCCTGACACGCGTGTCATGTAAGAACATGACAACATAACCCGCTCATAGCGTGCTCGTGCCCCTTTCGCTAGCTCCACATATACTAAATTTGGTGCCACGTGACTTGAATAGATGGCGAAGGTATACGACACATCCAAGCAAGATAATCATGATACATAAGTCATGTATGGCACCATTTACATCCACCTCGTTACGTTGTGCTGATTTTAAACTGACATATCAACATTTCTCATTCGTGCTTCGCATATCATCGATTTCCGCTGTACGTGGGATTTGCCAATTTTTATGTATTCAGTTATTTATTTATTTATTTATTTAAAGAATATTGTCAAATATTTACGAGGTTTACTACAAAAGTAGATACAAACATTATAAAACCAAGTTAATTTAAAGACAAGATATCCAAATATAAATTCACACAGTAGTGACGAAATCTTTACCTCAAGTGTCGTGATCATATGATTTGTCAATGTATCCGACATACGAACATATATATAATAGTAAAATTGCCTATACGAAACCAAGAGATTTCTTAAAAAAAAACATTGGAGTGGGAATGATTTCTCTCGTACTCTAGTAGTTTAGCCAGAACTTGGAGACACCAACACGAGATTTTCAATAGTTTCAAGAAATGTTTGAAGTGTTGATTCCGCTACAGTGATTAAATTCAGTGCATTCCATTATCTTATTACGGGAGAGAAAAATGAAAAAAAAAACATGGAAGGTGTTAATACAAAAGCTTTCTTTGTACATTTGGTGGTGTTTTTGGCGCACTATACCTTTTTATTTTTTAAAGGCGAGGCCGAGGGCTTAGCTTTAATTATCAATACGCCAACACTCTATTCTCCCGAGTTGCCTTTTTTTCACTTTAATTTTTTAAAATTTGTATTGCGACCGGCACGCTGCAGTTCAAGACCACAAATAGTGTTCGTTGTTTTTATTTGCTAGTATACTAAAGCGATTGTGTTAGCAGACGTGGTGCGGAGTGCCGGCTGACTATAGAAATAGGTACATAGAAGCGCGGTTTTTGCGAGGTGCGCGACCATTGGTGGACCTAAAACCTGGACGCATCTTCCCACTCGTAAGGCGGCGTCTTCTCTGATTGGTGTTTTTGATGCTACATAGAAAACCATCAATATGTGTACTGCCCAGGTCTGTCATGTGCATTAGCCTGCGAAAACCACCCTGGAACTGGTTTTGTTATTACTGAGTGCTTTGATATATACTGAGTAAGAAACGGGGACAAGGAAGATACAAATTGCACGGACTTGGCTGTACTTTGGTTTTACTTTAGTGTAAGAAATGTGCAGGAACTGGCTCAATAATGCGTCATCGTTACATTTGAGCCATTCTGTCAGTCTAAATCCTATGAAAGTGATTCATCGTACGCGTTCCCGTTGCTCAATGTTTGAAGTGGTAACAAAAGCGCCGCCAGCTGGGCCTTTTGAGTAGGGTAGAGTGGGGTAAAATTCGACGAAAATTTGTAAATAGTGAATAATCTTTTTTATTTCACTCTCTTCCAATATGTGTCAATGCAGAAGATTTTCTTTGGGGACAAAGTATGTGCTGCATAGATGTGACCATGTTGCCACAGTTCAAAGGGGTGTTTTAAAAAGAAATTGAAAATGCACCAGATGTCTCATTTTGTCTCAACCTGTGGGGCGAAACGAGACAGTGAGAACAAATTTAATCCCTTGAGATTTTGCTGTAAGAACCTGAAATTTACTCCGTGGGCCCCCAAACCAACTTCATTAGCCCACTCCTTGCACTTCACGAAATAAATCCAGACATAACCCGGCGCTGTGTTGCTCCAAAACTCCTAGCACAGGGAACACTCCCTGTCTTTCTTCATGCTAATGGTGTCTTTTGCTGAACGCTTGGACTTAATTATAATATTCAATAATTGGAGGCTGTGTTCTGACGCATCATCTCCACTTCTTTTTGCCGTTTTGATGCAGAAATGCACGGTCATTTTGTGGCTTTCAACTTCGTCGTCTGGGTTTTGTGAGGTGAGGAACTTCGTATCTTCTATCGCTTGTTATTTTTTTTTTAGGTTTCGGTATAAAAAAAGAAATATTATTGAAACTCGATTTCAAAACGTGTTTGTGATCGGCTTGCGTTGGAGATTCTTTCAATTTTTTATGAGCTTCCTAAGAGCATCTTTGGAAACGCGAAACAACATGTACGCAGTGCGAATGGAATGAACACTGTCTGCAATAGCAATTAGTGCTTCTAAATGTCGTTTTCCTACAAAGAAGCTCTATATCATATTCTCTTGTTCTTTCTAACCCTACTAGACAAAGAACTCAACCCTCCTAAATAAATAATTAGATTATACAAAGAATGCAAGTGAATGGTTCACTCAATAAGGCACTCTCTCAGCCAATTTCATGCGTTTTTGTCGCGTTTAGCCTTTCCCACATGCCAGAATTCAAAAAAAAAGTTCTCCTTTGGCAACATGCACCAAATGAACAGAACTTTTGGCGTTATGTAGCAAGTAGTATAAGGTAACAAATTATTTTTTAAGTTGTTGTGCCGATGTCGGAGGTGCTGCATGCACGGATTCAAAAATGTGGCCGAGCAGAATTTCGCCCCTTTTTGACTGGTCCCGAACACACCAACACAAGCCGTGTAATTTTTCCCACGCGAACGCTTTGAGCTATGATAAACTTTTACACAACAGAATCCCAATAAAGAAGGGTGTAAGGCAGGGTGGCACGATCTATCTCACGCTATTCATCGCGTGTTTACAGGAGGTTTTCAGGGTCCCAGGTTGGGAAGAGTTAGGAATAAGAGTTAATAGAAAGTAGCTTAGTAACCTATATGCGATTAGCTGATGAAATTGCCCTGATGAGTTTCTTAAGGGACGAAATACAGCTCATGATCACTGAGCTGGACACGGAAAGAAGAAGAGTAGGTCTGAAAATTAGTATACGTACAAAACTAAAGTAATGTTCAGCAGTCTCGGCAGAAAACAGCGCTTTGTGATAGGTGGAGAGACGCTGGAAATTGCAGCAGAATATGTAAACTTAAGTCAGGTAGTAACCGCGGAGCCAAATCATGAAAGTGAAATAACTAGAATAATATGGATGGCATGGATCGCATTCAGCAAGCATTATCAAATTATGAACGGTGATATACCACTAACCCTGAAGAGAAAGGTATATAACAGCTGCACCTTGCCGGTATTTACAATACAGAGCAGAAACCTGGAGGCTTACAACGAGAGTTCAGCTTAAATTAAGGACGACACAGTGAGCGATGTAAGGGAAAATGATAGGTGTAACCTTAAGAGACAAGAAGAGAGCAGAGTGGGTCAGGGAATAAACCGGTGTTAAAGATATCATATATTTGAAATGAAGAAGCAGTGGATATGGGCCGGGCACGTAGCAAGTAGGCAGAACAACGACTGGTCATTAACGGCAATTGACTGGAATACCAGAAAATGCAAACGTACGAAGGGAATACAGAAAGTTTCGTGGGCCTATGAGATTAAAACTTTCACAGGTATAGGCACCCGACAGTCGACCAGAAGGCGCGATGAAGCTTTTTGGGCCGCCTCAGCATTGTTGGTACCAACCGCCAGGGATACTAAGAAAATGAAACTCTCGCTGAACACATTGAGACGCTGAAGTGTCAATGCCCTTTTTGGCGCGTTTTCAAACAAAGCTTCCTGGGCGCTTACATAATCAGCCGTGACCCCCCCCCCCCCCTGCTCACAACTAAATAAGAAAATAATATGCACAGGCATGTCCGGTTTTGCTGCGTCTACTCGCTAGGCTACGCATTGGAAGCCTCGGTTTGGCTGCGCCTACTCGCTAGGCTGTGTGTTCTGGCGCTACCATCAGATCTCGTTAACTGCATTGCCGGGTGCCTAGAACGTGGCAGCAGAAGGCACAAGACCGGGGCAATTGGCGGACAATAGGAAACATCTTTGCTCTGCAGTGGACGTATAATCGGGCTGATGATGATGATAATAAAACATTTACACATGGAAAGGTAGATAAGTATCAGCACTTACTGCTAAAATAGAGAAACAAGGAAAAGTACTTATGGTCTTAGATACGGAGGTCGGCGAAGTCAAAATGTCGCGTTTGGTCTCGTGTCTTATTTTACCCCACCCTACCCTAAATGGAAGTCCAACATTGTTCACAGCGCTGAATAGACTACACCAGACTCGATACTCCGGTATCGCCGAACGGGCATGCACATTTCACATGGGAGCACTTACGGAACACCTAGTGATGCTTTCAACTAACCGGTGTATACTCAGACACTCGTGGCTCGAAATATGAGGGCTTCGCTCCGAGTTGAAATGCGTATCGGCAGAAGTGAAACTCCTCTATTTGTGAGCCTGCGCACTTATGCAAATTGAACGTCAGAGCACAGCCGATTTCGACATGCAGTCATCGAAGAGCTTCTATTCTCTTAAAAAAAATGGAGTGACGTACTCTCCATTTAGGGAGGAACGGCGATGTCCCCAATGTTCGTCTTCAAATAGAGAAACGTTGCTCCCTCAGCCACGGAGAAACACGTTCCTCCTTATGAAAATCAACATGGCTGCCCCCCGGCGAAGCGAGTAGGCTTAGCAAATGCAACGATTCTCGACTGGTAAGGAGTACACGGCACTTAAAGTTACAAAAAACGGTCCCGCTGAGCTTGATATTGAACGAAATTATTATAAAAACAAGCAGACGAACCTGTGGCGGTGAACACATCGCGAAAGAGAACGATGGAGCAAGTACGTTTCGTTCGGTCAGCGAAGCCACGTTCACTCCGAAAGACACGGTTTCTGCAGAGCCCTCACCTGAAGAGTGCATGCTAGGCTTGCTGTATTTATTTCTCGCAGATTCACATAGTGTAGCGACGTTATCCATGCGCTTACGGGTCTGCAGGTCACGAGATGTGCCTCCATACCGTACACTCGATCGCAGCGAAACCATTCCGAATCCGTAGTGCAGCTTTGATAGATAGATGTTCAACGATATATAAATGGCTGGAGGTGTGAGAGCGTCAAAGCAATGAAGTAGGTGGTAGGTGGCGCCATCTGGAGGGATTGATCAAAGTTAAAAAAAAAGTTGACTGCCGCGACGTTTGTTGTTATTACCCACTATCACGGCTCCCTTGCGGATATTTTACGCATCAACCCATTCAAGACCACTTACGGACACCGAAAGCCTATTATGCGCTGATGCAATCTATATAGCTACACAAGCACACATGGTCACATAGAACACAAATAGTACGCAACAAGTACACTAGCGTATACGCTAACAAGTACGCAACAAGAGCACAATCAACCATTCAAAACCAACGGCTCACACCTTGACGTGTTTACTCACACTCTACTGTGAAAGCGCGCCAGCTTATATAGCGATGAATTTCAACTGACCTGAGTGGCACAGGTTACAAGTAGGTTTTCTTACACTTTTTTTCACGTTTTTTATCAATACCACAACATGCGCACACGTAAATATATTGTATCTGATGCTTAGGTAAACCTTAGTTAATCAATGGTTGCACAGTAATGAACGGAATAATTACTAGAGCTTATCAGGTTTTCACGAAGGCGGATGCCCCAAGCCGTGCTTAGAATGCCCATGGCAATTCGAACGCTGCGCCATCTGTCGACCACTGCCACAGTTACTTTTTTTTTCTTGAAGCCTCTGAGAGTGCAAACACTTGCCACGCGTTAGCCATTTCGGAGGTCACGTTTTTTTTTTCTTCTTACTTGGAGAGGGCGCAGCATGCAGACCAAACTTTGTCTTCGTCGTGGTAGGTGTTCGGTGGTCACGTCGACCTCGTTTAGTTGTTTCGTCTTAACGTTTGCTTATATTCTTTTTACGTGCGTACCACAAGTGTGGCCGTTAGCCATGGATATAGTACACCACTAGCCCTTCAATGACAATGTTTTAATGCGGTAACGACCGTCCTATCAGTGTATACGTACGTTACAACGCGGGTCTTGCGAGATAAATAAGCGATGACCTCGCATCCGACGGTATTTTTTCGTGAGCCATGACAGTGGCTGTTGGCGTTGCGGGAGCTCTCATACTTGAGTGGAGGAACTATCGCTGCAGTGCGCAAGTTTACTATAACTTTATAGAATGTTGTGCCTGCATACTTTTCTGCTTCAGATGCCTCTCGCGATTCGCCTCGCGTGTCAACTTGCAATCATAGTGCGTGCCACAATTTTGTTGTTAGCGCTGTGGCTGTGGTGGTTATTACTCTGGATTCGGAATACTCTTTTCACAAAGGTGAGTGAGCGTTAGTACTTACTTGCTGTGCACAGCTGCTACTAGAAGTGCATTTTGTGTTGAGTTTCTCACGACAAAGGAGAATCATGGACGAGAAAGACATACTGCTCGCGTGCATAATTCCTTCCTACTTCTCAGTGCTGGCATGGGCAATTCAAAACGAATGCGATTGAGAATTTGGTTTAACCTACAGAAGTCATTGGTTCACTTTTCACAAAAGTTTAGTTATGATGATGTTTAAAAAGTTTCTGATGGTTGTAATCTAGTCTGGCGAATAAACGCTCGGTGAAACTTCGCAGCCTGTTTCCCTTTGTGCTTTCACCTGCCGGGGTAGCATAGCCTTATTGGGTGTCGTGTGACTATGCTGATGGACGCAGGTACGACTTCCGGCCACGGCGGCCGTATTCGAATGGGGGTAAACTGCAAAGAACATCCATATGGTGGTAGTGGCACGTATAACTCTATCAATTTTATATGATCGTACTTTCACGCATGGACTGTAGAGTGGTATCAGGTTTCCTACACTATTGAAAAAATAAGTGTGATGCTTTTTTACGCGCCTCGTTGAATTCATGAGTGCTGTTGGTGCCGTGTGAAACTAAAAATGCGTGGGCTTACCAACTATGTCGACACCGAAAAAAATCATTATTTTTTTTACACTCTAAGGTAATCGATAAAGCAAGACTGCTTGGGAAGGAGAGCTCCTTGTATTCGTGACAAATTGGTAGTATGAAACAACACGAGACACACATGGAAGTGTGCGGAGCATCGTGCGAGTGCCTGACGATAAAAAAAAGAGAGGCTTTCACTCTATACTAATAAAACAAAAGAAAACGTCATTCCTGCATTGCTTACAACAATCTTAGGTTAAAGCAATCGCTCGCGACTGGCCGCGGGCGGCTATAGGCTTGGCGTGCGCATGCGCGCGAGCAAGACCCCCATGATTGAGGAGTAACTTGAACGCTGAAGGAGGAACGTTGCTCCTTTGGTCCTTGCCGCGAGAGGGCGCGACGGGTAAAGCGCCCGAAAGGGAGGAAGTCGCTGCACCGAAGGAGGAACGGAGCCCGTTTCTCCATTCTCGCTCCCTTTTTTTTTTTAGAGACGCCAAAAAGCGCCCGAATGACCTAGCCAATTCTATTTTAAGCAACTTCGAGCTTTGTACGTACGTGAGCCAGTGACGCACTCAGTTTAGTTGGTTGAAAGTAGTAAGCAATACTTTTCAGGAGTAAAAAAAAAATATAGAGACTTTTGCAAACAAATGCTTGTAGGTGTACATGTGCGATTTATGCGGGATATGGTGGATATGAAGTGTAGACGTCTCAGTTCGTTTAAATTGTTATATGTTACAGGTAATTAATTAGGCATCTCTCTATGAAAGATTGCTCAAACATTGGGTAAGTTCAAGTTTAAGTGAATATGTAGCTGGGTTGCATGGTTCGTTATAATAACAGATGAGTAAAGGCACCAGCAGCACACCACAGGCAAGGACACGCAAAGTTCAAGCGCAGTGTTTTCAGTCTTTTTGTACGTCTTTTTTGTGTGTGGTGTATTCTTTGCCAACTCCCGCATTCACTCGCCAGTCACTTCACTATGAGGTGACTTTCTGCCGCGTCTTCACAGCAAATGAAGAACGTGGACAAAAGAACGCAGAAGACGTATGGACTCCATCTATAATTATTCTGTACGTGTTCCTTAAACGCTGTCATCTAAGCTGAAGCTTAGCCAACTCAATTAATTGATAGCACTGATAAACCACGTTGCTACATCAAAACCGACATTGGGCTACGAGACACGACACAGTGGGGGGACTCTAGATTAATTTTGATTACCTGTTGTTTTCTGATTTGAACCTAAATCTAAGTAGACCTGCGTTCGTTTTCTTTTTTTTTGGGGGGGGGGGAAGCAGTGTGATTACGCTTTTTTGTAAATGCAGAAACCGTTGATTGCAGAGGAGCGAACCGGCTGTCTTATTCACACCCTGAGCTACTATAGTAGCTGGTGTGAATAGCACCTGTCGCACAGCAAACTTAGTCGCAACGCTACTGGTCGCAAATGGTCACACTTGCCTGCTTTGGTCGCAAAAGCGATTGATTTCGCTCAGTCGCTTGCTGCTCAGTTTTTTTTTCAGTCACATGGACTGTAGCCACAAACTTCGGAACCAATCAGATACGCACGAAGCATCAGCTTAGTTTATGGAGCCCCGCCGTGGTTGTTTAGTGGCTAAGGTATACTCGGCTGCTGACCCGTAGGTCGCGGGATCGAATCCCGGCTTCAACGGCTGCACTTCTGATGGAGGCGAAAACGCCGTAGGCCCGTGTGCTCAGGCTTGGGTGCTCAGTAAACTACCCCAGGAGGTCAAAATTTTTGGTGCCCTCCCCTACAACGTCTCTCTTAATCATATGGTGGTTTTGGGACGTTAAATTTCCATATCAATCAAGGTTAGCTCACAGATATGTCCTCTTTGTGTGCAGTCGATTGGTTCAAAAGCTTGCGACTGCAGACAAGCGACTGAAAAAAAAAAAGACTGAGCAGCAAGTGACTGATTCAAAGCAGTCGCATTGTGACCAAAGCGGGCGTTAGCGACCATTTTGACCAGTCGCGTTGCTGCTAACTCTATTGTGCAACCTGTATACTAGTAGCTGGTGTGAATGAGTTCAACGCCTTATAACATTCAAATAACTTAGTCGCTAAGCTACATCACCGGTCGTCAACATTCGAACTAAATAAGAACGCATTATGCTTCAAACGAGAATGTGCTGAGTCATGTGCCTTCATATTTAGCGCAACAACTGTAGAAACGTTACCTCCATGTCGAAAAGCACGGGTATGCCCCGACCAAGGGCCATCGCGACGCCTAGCTCGAGGATGTCGAATCGAACTCCCACGTCGACGAACGGCCACCGAAACGGGTACTCTTGGAGCAGCGTGTAGAAGGGTGCCAGGTCGTGCAGCTTAAGCACATACGTCGACAAGCAGTAGCGCAGAGCTTCTCCGGCGTATTCGACAACAGAAAGGTCTTTCGTGTTTCCTGCGAAGCGCAGTGTAACTCTTCGTTTGCTCTCATATTTGAAGTGATACGCAGTTTTTTATACCCGCAGTTTAGAGGTAAATATTCAGCGAAAGTTCCGCCATATTTTCTTCTTGCCCTATTTTCTTTTTCCGAGTTTTGTACGCTCTGTAAAAACCCCTTCGCCGTGAAAACCGAGTTTAGCACGTGCTGTAAAAAGCTTCACGAGTGATACCTTATTGCATTCTTGTCCTGTTAAACGAGTTTATCTGTTTCTCTTTCTCGTGTGGTACCATGTTAGCGCGTGCTCAAGACCGACATTGACTAACTATACCCGTGTATGATTTGCATTTGATATAAATTGCTTTAAACATTTCGCTACAGTATAGCCTAAACGTACAAGACCTTAATTTGGGTTAGACAACTCGACAGACGCAGGCGAAAGGCACAGAAACGTACGCAACAGCAACACGGCGCCATGTTGCGTCCGTTTTCTTTGCTTTTCTTGTGAGTGTATCGGCCTGCAGCGATATATAGTGGTGCTATGTCAATTCCTCCGGCGTTAAACGCGGTAAACGTGACACGTCGAGAGGGCTCTGTTCGCGCTAGGTCCGTACTGTGTCTGCTGATCGCAAGCTTGTGGATGGCCTCCGACAGCAGGTCCGTGTGGAGACGTGCAAACTCGTTGGCCAGCCCCGGGTGGCTGTCGCGCCAGCGGCCGCACACGAATCGGTAGAAGTCGTCGCATGGATCGGCCGCCCAGTCGAGCGACTTGCGCACTTCCTCGCCGAAATCGTACGGGCGCCACGTGTTTCCACTGCGCGACCTGCGGCCTCCTTTGCGGCCGCGCTCTTCGAATGAGGACAGCCCGGAGAGCAGTGCTTCGCCGAGGATACGCCACCTGCAGTGCGTACGAATAACATGAAGACTGTTACGAATGCAGGTATGCCATTGTTTAGTTTCGCTATTGTGAAGTAGCGCATGACGTTGTCCTATAGTCGGTTACGACCTAAGAATGAATACAAGCTCCACCCGCAGCTGTCACTGTCCGCACCCAGAAAGAACTTGCACGGACCTTCTTCCACCCAATGGTCTTTGCTGATTTTCTAGACGCCGACCACTTTTCGCCCGTTTCAGATAGTTGACGCTTCCATGCAGGTATACATGTTCGTGTCGCTGAAAATACGTAGAAAGCTTGAACATTCTGGCAAACGTTCTCCAGAGATTCTGATATCTTATTCTAGGCAAAGGTCATGTTTGAGGTATGTACGACGAGCCTTCAGTTTCCATCATGCGCAGTCCTTACATCAACACAGAGAAGGTCCCTGCAGATCGAACAGAAACGATCTTGCATGACTCTAACACGGATGATTGACACGCACGCCGCCGTGTTGCGGGTGAAGTATGGGCTTCACCCGCAACACTGCAACACAGGTTTGCTTGTGCTAGCAAAGCAGACGCCCCGTATAGGAAAGGCACGACACACAAGCTCCAACACGGTGAAGGCACACGGGAAGAGTAACCCACTGTGCTATAGAAGCTTCATTTGGGCCTATAGTTGTTACATAGCCCTGAAGTAAAAGCGCTCACGTGTGTTGTATTTACGCTAAGCTGGGTGTCTTAATTCTGTGTTTGCGGAGTTACATTTACTTTAGGATTATTATATTGCCATCAATGCGTCGCATATGTTGCCGACTGTCCGCCGATATGGCTTTTGGTGCTTGCAAAGTAGGTTCTCTCTTCTGGGTTGGCTTTTGAAGTTTACTCGACGGGGGGTTAGGGCAAATCGGAAAATAGGCGGGAATATCGTTCATAGACGAAACAGGGCTTTTTCACTCGTAAAGTAGCCCCTTTCCCTTGATGTATGCGCGATATGCGGTTGCAATTATGTCCTGTGAAAAATGCTTAGTGCAGGCATAATCAGCAGGCATTAGAGCTTGGTCTGCCTTCGGAATTGCACGTTGCCACTGATCCGGGAGATCACAAAACAAGTTCGGCCCATTTCATACTCCTCTAGGGAGTTCAATGCCACCTTCGTGAATACAAGATCATAAAACGCACGCGAATAAAAGAAAAGCCTGGCTTCAAAACAGCGCAGCTGCACATGCCAGCGAAAAGACGCAGAATCATTAACATGCACGTTGCTGCCGAAACGATGGACACCGCTTTTTGTAGGGCTATCTAAAAAGACACCGACTAAGCTGCAAGGCAACTGATAACGGTCGGAAAATTATCTGGATGCGCCGGCATTGCAATTTTCCTTGTGCTTGAGGCATAGTGCTGGTACCTGACTATGCATATTCTTACACAATGGTTACACCATGGTTACACCATGGCTGAGATCTTTGAGTGGAGCCCTTTCACGTGTGAAGTTATCGTTGGGATTCGGGTGCAACACCAGTGCTGCTCTGCGCGCGTGCACTCGGTTAGCGAGGGCTGCTCGACGTTGCCGAATGGTCTGTCCTGCTCGAGCTATCGAAATATTAGTGGGCGACAAGTTCATGTTACAATTTGCACTGATTGTTAACGCTATCACTTGCGCGAGAAAATGGCTATTTTTCATATGTCTCGGGAACTAAGTTTTTAATAGATAGCGAAGTATTCTAGCACACATTGCAGCATACCAAATTATGCATAATGAAATGCTGTTTCAAAAAAAAACATAGTTAAAGCGCAGCGAAGCTATTGTCAAACGTAAAATAAATATTGAAAAGTGTGTAATTTTCGTTGCCAGCTGATCAACACAGCAACAAGATACACGATGTAAAATACAATCAAAACAACGAAAATAGAATATATAGTATGAAGATAAATGACCTAGGAGTAGCATAAAAATAATAAATATTCTTCACAATCTTCCTAACAACACAGACAGAAGAAATGTGAATCAAGGTACCAGTTTATTGCTCATGCTACGTGGTGAAGCATTTCCCAATTTTTCATGAGACACAGGTTTACTCGTATATTTTTCAGATAAAACTTCAGTTTTTTTTTAGCGAGAAGAGCCTGCTGGTGTTTCCTTATAGATGAACACACACCATGAGAATAATGCCCGTATTCATCATATGTCCAGTGAACTTCACCCGCTCGTCTGGCGCCACCTCTTTCCGTGAGCCATCTCTCTTCGCATAGGTTAGTGTTCCAAGCATATTTATTTGTATTTCGGCATATAGCACCGAAGAAAAAAAATGGCCCGAATCTGCATGTTACATTGCAAATATCATCAAAAGACGATAGTCTTGCGTCTGGAGAAAATGAACAAAACGTTTATTTGATGTTCTGCGCAAGAAAATCGGTGAATGGTATTTTGGAGGCGCTGTGTTAGAGCGCCTCGGGCGTGTAGTGGAGACGAACGAGCACATCGAGGCACGTTAGACACGAGTGCCATCTGGCAGTTATCTTCGAAAACGAAGGCGTGCGCACCCGCGGAGAAAGATGCGCGCCAGTCTCGGAGGTGATAAGGTGTAGAACGCAAAGCGACGGGCAGGTGCCACCACCGTGTCGTGGTAGCAAAGCGTTAGAAACACGTTTTTGAGCATCGCGTTGCACTGTCAGCGCAGCGCGATAAACCTAGAGTCCTTAGTTACTTGTATGTGCCTCTTCTAGTATAAAGGCAGACATACAAAACATCGATTTGTTGTTATGGCGCCTCAGATATGCGCAATAATTGCTTTTTAATTGACAATCGCACAACTATGAACGCTAAACCTTGAGCGCAATTGGTGGGCGCTGCGGATGAGGTTGGCCGTTTGGTGCCGTTTGAGTTATCGATAAAGGCGGACAAGCAGACAAATGTACAGACAGACAGGCAGACAGACGGACGGACGGGCAGACGGACAGACAGACGGACGGGCAGACGGACAGACGGACGGGCAGACGGACAGACAGATGGACAGACAGACAGACAGACAGACGGACGGACGGACGGACAGACGGACAGACGGACAGACGGACAGACGGACGGACAGGCGGACAGACAGACGGACAGACAGACGGACGGACAGACGGACGGACGGACAGACAGACAGACAGACAGACAGACAGACAGACAGACAGACAGACAGACAGACAGACAGACAGACAGACAGACAGACAGATGGACGTAGGGACGTAGGGACGGACCAAGTTTTTTCCGTTGAAGGTCCCCAAGAAAGACTATCGTCTTTAAAGAAGAATGCAATCACGCGCACATCCAAAGCGTGTCGCGCTGCTCTGTACTGCGGGGCCGGGATGTGCTCCGGTGACTTTCTTGTCTTGAGGACAAGCTCTGCAGCCGGCACCAGCATATGACGCCCGGGCGACGTGCGGGCGTCAAACCTAATTAGAGTAGCTCTAAGAATGCGCAGCACTGTCTCGAAGTATGCACGTGAGATGGAGATGACCATCTGAGGCCGTAAACGGAACCGACCCCTGGACGACCGTGGTTGTTTCAGGTAGACGCAAAACATCCTCGCATTCAGAGCTTGAAGTTAAGGTGCCGTCCTCTTCGAACTCAACTTCTGTTCATGGGTGGTTGCAAAATAGTTTCGAGCAGCACGCCTCTAGATATGGATGGATGGATGGATGGATGGATGGATGGATGGATATGGCTGTGGATGGATGGATCGGGCGGTGGCTAGCGCCACCAAGCCGTAATGCTTAATGAACCAAAAACTAGATTTATTTTTTTTCCTTAGTCAGGTTGAGGACTCGTACTTTGCAGTGAAGGGTTTAATTTTCACTCGTGCCTTGACTTAAGCCACCAATCAGATAACCTCTTCCTAGTTAATTCTACCCGCTTAAGGTCTATTTGGCCCTCCCTGCCCCTAAACCCCAGTGCTTTGAAAACCTCTGCGCCATCATCCTGAACTATAGGGTGAAGCACTTTACAGAACATTATCAAATGTTCGGCAGTTTCTTCTTCCTCTCCACACGCACTGCATACCGTGTCTACCCTGTTGTATTTTGCCCGATATGTCTTGGTTCACAATACTCCCATCCTGACCTCAAACAGTAGAGAACTACCCCGAGTATTATCATAGATTTTTTCCTTGGCAATTTGCTGCTTAAAAGTTCGATAGATCTATAGTGCGGACTTCTTAATCATGCCGATTCTCCACATATCGATCTCAGCTTCCTTCACCTTCTTCTTAACCGATAATTCTATTTGGTTTGGCCCCCTGTTGTTTTCCAAGTATTTACCAGTCAATTTTCTGCTTCGTTTCAACCATTTTGTATGACATACCTTCATGTACAAGTAGCTGAATACCTTCCTAGCCCAACGCTCCTCCCCTTTCTCTCAATCGGTTCTCAAATTTTATCTTGCTGCTAGCTTCGCTGCCCTCAAATGATGTCCATCCCATATAAATTTTTACTCCCAGATTTGGTGTATTCGCGTGAGCTCCTAAGGCCAGCCTACCTATTCCACGTTGCTTAATTTCTAATTTTGCTTGAGCTTCTGATCTCATGAACAAGACCGCATTGCTGAACGTCAGACCAGGAACCATGACCCCTTTCTATATTTCTCTCACAACATTATACCTATTGTACTTCCACAGTGCCCTGTTTTTCATTACCGTTGCATTCCTGTGACCTTTAGTCGACACGTATTGTTCGTGTTCCCTTAGGTACTCGGTCCCATTGCTTATCCATACGCCCAGATATTTGCATTTATCTGTTATCTCTAGCGTTACCTCCTGTATTCTAAGCTCACTACTTTGGTTATCATTAAAAATCAGGACTGCTGATTTTTCCTTACTGAATCTGAAATTTAACCTATCTCCCTCATTAATGCAGACGTCCATCAATCTCTTCAAGTCTTTCTTGTTGTCGGCCATTAGCACTATATCGTCTGCGTACATCAATGCTGGTAGTGCCTGTTCAATGAGTTTTCCTTGTTTGAAGAAAGAGAGGTTGGAGCCAAGTCCACTACCCTCTAATTTGGCCTCTATTCCTTGTAGCTACATCATGAATAATAAATGTGACAGGGGACACCTCTGCCTGAGCCCCTGTTTTACCACTGCAGGCTTGGATACCTTTTTTTCCCACTTTATAATTACCTTGTTACCTTTATAGATATACTTAAAAAGTTTGTGACTACATCTTCTACGCCTAGTGTGACCAGTATTCCCCACAATTCTTCTTGAACCACGCTATCGTACGCTCCCATGATATCCAAAAATGCTAGCCACAGGGGCCTGTGTTTTTTTTTTTTGCTGCTACTTCGATGCACTGCGTCAGAGAGAAGAGATTGTCTTCCAACCTCCTGTGTTTCCGAAACCCATTCTGCAGTTCCCCCAGCACCCCCTCATCCTCTATTCATGCCTGCAGTCTTTCTTTTATAATCTGCATCGCCAGCCTGTAGACCACTGATGTCACTGTGATAGGACGGTAGTTGTTTATGTCAGCTTTGTCCCCCTTTCCTTTACAGATCATGCTCATCCTGCTAAGTTTCCATCCATCGGGAACTTCTCCATCGATTATTGTTTTGCTCACTGCCTCTCTGAAAGCCTGCTTAGACTTCGGACCTAATGTCTTTATCAGCATAATTGGAATGCCATCTGGGCCTGTTGATGTACTACTAGGAACCATTTTCTCAGCCCTTTCCCACTCTTGTTGTGAAAATGGAGCCATTGCGCCACTTGAATAATCCTTGTCTATTGTGATGCATAAAACACTTATTTGTTGAAATTTTTCTTTCACCCTTTTTTTTATATATTCAATAGCTTCGTCCCCTTCTAGCCTAGCACCTTGAGCTGTACTTATAAACCTCTGCTCTAGGCTCGTCTCATTTCTTAGGAAGTTTAGATGGTTCCTAAATTTTGCAGCTGTCTTTCTATCTTTTTTATGTACTTCTGCCAGCCACTGAGCTCCCTTTCTTGTAATGTTTTCTTTGATCAGAAGGGATATATTCCTTCTACAGCTTAGAAAGATTTCCCATTTTCTTTCAACATCGTCTGTCGGTTCACGCTCTCTTAACTTCCTCATGCCACCAACTTTTGTGTTTGTGTTTTCTTTTCCGGGGTGACTTGTCACGTGCCTTAGCAAGTTCTAGCTCAAACAGTAGAATTAGTTTCGTGTATGTCCACACTGTTTTATTATCCTCAGTGATTACTTTCTCAATTTGTTTAGTGGCTATTTCAATTTGCCTTTCTGAATAAGAATTTTCCTGTAGTTGCTCATCTTTTCTCCTTCCCACTTTCACTGCTCTTCCAAAACTTAGTTTGATACGGTTGTGATCACTACCCAGACTTCTCGAGCCTCCTTCATCTATGTGCATTCCCCTGAGCTTATCATACATCCTATGTGACATCACTGCGTAATCTATCGTCGACTGTAGCCTTCCTACCTCCCATGTTATTTGCCCTTCACACTTCTCGGTACTGTTGCAAATGATCAAATCAAGCCTTTCACACATATCCATGATAATTTTGCCTGTCGGGTCGGTATACCCATCTATATCTTCTATGTGCGCATTCATATCTCCTAGTATAATTATCTCGCACTCTCCTCCTAACTCCTAAATGTCATTTGATATACACTCTGCCATTGCCTGGTTTTCCTCTCTGGCCTTTGCTCCCGTCCACAAGCACACGAAACCAAGGAGTGTCATTTGCCCTGCCACGTTCCTTTTTAGCCATAAATGTTCCTTGCACTCCTGCTTGACCCTTTGCCAGTCTGTACTTTCTCACGGTGCAGGTGCGCCCCCATGCGCGTGTTACGACGATGCCGTAGCCGAAACACCACCAAGCCAAATCAGTTGCACTAACAACTCGGGGCATGATCCCGACCGTGATAGGCTCCGGGTATAGAAAAGTTACCTCAAGCGTAAATATTTTTCCTGACCTTCTATCATGCTAGCAGCCATCTGCATAGAAGTAACACTGAAAGAAAATATAGCTGCTAATCGAGAAGCACCGTGCTACGCGAGTGAACTATAAGGAAAACGCGGCTGTTCTAGCCAGAGTCTAGCAGACAGCAAAAGCCACATCCTCAGGATTGCGTCACCTGAGCGCCGTTCGCAGCGCCGCCATTTGTGGCGCACGAGGCGAATAGTTCTTCCTTACAGGTTTTTCCCTGTTTTCTTTTTTGCTCGACATTTGACGAGAATTCGCGAACGTCCGGAAGCTGTGCGCCTGCGTTCTCTTCAGCAGCATCTGTACTAATCAAAACAACAATATTTATTCAGCGAATGCTAATAAAGCGATGGTCTACAGAGAATGTAGCCCGAAGGCTATATCACTCTATATAGGATGCCGTTCTGTTGCGTCCCGTCCACATGTGTTTCTTCGTGTATCGTAGTTTTATTTTTGCCACGTCTCACCAACTAGCCCCCCCACCGTACGCATGCTCCCTCGACTGTTTAATGAAACAGTGTCATATTGAGCTACGCTTACTTAACCCACGCGTAAAACGTCCTTCTCGCGACGTTCTGAACGCAGTGTTTCACCTCGTCATTTCATAACCACGAAAGTCTCGCTAACGTCGGCACAACATAATCACTTCCACGGGCATCCACGTCATGCCCTGGCTAACGTATTTTCGTTGCAACCATGACAAGAAAGAACTGCTGTTGTCTCCTGCCAAAACATCAGCGGAATTCTCGCAAAATGTCGTTTCCTCACTCAGGAACAGCCGTTGTCTTGTTCTCGCATATATTAGCGCTTAGGCAACGGTGTCACTACGCTGGAATTTCAGCATGGTGAACAGCAATGACGCCCATGCAGACCACCCGCGTTTAAATACCTTAATTCGTTTGCGTCTTGATCGAGCCATGCTAGCTGGGCTTCATTTACGTATACTTTAGAGTGCAAAGTTATCATAGCCGCCACAATTTGTAACAAGGCCTCATTATCGCTGGATAGAACGTTTGTATTTCAACAGCCTCGGTGTATTGCACCTCATCAAGCTCTCCGGGGGGTCCGCCCATTCTGTCTAGCCTCCGTTTGAACGTTAATGTTATAAGCCTCCGTTTCACCTAGTTCGTATAGCGCACTGTCGTTTCAAAAACAAACATGTGACTTCAATCGCGTGGGCCGAGGACTCCATCGGGCGACTAATGTAAAGCAGCTGACATCATTTCTGACCTAGCGTTGAAAGAAAAATAAGGGTGATGGAAGAAAAGCCTTTTTTATTTGCCAAACAATAAAGCTGTTTCGCAGACTGCCATCTAGTACCATTTCAACGAGGGGTTCCGGAATTAGTTTAAAGACTAAGTGCTACACTGCAGGGAAAGTCACAGAAGTTTGACACGTATTGTGTGACCGCTGCGTTATTATACATCTCGACAACATGCCACCGCTGTGTTACGTCGAATGCGGTCTATATATTGAGTGTTAGGAACAGCCGTTGAGACGAGCGTGCGGAAGTTGTTATAAGAATACATTAGGTTGTATCGTTTCCGCCCGCGCTTTCCTTTGTGCTCGTTTAAGGCGGTATCAGCAATCGACAATCTGCATATAAGAGGCAGCTCGTATAACGCTCGCACGGGAACGGCGGTAACGGCCGACATTTCAATATAACGCCGAGTACGTAACGAACGCCGAAATAGGTGTTGCCCACGCATATAAATTGCTGCAGTAACCGCGCTGTTGTGATGGTGCAATGTTTTTTTTTGTATATTTATAGTAAACGAAAGTATTCGGAAAGAGGAAAGAAAATGCTTGCAATTCAAAAATAAGTGCCAGGGGAGGAGCTGGTATTGCCAAGTTTGTAAAAAGATGCTATGCGTGTCTAGGTGAGGCTGCAGTTGTAACGGCCGAACACAACCGATGAAACTGCATGTTTTATGCGAATGCACAACTGACATAAATATACTTCGAAATGATACCGGGCGATATCAGCAATTGCCTTTTCGGGGCTCTATTGACTTTCGCAGCTCTCGTGATATGACGAAAAGGGCCACATTCAGCCTGAAGATGTCTAAAATTACCTAAAGTTATAAATATCACCGTAAGTTTGTAAGCCTCTTACCAAAGCAGCCTGCATGAATTGTTGAATTTTACATTGGTATTCGAACAAATGAAATGCGCCGGTTTTATTTATATTTAAACTCTGCAACTTAGAACAATTTCAAAATGTTTGAATGTTTGTATGTATAATCATCTACGCAAGCGACCCTTTACTGATAAAAAGGTCAGTAAGTATATTGGGCGGAATTCACAGATTTTTATTCAATAGTAACATGAAACAGGTTTAGCGAGAACACTGATTTTCAGGATAACTGATTAATTAAAAGCCAAATAAATTGAAGTGATCGGTTATTTAGTCAATGGTATTCGAATGTTAGGTTTATTAAATTTTTCTTCTTCTGTAAGGCTGCCGAATTCATCTTCGTCTTTTGCAGCTAACTTCGCAATCAGTCGCAGCAGTTATCAGCTGTGGTTAACTTCCTTACATGTTTTCCTAATTGTATTTTTTTATTGTACACCGTAATATTGCTTGAGCCGATTTATTATGGTCAAGATTTGTTTCATTGAAGATAAAAAATGTTGGCCACAATCACTTCTTCAAAAAATGTAACCTATTACAATTACAAATGACACTCCCATGAATGTCTTTGAGAAACTGCTAATTTATTATTTTAGGTGATTTTTGCGGCAATATTTATTAGCTTGCAATGACGCGGTGATGAGAACAAACTCGTCTTGTTATTTCGCGGCTTTCTCCACTGCCTTCCCACCTTGTTTATTGTCACTTGAAGATTGCATATTTTCGCTTCGAAATTTCGGAGTTTAAAAGAGAGCTCGGAACTTGACGGTTAACCAGAAACACCCAAGGTATTGTTTCTGTATTTTCATTTAAACGCGGTATCGTCAAAAAGCTCATTTCTCAGACATTCCGGTGCCCATGTCGGCGCCGTTGGCTGTGAGCTAAAAAATCATTGTTTTTCGTGAGCGAAGACTCTGGTATATACAACTAAAGATATAATGAAAAAAAGTCTTTGGTTCAAGTGGGAACTGAACCCAGGACTTCTGCGTAGAAAGCGGGTGTTATATCACAGAGGCACACCCGTGACAGCCTTTACCTACAGTGTGTTCTAACTAGCCCCCACACAAGCTTTCCTTCATTAGCTCCCTCGATGTCGTATCGCCATGGTCAGTCGCCCCGCCATGGCTATCTGGTCATCACCGTAGATGGGTGGAGTTTATAGCTGGCGATATCAAGGCTTATTTTGCGCTGAATTATTATTATTATTATTATTATTATTATTATTCAATTCATTTTTTGTACACGTATACGCATAATATATCCTCTGTTTCTATTTATCGCTGAATACCGAGATTTCTCGGGTAGCCATGTCATGACCCTTTCAATAATCGCCTTGAATATCAAAACATACTCTGCTCAAAGTTTTGAAGCCTCGTCGATCCTCTGTTCTTTTAACAGCAGAACTTGGACGTTTAAGTAAGTCTTTTACAAAAGCCACCTTTAGTACGGTGAACTTTAGTTTGCCGCACTCCCCCTCCCTTTCCACTAAAAAAAAAAAGCAATCCAAAACGTGTAAAAGACATGTGTAAAAGCCGTTTGCACGGCGTAGTCCTTTCAGACTAACGTTAAACTTTTGCGAAATCAATATAGAAGCATCAGAAAACAGCGGCACTTCAATGGGTCAGCTTCTTGCTTCTATTATCTTTGCTCGTCGCGACGTCTATTTTCGAATTTCACAATATAAGCGCTCAGCTGAAACGGATCGGCGTTTGCGTGGGACTACTCAACACACGTGTATGACCATGAACCGAAACAAACTTGTACCTGGAGCCACACACTAGCAGCGTTGTCTCGAAACAGACAAAAGCCGCAAAACGCAAACAGCGACCTACATTAAGCACCTCTGAGGTAGGTGAGCTTTGGCAATATCCATGCAAAGAATTTGATAATTGGAAACTTGCAAGCTAGCGTAATCCAGCAGCACGGACTTTACCTTCTGTTATAGAAAAAAAAAAGAAGCGTCAGACGGGCGTTAGTGACACGTGATACATTAGTCTCAAGTAGGGCGTAGATGTATTGTCCTCGTTCGCTTGTGAGATGTCACAGATTGTCAAACACCGGTTTTTATGTTATATATTGAAGATATGTTCATTCACAGATGCCTCACGGCAAAATACAATAGATTAATGTTATTTTTTTCATGTGCCTTACAAAACCATAATAATGAGAGCCTGGAGCTTGTAGTCATCAAAAATTACTGAATAAGTATGGAGAGAAGCAATGTGTGCAGCTTGCTTTGCAAAGTATTGTTACGTCAAGATCGATTAATCGATAAATCACCCAAATAAATAAATAATAAATAAATAGGTCTTGAAATCTATGAGTTCAATAAAATAATCTTGGTTTTCCACTCCATATTTTTTTCTCACTTGCTATTTCTTTGCCCATTTAAAGGGCCGCTCACTGGGCTCTCAAAATACAAAAAAGAAAGAAAACGAACGCCATATTTTCTCCTAATATTTCTTGTCCTTCTTGCCACTTCTGTGACGGAGTCTGTAGTTTCCGTGACGTTTATAGTGTACTTGCTCTCGATTGGTCAACATACGTAAAAAATTGAATGTGGTTTGTCTCCTTCTCTGCTTTGCCATGCAGTCACCCACTCGTTCTTCCTCTTCTCGCATGAATATCGTGCCTGACCAACAGATAACACTTTACTTTGTGTCTTTACAACTGCGCAAGCGGCGATGATAGCGTGAAGCCGAGAATTGCGAAATCCTGATAGTCTCTAGCGCTTTGTGCTGACATTGTAGACGTGCTTCGAAGAACTAACGGTTGAGGAGAGAGAATGCATTGCTTGTATGAAGGGTAGGGAAGGATAGGAAATACCACCCCCTCGTTTATGAACGCGGGTCGGCGAGGGCCATTTTAACAAGGCTGTTGATGCACACCGCTCTATGATCGCCAAACTGTATTTCTCCGTGGAAGGTGCTAGCTAAGCTGCTTCTCAGCAGCAGAGTCTATCCAGACTCTTTCATGGTCTTGATAAAAATGAAAGACTTAGCAATTACTATTATTTTCAATCCTCCAGAATCTTAAATGTAATGCTATTTGACCACAATATTATGCAAACCCAGTATGTGTATTTCAGATGTCCAGATAATTTGACCGCACAGGCATGTATAAACACAAGCACAAGTATACTTCAGCACAAAACACCTACATCTGTTCGTATTAGAACCTTAAAACGTGTAATAGACGCAAGCAAACATTACGAGATTTCTGCCATTGATGGAGATTCGCTCCTTTTGATTGATGCTTCTCAGCTTCGAAAATGCCCCTTAGGCGCTGAGAATGTCCTTTGAAAATCAGAGTTTATTGAATAATTGTGAATTGGCGAAAAGTTTGCTGGCTTGTGTTTATCCAACTTTTTTGTATTAATGGAAAAAGATTGAGCTCTAGTTATGTTGTTAAAACGGTGGTGTTCCAGTGACTGTGAACAGATTCAACGTCATCATAATTTTACGTGACTAATTATGCGTTTTATTCGGATGAGCTTGAAAGCGCTGAACCCTCAGTTCAGAGCGTCCCTGCTGCGCATGTTCTATCTTTTTTTTTTCTTTCATTGACCCAACCCAGAACGTGCAAATGATCAACAATAGAGTTTGATTATATATAGTTAGTTGCGTGCGTAGTTTGCAACATAGTCACGTGTATGACGTTTGCATATATTGTTACGACCAATCGAAAACTTCTACGGGTGGTAACTGCTTTTTTCACGCACTGTCGTTCCTCTTCCTTTTGTGATAATAACGTCACAGCAATGAAAGACATAATCTAATGACCCCCTATGCCTTCCTTAGCTTCATCTTCTGTTAGTTTTATTAGTTCTTTATGACGTCTCACAAAACGGTCGTGACCGGGAAGGAGATGCGACACGTAGCGACCGTATCGCATTCTTTTTAGGTTTCTATACAACCTGTATAAAACATGTTCATTACACTCTTTCTGTTCTGTAGTCGATGAAAAGTACAAGACCCATACAATGTGGTGCCGAAAAATTCATTAAGTACATATGAATGGCAACGATCACTCTTTGTTCTCATCACAGAATTTGTTTTCTGTTCTTATTTTTTTAACAAGCACAAAGCAGCTACGTCCAAAATGTGTGATTGTCGCCGCGTTTCCAGGCCATTTCGTTAACAGACTTTCGAGGCCTGCGAATAGATTTTAGCTTGTTTCAGTGCAGTTGCATGAGGGCAAGAAGTTGTCGACGACAGTTGTTTCGAGTTTTCGACAATGGCGTGACAGCAAAAAGACATTAAAAGTTGGTGCTATGAAGATTGTTGCACAAAATTCACTTTACCAGCCGCTTCTAGACACGTGGGCGAGAGGGGGAAAATAAAATAAAATAAAAAACAATGAGAGAACATAACATGAGCTTTGTGTTGCTTCAGAAATGCAAGACGGTAAGGTTATTTCTTATAAAGAGACAGAAGGCGTACGCGGGAAGGCAGCTGGTTAACCAAGCGAAGTTCTGGTTGGCAACTATTTCCGGATTCTCGGGAAGAGAGAGAGATGATGATGGGGAAATTTAGGGAGAAGTGGTCCCCATTGCGAAAGATATCAGTACATGACTCGTACGCGCTTGCACTTGCTGTGCTCTAGATGACCACAATTATTTCGCTTTCAGACGACATGCAGCATGAACGGCCTAACACCGGCGCTTTTCAGAGCTACGCGAGGTCGGATACAAAAGACGTAGGCTTGTAGCTCTACTTCGTGTAACATTCTGAGTTGTTGCTGTTGCATTCATGACTTCGCCCTTGCGGTGACGCTATCATTTTTATTTTGTAGCGGTGATCGTTTTCTCTGAAAGAGGAAGAAACGGCCCGGCACTTTTCTGCTTGAGTTGGTACAGAAATGTTGAAGCATTGAAATAAAATATGAGTTGATAATTCTTTTTTTGTGCGTGCATATTCACCTGCTAATAATCCACGCATTTATATATATATATATATATATATATATATATATATATATATATATATATATATATATATATATATATATATATATATATATATATATATATTGAATTATTTCAATAATTGAATTTAATATAATTGAATTATTTTCTATATTGAATTAATTCAATATAGAAAATACCCGGACCTGTCGTGCCTTCCCTTCAAGTTCTTATATATATATATATATATATATATATATATGACGCTATGATGAATGGCAGACGTGGCCTGGCTCATACGCCATGTTTTTTCCATCTAACTTCTTCTTCATCGGCTTCTACCAACAATCGCTTCATACGTCACACGATTCCCCCTCCCCCCGAAAGAAGACATGGATTACGAACAAGAAAAAGCAAACAAGGAGAGGTTAAAAAGTCACAAACGTCAAAATTCGGAATTGGTCCTATGCTCCAGGGTAGTTCCGTAAACTTTCAATGACTTCAGGGGAGAGTGCAGCAGTCCGGTTAACGCAGGAGTTCTGGTGGGCGAGGCTGGTGGTTACGTCCTCGATAACACAAAAATGCTTTGGACGTGGAGATAGGGGTAATCACAGCTGGTATTCTTGTGAAGAACGAATGAGGCTTGAACATTTTGCAGAATCGACAGTTCCGATATTGTAGGCATCGAATTCGTCGTCGTGGGTGATACACAGGCCATGCAGGCAGTTTGCGTGCGCGTTGATCGAGGTTGATTGGGCGCTGCCTGTGTTCTTGCCGAGTACAAGGGGTGCTTTTGTGGCTTTTGGAAAACTTTCCATAGCGATGTCGCAGATGTTTTGATCGAAGGCCCATTTCTGATCTCTGGTGGAGAATGTATCCACGACGATGGGCCTTTTCGCTATGTTCTTTTAGCCTTAAGAGTGGTTTAGATGAAGTTTTCTTTCGTCGTTGACAATGTTGAAGCGTACGTTGACGTTGTATTTTCTTGCTTTCGTCGACTTGCTTGAGGTGTGACATTGATCGTGGTGTGCCAGGATTCTTAGCGATTCCTCTGCAGGCTTCTACGACGCCAACCAATGCAGGTGTTTTTGGTGCAAGACAATGTGTGGGGTTTCGCGCACTTGAATCTTCTGTATTCATAAACTGCTCATTGTTGGTGGTTGCCTGAAGAGTACTTGTGTCATCCGAAGTAGCACCTGGGCTTTTGTTTTCATCGTTGGCAGTGAGGTTGTATACTAGATTCACGTCGCTTTGATCTTTTGATTGATGAATACCAGACACTTCTGCAAAAGACTTTTCTTCACAAGATGCTGATTGTGAATGCTTCTGTCTTTGTTGATCTGCTGAGCTGAATACTTCGACTGAATAAGATTTCTGTGAACATTCGTTGTCTGGTTTGGTTTCGCACGGATTTACTAACTCATCATGCGTAAATGCGACGGTCTTATGAGGTGCTTCCTCAGGTTTATGAGTAATGTTGATGACAGGTGATACCAAGTTAGTTTGCAAGGTACGCATGCCGCACGAAGTATTAAATGCACCTGGGTCATAAATAGTGGATTCAAATCTTTTATGCAGTGAAGAGTTAAGCATTGGCGATAATTGCGCTGATGAGGAACCAGGTGGAAGGTTGTGAAAACGATCGCGTGGTCTTTCCGTTAGCACGTGGCTAGCTTCACCTGACGGGAATCGTAAATCCATGATCCGTGGTCGAATGCTTGAAGGCTGCTTATGACTGCGATGACGGAGTTCGAATGCATTGAGAGTGCGTGTTTTAATCGAATCTTCATTATAGTCTTGACACCAGATAATCATTTCTTCTTTTATCTTTTGCCAAGACTCGTCGTTGTCGAATATGTGGGTGAGGTAAAATTTAAATGCCTCACCGGTGACGTAGTCGCTGAAGTTCGTAACCATCTCCCGTTCCGACCAAGATGCAGCGGTAGCGTGGAGTTCGAACAGGTCGAACCAGTCTTGTACGAGTCCATCGTCCGCTGCTCCGGTGTACTTGGGGATGGGAAGGTCAGTAGATGCTTCTGACATGATGCTGGTCGATGCGTAATGCTAGGCGCTTGCACGGAAGTCCATGTATGCTCAGGGTGTCTTGTGGGGAACTGCGTCGATGATGAGTGACTGATGAAGGGGCAGGCAGGTCTCCATCCTGTCGACTTGTGTGACGCTATGATGAATGGCAGACGTGGCCTGGCTCATACGCCATGTTTTTTCCATCTCACTTCTTCTTCATCGGCTTCTACCAACAATCGCTTCATACGTCACACGTCTCCCGTTCATTATAGCGTCACACACACACACACACACACACACACACACACACACACACACACGCACACACACACACACACATATATATATATATATATATATATATATATATATATATATATATATATATATATATATATATATATATATATATATATATATATATATATATATATATATATAGTCACAATGCAGAAACAGCAGCAGTTGAATACCGGACCACTCGCTTTAATTGTATCAGAACAATGGCAAACTGATCGAATGAGAACCTCGTTTTTCTCTCTCGCTGCGCGTGCTCTTTGTTGTTCTCTTGGTGCTGCATATTCAATGGGGCATTTGCACCCTTCCAGAGAGCAGCGTCCCGATGCTATTCTACAAAATACGGCGCGGTAGATCTATGGTGCAAATCAGTCCGAAAAAGAGGGCTTTATTCACACAACGTGCACGATTTCTGGTTTTTGCTGGCGAGTTGTCGAGGGGCTGTCAGGAACTACCACGTCATTAACGTCACTCAGACGTTGTAAAACTGTGTAGGGGCCAAAATAACTTTTGAGCAATTTTTCAGACAGCGGCGGCGGATAGGACTCCGTAGCTAGACTTTCTCGCCGGGCCGATAGACGACATGTCGGTGTCACAGTTTATAACGTTGGGCGTCGTAATTTTGTTGCTGGGTGATTCGGACGCGTGCAAGCTGCCTCGCTTCTTCTGCTCGTTGGGTAAAAGATGCAGCCTCCAAATCGATGTCATTGCAGTCGTGCAGTAACATGGCGTCAAGCATCATCGTCACTTCACGGCCATGAAGTAGACTGAACGGCGTTCTTCATGTAGTTTCTTGCTGTGCTGTATTATAGGCGAACGTGATGTACGGTAGAATGTGGTCCCAGTTCTTGTGATCGACGTTCATGTACATACTCAACATGTCGGCAATAGTCTTGTTGGGGCGTTCTGTTAATTCGTTCGTTTGTGGATGACAGGAAGTGGTTTTCCGATGGGCTGTTCCACTGAGCTCAAGCACTGTCTTCAGGAGCGCGGCCGTGAAAGCGGTACCTCGATCCGTTATTATGATTGTCCGAGCACCCTGCCTCAGGACGAGATTTTCTATGAAAAATCGTGTGGTTTCAACGGCGGTGCCACTTGACAAAGCCTTTGTTTCCGCGTAGCGCGTAATATAATCAGTAGCGACTATTACCTACTTGTTGCCAGCATCGGAAGTCGAATATGGTCCGAGGAGATCCATTCCAATTTGGGCAAAAGGTACCGTGGGCACTTGAATTCGTTGTAATAGTCCAGCTGGTTTTAACGGGGGTGATTTTCGTCGTTGGCAATCGAGGCACGTGCGCACGTGATCTTTCACAATAGCTGGAAGTCTTGGCCAGTAGTATTTCCGTTGGATTCTGGCCAATGTGCGTGTGTATCCGAGATGACCCGACGTTGGCTCATCGTGGCAAGCACTAAGTATCTCCTCACGGATTGACGTCGGAACGACAAGTAGGTGGGTGCTTCCTCTAGGAGAAAAGTTCTTCTTATAGAGAACACCACTACGTAAGCAGAATGACGGCAGGCTCCTTGCTAATCTTCTAGAGGCGGTTGTTGTCCGGCCATTCAAAAATTCAATAAGGGGAAGCAACTCGCTGTCTTCCTTCTGCTTGCACGAAATTGTAGTGGTGTCGACGACTCCTACAAATGCCATGTTGTCATCTTCTGTGTCATCGTCGCGCTTTATCGGTGACCTTGATAAGCAATAGGCGTCGGCGTGCTGCCGTCCGGACTTATACACAACCGTCATATCAAATTCTTGAAGGCGTAAGTGCCACCGTGCAAAGCCGACCAGACGGGTCTTTCAAGTTGGTCAGCCAGCAGAGGGAATGATGGTCGCTGACTACTTGGAAAGAACGACCGTAGAGGTACGGACGAAACTTCATAACCGCCCATACGACAGCAAGACACTCTTTTTCGGTTGTGGAGTAGTTGGACTCGGCGCGGGAAAGTGTCCTACTAGCATATGCGATCACACGCTCGGCTGAGTCTTGCCACTGAACGAGTACAGCGCCTAAACCCACGTTGCTGGCATCTGTGTGGACCATGGTAGGAGCATCCTCATCAAAGTGAGCAAGCACAGGCGGTGTCTGCAGGCGTTGTCGGAGATCGTCAAATGCCACTTGTTGATCGTCGCCCCATGTGAACGAAACGTCTTCTCTTGTGAGTCGTGTTAACGGCGAGGCTATGTGGGAGAAATTGGCAATAAACCTTCGGTAGTATGCGCATAGACAAAGGAAACGCCTGACTGCTTTTTTATCTGTTGGCAACGAAAATTTTCTGACGGCCGCAATCTTATTGGGATCAGGTCGAACACTTTCATGGCTCACCACATGGCCTAAAAATTGGAGCTCCTTGAAACCAAAATGACATTTCTCGGGTTTCAGTGTCAGGCCGGCAGACCTTATTGCCCTGAATACCGATAGCAGCCTACTCACGTGTTCCTCAAATGTTTCTTTGAAAAAAAAAAAAACAATGACGTCGTCCAGATATACCAGACATGTCTGCCATTTAAGGCCTGACAGAACGGTATCCATTAGTCTCTGAAATGTTGCGGGGGCCGAGCACAATCCGAAGGGCAAGACTCTAAATTCATAAAGACAGTCAGGCATTACAAAAGCCGTTTTTTCTCCATCTCGCTCGTCGACCTCAATTTGCCAATACCCACTTTTGAAGTCCATTGACGAGAAGTAGCGTACATACCTCAGCCTGTCGAGTGAATCATCGATGCGCGGTAATGGGTACACGCCTTTTTTTTGTCACATGGTTCAGCTTGCGGTAGTCGACACAAAATCGCAAGCTTCCGTCTTTCTTTTTAACCAGCACTACCGGCGATGCCCAAGGGCTTTTTAACGGCTGGATAACGTTATCATCGAGCATTTTCTCCTCCTGTTCCTTGATTGCTTCATGCTCTTTCGGGGCTACGTGGTATGGGTTCTGTCGTATTGGCCTTGCAGTCTCCTCTATTATTCGGCGCTTCGTCAGTGGCGTTTGACTGACCCTCGAGGTCGATGAAAAAAATGACAGAATATCCACGGAGTGAATGATGGAGAGTGGGGCGAAGCATCCGTCCGTCCATTCGTTCTTGCTTCCGTCCGTCCGTGCGTCCGTCTGTGTGACCGTACATGCGTCCATTCGCCCGTCCGCGCGTGCGTCTGTTCGTGCGTCCACACGTCCATCTGTGCGTCCGTTCCTGCGTTCGTCCATGCATCCACTCCTGCGTCCGTCCATGCGTCCATCCGTCGGTGCAGCCATCCATGCGTCCGTCCATGCATCTGTCTGTGTGTCCGTTCGTCCATCTAGTCAACACTCCAAGTCCCACCATCTCGCATCTTTTCATCGTATATTTCGCATATAGAAGCACAGCCATCCAGCGGACATTCCAAGAACTAAAGGAGAGGTGGCACACGCACACTTTCTTACGGCTTGCGCTTCTTGTCCACTTCCCATTTTTAACCACCTCGAGTTAGTGGTATATACTAGTCCACTGCATTCATGGCACTGCGGCCCAACGCTCGCTAAACCTTTCTAAAACCAAGGTGGTTACGCCCAGCGAGTATAACGTAGCAACCCTTTCTTGTCAGATAGTGCTCAGTGTACATGCCAATGGCTGCTAATGGGGAATGAGAGACAAGAGAATTCGGCTTTTAGTTAACGCGCACGCTGCGAATTTTTTATTGTTCAACAACGCACAGGACAAATCTCCCACCGGCACCACCTTGCAGGTCAAAGGGTAAGACTGGTTACACACTACGACTACGACTACGAGAGACGAACAGGTGCCGCTTTAAGGAGCTTCGCCCCTATAAAGGGAGATGCAGTGTTGTCTGGGTCACGCACCGGCGCGAAATGCAGCGTGTCGCATTTCGCGTAGTTACCGTCGGGCCGCGCCGACGGACGCTGGTCGCGCCTGGCGTCAGACCATAGTGTGCTCGCGTTTAGCTAACGCAGCGTCGCTGTGCCCAGCGTGCGCGTGCGTCAACGCTATATATGTGTACATTGGAGTATGTTGGGCCTTTCATGATGCGCTCGCACCCGTTTTGCTAGCTCCGAATATACCGAATTGGATGTTACGTGACGTCAATGAATGACGAATTACTATGACCTGTGCAAACATGATAATCCTCATAGCGTGTCATGTAAGAACATGACAACATACCACCCTCATAGCATGCTCGCGGCCATTTTGCTAGCTCCACGTATACTAAATTTGATATCACGTGACGTGAATAGATGACGAAGGTAAACGACACATCCAAACATGATAATCATGACACGTACAGGTCACGTACGGCATCCTTTACCTCAACCTCGGAACATTGTGCTGATTTTAAAGTGACATATCAACCTTTCTCTTTCGTGCTTCGCATATCATCGATTCCCACTGTACGTGGGATCTGCCATTTTCTAAATTTTTGGTTCTGTTCGTTTCGAGCAGAGAAAAAAAAAACTTTTCAAGTTGGTCCTGACAACGTCTAACAATTGTCGAAAGTGGTAGTGTCTCCAGCAAAGTGATCCCCTGCATAAATAGGCAGCTCAATGAAATTTAATTACCACTATAGCTACTTTCTCAGAAAGCCTGTACAAGGGCACACATTCAGTTTCAGGCCATTTGAAGAAACAGGCTACGTGTCACACGCTTTCGAAGTTCGCGTACGCAAATTGTGTACGGCGTGACTGTAAGGCATTATAGCCAAAAATTTCTGCTAAATACTCGAGCAATGTTCGTATTAGTTTTATGAACATAGCCTGCGCCACTGTGGTTACTGTATTATGTGGGCAGCTCGAGTCTGTTTCGAGCCTTTTGCAACTATATACTCGTGGCCAATGCAGTGTAAAAGTTGGCGACTCACGGCACACCAGCCAATGAAGTGTAAAAGGTCAACGGCTTAATAAAAAAAAACTTAGCAGTTCTTTAGACAAGTGAATTCTGTGCCTTTTAACCTTCTCCCAGGAAGCCTAAAGAGATGAATAGACAAAAAAAAAAAGGACGGAGGAGGTCAACTTGTGAAATCTATTAACCGTTCTCTTTGCCAGGTGGCGTCATCACTTTCAAGGTATGACGAGACGTATAGCACAAAAGTTTCCTAGCTTCATTCCCCATTCTAATGGTCAATTTTTTTTTCGAAGGGCAAAAGTTTCAATGCAGCGTTCTTAAAGACGGTGTAATGACTGCTCTGGTGCGGCTCTTTTGTGTCCCCTTAATGCGTTTAAAGCGAATGTTAGTAATATCACGTTTTGATAAAAGCCAAGGGACATTGCTACACCGACAGTGACGTTGTGTGTCGCCACATTTGCTCCATATACAGAAATACACTTCGGTGCAGACGAGATGAAAATGGGCTCGCCTGTCGGTGTCTTGCACAAGTCCTCGGCTGATGAGGCGACGCGGCATGTGCGGTAGTACAAGGGTGAACGTCAGGAGTGAGACGATGACGTAAATTATTACAAGCAGCATTGTCTTGCTTCGAAGCATTTGAGGCGTATATTCCGGCTTGGAAGGCATGGCTTTCGAAATAGCCGTGTTCACTCTGCGCTTCACTGTACGAAACAAATTCCAGAAAAACAAATTACAGTCAAGTCGAATGGGAGTGTAGGAAACTGCAAAGTCCGTGAGAATACATTAACGTTTTCCTTTTATACTCAAGTATATATCGAAATTGAGGTTTTATAGTGATTCTATAAGTTACGCAGGGGACTACAAAGTGACCCATGTGAAGGGAGTCGAGGGTTAATTTTGCCCTCTCAATGTTCTCTCACTTCGGATACTGTTGGACAAAGACGTCTGCCATGTTTCGCCGATCAACATGGCTATCTATCTATCTATCTATCTATCTATCTATCTATCTATCTATCTATCTATCTATCTATCTATCTATCTATCTATCTATCTATCTATCTATCTATCTATCTATCTATCTGTCTATCTGTCTATCTGTCTATCTATCTATCTATCTATCTATCTGTCTATCTGTCTGTCTGTCTGTCTGTCTGTCTGTCTGTCTGTCTGTCGTCTGTCTGTCTGTCGTCTGTCTGTCTGTCTGTCTGTCTGTCTGTCTGTCTATCTATCTATCTATCTATCTATCTATCTATCTATCTATCTATCTATCTATCTATCTATCTATCTATCTATCTATCTATCTATCTATCTATCTATCTAGCTATCTATCTATCTATCTATCTATCTATCTATCTATCTATCTATCTATCTAGCTATCTATCTATCTATCTATCTATCTGTCTATCTGTCTGTCTGTCTGTCTGTCTGTCTGTCTGTCTGTCTGTCTGTCTGTCTGTCTGTCTGTCTGTCTGTCTGGGTGCTCTTATGATCACCCCATGTAAGATGGTTTGACGAATACGACTCGCTGGTCATGACTTGAATCATGTCACAATTTGCTCGCGTGCGTCATCAAACACTTTACAAAAAAATTGGCAGATCCCACGTATCCTGGGAATCGATTATATGCGAAGCGCGAATGAGGAAGGTTGATATGTCACTCTAAAATCAGCACAAAGATACGAGGTGGAGGTGATTGATGCCTTACATGACTTCCGTGTCATGATTGTCATGTTTGAATGTGTCGTTTACCTTCGTCATCTATTCACGTCACGTGATACCAAATTTAGTATATGTGGAGCTAACAAAACGGCCGCCAGGACACTATGAGCATGGTATGTTGTCATGTTATTACAAGACACGCGAGTAGGATTATCATGTTTTCACCAGTCATATATTTTGTCATCCATTGACGTCAAGTAACACTAAATTTCGTATATGTGGAGCTAGCAAAACAGCCACGAGTGCATCATGAGGGCCCATGTACTCCAATGTAGCGTTGACGCGCGCACGCCGGGCACAGCGTCGCTACGTAAGCAAAACGCTAGACTATAGTCTGACGCCAGGCGCGACCAGCGTCCGTTGGCGCAGCCCAACGGCAATCGGCGAGAAATGCGACAGGCTGCATCTCGCACCGATGCGTTACCCAGAGCACATTGGGTCTCCCTCTTTTCGTGACGCAGGGACGCCGGACGTGCTGAAACGCGCATGCGTCAAAGCAATGTGCACCACGTCACGTCGAATTGCATTGGCGCCTTGTCTGTGGCATGTAGTCATGGTCTCACATCACACGCATCTCATGATTATCATGTTTGCACCAGCCACATACCTTCATCATCCATTGGCGTCACGTAATACCAAATTTTGCATATGTAAAGCTGGCGAAATGGCCGCGAGCGCATCATCAGTGTGGCATGTAGTCATGTTGTTACATGACACGCATGTTGTGATTATCATGTATGGATGTGTTGTTTACTTATGTCGTCCGTTCGCGTCGCGTAATACCGAGTTTGGTACATGCAAAGCTAGCAAAACGGCCGCCAGCGCTTCATGAGCGTGGCATGTAGTCATATTGCTACATGACACGCATCTCATGATTATCGTGTAGGCACCAGTCACATACTTTCGTCATCCATTCGCGTACTGTAATACCAAGTTTGGTATTTGTGACGCTAGTAAAACGGCCGCGAGCACATCATGAGCGTGGAACGTAGTAATGTTGTCACATGACATGCATGTCATGATTTTCATGTTAGCGTCTGTCGCTTGTGCTCGCCATGCAATCATGCCACACCACACCAGTTTTGCAACATGCCATGTAAACAAAACCACCACGAGAGCTGCAGGACCATGAGATGTAAATCATGACAATATTGACATCATGTCATGATTTTCATGTTATAACTATTCAAATAAGTTCTTTATGCAGTCATGTTATGCCATACCGAGTTTGCTATCGATACCATTTTCGGAACCACCAGCAGAAGCTAAAAGTCGTAGGTGGCTAGATAGATAGATAGATAGATAGATAGATAGATAGATAGATAGATAGATAGATAGATAGATAGATAGATAGATAGATAGATAGATAGATAGATAGATAGATAGATAGATAGATAGATAGATAGATAGATAGATAGATAGATAGATAGATAGATAGATACGTTCAAAGTCGCCGAAGATAGCTAAGAAATGCTTCGCATTTAAAATGTGAGGGCCCCAGCAGGAATGGAACCCAAGTATTTTGCGTGGGCAATCAAGCATTCTACCCTAGAGCCACGCCAGATCTCGGAACTACTTTTCAAATAGACCCTAATGATGTCGATGTAACGTCAATCGTGCTTACAATACTGCCTATCCAATTTTAGAAGCAATATACATATGTACTCCTATACTACAGCCGTCATGGGTTAACGTAAATCACAGTTAGGCGTCATCCGCTGAAGTTGATTTGTGTAGCAGGTTGACGGCTGCCATCCTCGCGCGCACCAGAGCAAATACTAGCGCTGCATGCGATCTTACCGCATCCGGTGTTCCTAATATCCTTGTTGCCGTTGACATCGTTGCGCAACTGTAAACTGCTAATATAAAACTTATGCGGCTGTTTAAGTAAAGTTTGTGCGAGGGTTTGTACATATAATTAGCGCTAATTCATAACGCCTCACTCTTAAGAACATAAAACACATTCACCTTCAATCCGTATGCTTTGCATAACACCGATTGCCAAGGCGCATGAGATCTACCAAATTTTTTGGAATATCATCCACTTGACTTCATCTGGCGCCTTTATTAATATAATTATGGCTTTGAAACTTAAAAATCCATGTATTATCATAATTATTGATTTCTATATATTATTAGGACACGTTTTTTTATACTGAGCTCGTTCTGATCTGAATCTACATGTATACATGTAAGCATTGGAGCATCTTGGCTTTACAGTTCCATCGGAACACGGCCGTCACGACAGGGATAGACCTCGTGAACTTCACTGCTGTGCGACGCCACAGGGACGAACTTCCACGGAACATAGCAATATGGAAACATATGCGGCCACGCAAATAAAAAATTCTCGTCTTCAAGGTTATTACTGCAAGCTAGATTTAAGGAGCAACTCGCTGCTCAAAGTGCAGCACCGCAGTCCTAGGTCACTTTTAACGTAACAGGTCAATTTCAGTGTAGTGAGTTCTCCAAAAGCCTCACTGGAAAAGCAAATTGTAGCTATTCTTACGTGAAGGTGAAGTTGGAACCGCCGAAAGTTGGTCTGGGCTTGTTTTAAACGATGTTGGCTCATACCCACTATGGCGCACGTGCTAAAGTTAGATAGAAATACTTGTTAGTGACGCCAACGTAAAAAGAAAATTCTAATAGAAAAACATACTAATGAACCTATTTTATGAGCAACAGAGAAGATAAATTGTTTTGAATTAAGTAGAAATTCGTAAAGGTGATCGGAGCTTTTTTCCTAATTTGTTTTCAAGAGTAAAAGACTAGATGTTCTTCGAAAGAGAATCAGTGAATGGTTTTCTGGGGGCGCTGTGTTAGAATGCCTCGAGAGTGCAGCGGAGGCGAACGAGTGCATCAAGTCACGTCACACGTGAGACATGAGCGCTATCTTGCAGTTATCTTGGAAAACGAAGCGTGCGGCGTGCGCACCCGTCTCGGAGGTGATAAGGTGTAGAATGCAAGGCCATGGGTAGGTGCCATCATCACGCCGTCTTAGCAAAGCGTTGGAAACACTTACATTTTCGTGCAAGCGTTGCATGATCAGCGCAGCATTATAAACGCTATGGTCTTTAGAATTACTGATGTTTGCCTTTTCTATTAAAAGACGCACATAAATAATATTGATGTGTTGTTATTGTGCCTCAGATATGCGCATTAACTGCTTTTTCATTGACAATTGCACAAGTATGAACACTGAACCTTGAGGAATATTGGTGGGTGTTGCGTATGGGGTCGGTTGTTTGAAATATCGTCTGGTGTCGATTAAGGTACCGTTAAGAGCTAATGAAGAGACGATTGTACAGACAGACAGACAGACAGACAGACCAAAATTTTTGCGTCGAAGATTCTTAAGACTACAGTCTTAAAAAAAAAAAAAAGTCCGTTCCGGTGGTGCGGGGGATACGGTGGCTGACTGCTAAACCGAAAATTTTGGGTACGATCTCGGTGACGGCGGTCTCATATTGGCGGAGACAAAACGCGCAGCTCCAACCCCGCACTTCATGTGGCTACCGTGAGGTGGGCTCAAGTGACAGAGGAAGTGTACCGCGAGGGGTATTTCTCGCCACTACGTATATAGCCCTTTTCCTTTATTATGCGATAAATTAAGCTGTTTCTCTCTCTCTCTTCCTCTATAGAGGCCCGCGCACTGCAGTAATGTCAGCGCTCGTCAAAGACTACCACATGACCGGAATTTCCGGAGCCTTTTCACAAGGGGTGCTTCATAATTATATCTTGTTTGGCACGAACTAGTCCAGAAGATAACATAAAGTGCGAAAGAATCAGAGGAACCGCGGAACACTAGAGACTGCAGCTAAAAGCTTATTCGCCACTACACCGCACCGCAGCACAGCACAAAGGAAGAATAACTATAACTGTTGATGTTTCACGTGCCTACACCATGATATGTTCATAAGTCACGCTGTAGTAGGGGGTTACAGACTGAGGGCTGGGAGGAGGGTGAGTTCTTAAATGGAAATGTGGGCGTTTTTTTTTTGTTTTAGGGAGTAGCTAAGTTGTGCCAAGTACCTTCAATGTTCTTTCTTTTTTTTTCTGAATAGGCGCAATTTTCTGTGAACCAACGTTGGCTGAACGGCTTTGAGGAAGCGGATGCATCAGCGTTACGTTAGACAGCATTCAAGACTCACCGTCTGCTCAATTGATGAGTTATGCAGCTAACCCAACAGTAAGTTTTATAGACTATAGATTAATTTTCACATTTTGGTGTTAGTTTAGGATTGACCTAAATTTAGTACGTCGATGTTTTTACATTTTGTTTGTATCGAAATGTGGCCGTCCAGATCTGGAATTGCACTCCTGTTCTCGGGATCAGCAGCGCAACCCCTTGCTGAGCGGACAAAGTGGTGCACAGGAAAAGAAGCCATATCACCAGAAACCTATAAATTAGCCGTATCTGGAACATCTTACTGCAACGCTACAACTCACCCACTCAAATGAAGAGCAAAGAAAAAGAAAAGGATAATGGGCATTTCATGTATAGACTATTCTACGGATGGGTTTCAGTGTTACCATGTTGGGCTGTTAGCCTTTGTGTTTTGTATCTTTAATTACTAAACGGGAAGTGTTATAATAGACGCATACGCATGAATACAATTGCGTTGCCGCGTAAGATGTTTCATGCCCGTAATAATTCACGTCGCGACATGCAAAAACAAGAAAATATGGGCTCAACAGCCCAAGATGACGGTGCCCAGAGATTTTACGAAATCGAATTTATTATCGAGTCTATAATCTAGTTTATCATAACCAACTCCCAGTGTATAGCCACGTTTATAAGTTTTTACACTCGTTTCCAGCGTTTAATCTTTAAAGGCATCCGTTTATAACCTCTATTTGGTTTATATAAGCATTGATCATTTCCTCTGTTCTTGCCGCCTTGTCGGCTACTCACGCAGTATGCTGATCCAGCTCTGCCTTCGTCATTTAGTTGTTCCCGTTCAATGTTCGAAATTTATTACCCTTCAGGGTGGTACCTTTTAGGCACAGCCACCTGTGAAATTAGAATTCACTCGATTAGTTCTAAGAGAGATTAAAACGCTCCCGTTCTTGCATCAGCTGTTTCTTCTCCGTTAATTACATGATATAGCTATTGCCTTTGAACTTTACTGATGAAATGCATTTATATTTCTGCCTAATATTGTTAGCTGGTATTTCTCTTTTAAATTTGATTGAACATAGCTGGTCAGATGTATGCTATTGCCGTAGTAGCGAAGCTAGAAAACAGCCAAGCTAGAAACCGCATAATGTGTGCGTGCACTGCAATATAAAAAAAAAATCAGTAGGAAAGAAAATGTTTCACCCCGCCCCCGCCGCTCTTTCACTCCCCCCCCCCCCCATGCTAACTACGCCATTGTGTTGCCGTATGAGTGGGCAGAACAGTGTGTAAAAATAAAAAAATAAAAATAACCGACACATTTGCAGTGGTTCGAACTCAGCGCCATATGTGCATTTTTGCGTTTTTTGTGACTGTTTTCTGGATTAGCGAAAATGTGGACGTTTGACCCTTACTATGGTCCTATGTTTGGTTATTATGTTCAGGATAAGAATAAATTGGACGTGTCTGCTGCAGTTTTTTGTTATTTCTACAACGCAAATAACAGAAGGCTTATAAAGAGTGAGAAGCGGCCAGACCACACCTTACTGTTGTTACTGAAGACCTTCTATATAGCCATTCGAGCTGTGTAAAGAATGAGGTAGGTTGCGTCAGCGCTTAGCGGCTTTAAAGTAATGCCATGTAGAAATACCTTGAAGGCAATCGAAGCAAGGAAGCCTAGCAACGGAAAACATTGCTTAGGACGCCACGATATAGCGCAATATTGCTCAAGCTATTAGATTGGACGACTGGTCACTTGACTGGTTCTAACAATGCAATTCCTTTTAAACAGTCACAGAGCATTTTGAAAACGTGTCACACGTACTCCTACCGCTCTTAAACCTGTAGTGAATGCCACGTGGCGGCACTACTGATCTTTTTTTTTGTGTGTGTGTATGGGTGTTTGTGCAAGATCTCGCAGGTGGAGCGTGGTAAAGACTGTTACACAATCAGGGCGATGCAATGCTTTTTGAAGTTTTACTGTGCAGTGCGTCTGAAAATACAGGACAAAAAGGGACGAGGGTGGCCAAAAATAGAACCTTACGATTACACTAACGCATCGGTATGCCAGTGGCAACAGGAAAAACACTGAGGATGGCACTACTTCGGAGATTTTTTTTTTCTTGTCGAGTCATGCCACGTGTCTGTTTCGCTCCGCTATACACCACTAAATCGCACAGAAGCAGAAGCATGCTGCAGTTTTTTTTTGCTGCGAAGCACAATGCGGCCCTCTTTGATGCGGTAGAAGATTTGCGCAATAGACTCTTGCCACAAGGACAATGAATAAACTATATAAATACATCGTTGTACTTACAGTTGTACTTACGCTTGGAATGACATAATCAAAGGCTCCAAAGGCACCGGGTATCACTCGGCTTATGGAAAACGAGTACTTCGGCAGATAATAAGGTAAACAATGAACCCACACATTCCGCCGACTATAAACCTACAGCCAGTTTAGTGTTTCTTACCTTGAAATATCACGCAGACAGTGAACAGAACAAAGGCAAAAAAAAAACGATGATTTTAAAAGGAACCCAGGCAAGTGAAACATTGTTTTTTTCATGTAGTGAAATTGAGAACACGAGGACATACCTCTCTTTGTTGTTCACTGCGTGCAAGTGAGAGCCCTCAAACATTTCCCATGGCGGCAAGAGTTTTATTCGCTCAATTTCGCTACCTGCAGCTCACTCAAACTTTCGGAAATGAGCGGCGAAACTGCTACCTAGCAAAGCGTTTATTGATTTATAAGGTTATATCGAGTGGCCATTTATGTGACGCATTTTTTATAACTGCGAAGAAACATAGAAGCTAGGCTTGTCTGCATCTATTATATTATATATTTATTATACCTCAAAAACCCCAGGGAGGGGTGTTACATGAGGGGTGGGCAATACAGGGTTTCTTCCATGTGCGCTTTGAAAAGAATGGGGCTGGAGTGGCGCACGACGTGGGACGGAAGGTCATTCCAATCCTTCGCTGTCTGAACGAAGAATGACCGAAGGTGAGCAGTTGTACGGGCATGCGCAGGGTAAACTGGGTTGTTGTGGTTAGTGCGGGAAGATATGCGATGCGCGGGCATGATAACAGATGCGTCGGACAGTGAGGGAAAAAATTTATGAAAAAGAGCTAATCTAGCGACTTTGCGTCGCAATTCAAGGCTGGGAAGATGTGCTTTAATCTTTAAGTTAGTAACGCTTGTGTGGCGCGAGTAATCGGAATATATAAACCTAGATGCTCTATTTTGGACAGATTCTAATGTTTTGGATAGATTAGGTTGGTGGGGATCCCAGACGGCGCAAGCGTATTCAAGCTTCGGACGGACTAGTGTTTGATATGCTAAAAGTTTAACAGAAGGGGGAGCAGCAAGTCGTAAATTTCTTCTTAGGTAACCAAGGACTTTGTTTGCTTCGTTAGAAATGTTTGTTATGTGGGAGGACCAAGTAAGATCTGGCGTAATGTTTATACCTAAATATTTGTAGGAATTCACCAGGGATATTTCGCAACCAGAAAAAAAAGTATGAAGTAGCCGCGTGAGATTTCCTGCGATGAAAAGAGATGACGGAGGTTTTCCTAATGTTCAAAGTCATGAGCCATTTTTTGCACCAGGTTTCTATAGTTATTAGATCATTTTGAAGGATCTGGGAGTCATTAGGGCAGTTAATAGGACGATAAATCACGCAATCGTCAGCGAATAGACGGATTTGGGACGATATATTGCTAGGTAGGTCGTTAACATAAATTAAAAAATATAAGGGGACCAAGCACCGTACCCTGAGGTACACCTGAAAGGACAGGACGCGTGGTAGATGATGTCTGGTTGGAGTAAACGAACTGTTCCCGGTTTGACAAAAAATTTCGTATACATTCTAGAACTGCTGGGTCAATGTTTAAGCGGGAAAGTTTTAAAAAAAGGCGTTTATGGGGTACTTTATCGAAAGCTTTTTCAAAATCTAGGAAAAGGGCATCTACAGGAACATTCTGATCTATACTTGAGCTGATGTCGTTAATAAAGAGCGCTAGTTGTGTGTCACAGGAGAGGCCTTTCTGAAATCCTTGCTGACTGGGATGGAAAAAGTTTACAGAGATCAGGAATTTGACTGTTTGAGAATAAATTATATGTTCCATTATTTTACAGCACACGCATGTTAGTGATATGGGCCGGTAGTTTGAAGGTGAGGATGACGGACCTTTTTTGGGTATCGGAATGACCTTGCCAACCTTCCAGTCCCGTGGCACCACTCCAGATGACAGTGATTGCTGGAAGATGTGCGACAATATGACAGCACAGAGATGTTTGGTATTTTTTAAAATTTTAGAATTTATACAATCAATACCAGCTGATGACGTCACTTTTAAGGAATCAATGACTTGTATGATGCCATTTGGTTCGAAAATGACACTAGGCATAGCAGGGCAATCATGGGACGGCACACATGGAGATACATCGGGAACACATGAAAATGCATCGTCAGGTTCATCAGTAAACACTGAGCAAAACGTGGAATTTAGTGTTTCGGCGACCTTGGACTCCGGGATGGGAATATTATCTTCATCTAGTAAAGAAATGGGTTTAACATGGGTTGGGTTGATAGTGTTCCAGAACTTTTTGGGGTTTGTGCGTAGCATGTCTGGTAGGGTTGACGAGAAGAACGTCCGCTTAGCGTCCGAGATCATGGATGCGTAAAGTTTTTCAGTCTCACGATATTTTTCCCAAGCGTTACTGGATTTTGATTGTTTGGCTGACCGAAATTGTCTCTTCTTTTTGTTGCTAAGTCGTTTCAAAGTATTATTGTACCATGGCGAAGTGGGCCGTTCTGTGATGGTAACTGTGGGGATGTACATGTTTATTAATTGCTGCATTTTGTTTTTGAAGAGCTCCCAGTTCTCGTCACCAGAACGTTTGGAAAAATCCACGAGGAACCAATCGGAAAAGGAAGCTAGTTCATCATTCATTCCTTGATAATCTGCTTTGTTGTATAGGGTTATCGTCTTTTTTACTTTTTTTGGATTGGGCAAGTTGCTTTGAAAAGTGGCATGAATGATGACATGATCACTGAAGCTGCTCGGACTAGAAACGGACGAAACTTTATCTGGTTGGGTCGTGAAAAATAAATCCAGTAAGCTTGATGAATTAAAAGTCGTTCGCGTAGGAAAGCTAATCATTTCAGATAAGTTGAAAGTAAGGCAAGTATCTATGAAGTCATTTTCAGTGTTCGGTTTCGACATTGCTAATGCTAGATCAGACCAAGTTATCGCCGGGAAGTTAAAATCACCAAGGAGGATAATAGGGGCGTTATCCGACGCTGACGTTAATAGTTGTAGAGCATCATGACCCACCATGACAACAATCTATTGTTGTCATGGTGGGTCATGTAGAAACACTCCATCATAAAATGGGTATGTGCCACAATGGGTAAGTCCCAATACTTGCTACCAGTCTACTGAAAACGAAAAACTCACAGTTAGCCCAGCCTAGTCATTTGCGTCCCATTTATAAGAAGTTTCGCTCATCGGTTGTACTCGTGCATGCACGGAACAACTGCTGGTTCTTAATTTTTTATATGCCATATGAGCTCATTTATCCGAGTGATTTAAGCTTTTTCTACGCATATATATATATATATATATATATATATATATATATATATATATATATATATATATATATATATAGGCAGGCATGGTGGTTGAGTGGCCGTAGCGTTGCGTATAGTCTAGTAGATCCTCCGTGAGCGGTCATAACGTGGTTTATTTCGACGTTTCGGCCTACAGTCCAGACTCTAGGCCGAAACGTCGAAATAAACCACGTTGTGACCGCTCACGGAGGATCTACTAGACTATATATATATATATATATATATATATATATATATATATATATATATATATATATATATATATATATATATATATATATATATATATATAATATATATATATATATATATATTACAGGAAACAGACACGAAGAATAAAATGAATGAACGCATCGTAAATATGTTTATTTACAGTCACAACATCAGCAGATGACCGACAGGAAGATGAAAAAGGACAACGCACCGTAAACTGACGTTACGGCGTTTTAACATTTGATTTTCTCGATCGTAGAAACAAATAATCACGTGTTAGCGACAAAGATTGGCTGCACTTGTATGAAGCGCAGATCGATTAAATTGACCCAACCGTAACTAAACGTGTCCGCATAACAGCACATAAAAAAGTCATGTCAAACAGCTGATGTGAATTCGACAGCATATGCTACCATCCAGACTTATACCGGTAATTTCGAAATTAGTGACGTACTATGTTTTTTCTTTGTCATGTAATATTTCTATTGGTACAGCATAAATATATCGTTATACAAACTGTATACGTTCTTGAAAGTATAGTTACAGTAGGAACAATATTTTCACGCTGTATGACACTGATGATATATCTACTGTGGCATGCAGAAATGAATGTTGAACTCACACGCACCTCTAGAAAGATTCAGTGAAGAAAAAAAATAGGCACTTTTTTATATTTATGATTTAATGATGCAGAGCACGAAAGTGATTTTTTATCTGACACAAGCACAATGTTTAAACCACAAAGGTATAGCCAAGATTTTCTGTCGTTAACATCACAGCAGATGAAGTATACAGGTACAATCAGAAGCACAGTGAAAGCAATATTTGCGGATGTACAAAAGAGCATGTGGCGACAACTACATTAGAGGTGCCCACATAAATATACCTTGAAGATAACAATATCACACTGGTAGTAATGCCGCTTATTTTTAGTTCTTCCTTCCTTGATGTAATATGGCACAAGAACGCGTTAGTATACAGTACCGTACCTTCTGAACTACTACAGATAAAGTCTATACGATCGTCGAGTGAATAAAAAATGAGCATCCGTAATTTTGTGCGTTTACGAGAAGTTGAGCAACGCAGCAGTGACCGCCATCAACAGATGACACTCAGTACCAAAACACGAAACATTGTTAGTAGCTGCTCACTCGTACCACTGTATGTGGTATACACATTTATATATGGTACTACGAAGCTTAGTTGAAGGAGCAAACTACAAAATAAGAATGCTAAACTGCAAAGTATGTTTTGTGTGGTTTTAATCTGTAGGTGACTAGGGAGCGTTTGTTTAGTGTACTTGTATATTGAGAACATTTTGACAGCGATGCCTGTGCTGTTAGAAATCGGTGCCGACAGTTTCTTTTTCTTCTCCAGTGATATTTACAAACAATGACCATTTTGCGCGTCGACTTCCAGCGATAAGATAGCGTTTCTTTTTTGTTTTGTTTTTCTTTCTAGAACTTTTTTTTTCTAGGCTGTTTTAAGGCCAGCCGTGAACGGCAGCTGCTTTTAGCGATACTAACTTTATTTCGAAACGGAATGAATACCGCGTATTTTGGGTGTCATGCCAGCTATCTTCCGAGGGAATTCAGGCACGACTAAAAGTTTTGCCATATAGTTACAACTAGACTACGTGGAGCCTAAATTCAGGCAAAGCATAGACGAACTTGGTTGCTACGTTTAATTGAAATAGGAGAACAAGGAAATCGGACAGAAAAATGGGCCAGGTATATACATTTCCGCAGAGCAAAAGTGAGCCTATGTTCTCAGATTCACGCATGATTTACGCGTTCAGCTACCGAGTTGTCAGCCCTGCGACTATTAAACTATTTGCGCATGAGTATGAAGTTATCGCTGGAAGTGCAAGACGGAGCTGTGTGAGGCTTAAACGGCACGTACACTGAGTTTGTTAACGAGACTGTGAAATGTTGAACACATGAACTGGTCTAACCAGGACACTCCCGATGGCATGTAATTGTCTATAACACGCAGCATATACGGCAGCAATCAATGAATGACAAAAACACATTTCAAATCCGTGGAAACACTCTGCAAACACACAACACTTTCGAACGATTATGTGTGTGCAAACACGCACGATACGGCCCAGAGCACATAACCTTGAGCAGATTCGTGAGCAATCGCTCTGTTACAGGCACACCAATACTGTTCACGTTGTCATTTTCTAACCAGCCGCGTATAAGCGATCACCACTTTCTGACACAAGGAGCTATAGACCACGCGAACGCAAACCAGGCATGTCAGGAACTTCTCACGACATTGGCGTCTACGATACAAGCACTGAGTATTAGAGCTCGCATACTAAAAAGTCGTCGTGTACAAGACACCGTATACACGCATGGCGTAGAAGTTAGAAGCACCTAAATGGCTAAAGCTCTTGGAAAGCGAGTTTCCACTCGTCAACACAGTCCTCATTGACAAATTTTATTTCCGTAACTGACTTCTGCCTTGATAACTGCAGTGGCAGTCGGCTACGAATCTACGACAGGAAGCAAACTCGAAAAGATTCAAGCTGCTCTTAAACCATGCTTCCTTGGTAGCACATCAGCAGATCTCACACCACCACATCATAGGCGCATGTGGGCAACGAGTTTACCTTCGATGATTCGTTAGTCATGACGATGTGGTTTTATTACGCAAATGAGTCACGCAAAAAAAAGGCACCAACGCTGGACTTTTGTGGTCGTTAACCTCCCCGACAGACACACCGTACTGTTGAGAAATAGGCCATCGTGAAGGGCATTCACACGAAGGACGGGTGTTTGTTATGGTTTCCACGGACGGGTTAAGAACCTTCGTTTGAAGCATCGCTCCATAAATGCGGCTGTCGTAAATTAGATTTTCTCGGGTGGTGGCGCGGAACTATTGACGCGTTTAACGCTGCAAGTTTCAGCGCTGGCAGCCCACAAAATTCCTCGACAACTGACTGACGCACTATCTGAACCTCTTGCCTTCAACTATGGGTGAAATCTGCCAAGAAAATGCGGATGCTTTAAGTGCTTTGACCATTGATGATAGGCAACAAAGATGAGTGCTCGGAACATGTGGAACGCATTTAAAGTGGTCCAGATAGATTGTGCGTTTTATCGCGTCAAATTGTTTATTACTTTCTTCAAGTGGCACAATCAAAAAAGAGCTTTCGCAATTGCACATAATTTGGCCCCATTGTCCCGGACGTTCAAGTTACCGAGTGCAAAACCATGACATACCAGGAGCTACATAATAAAGGGGTACTCTTAAAAACCATGATTCTGTTTCCGCGTTTCAGGTGCCGCGTTTGACCAGGTCAGATTGAACTTGTATGTCTCGAACTGTATGCATGGAAACATTCAAGAAAATGTTCACGCGAAGGCAGCAATAATACATATTCACGCACTTGCGTATGCTTGTTTCACTAAGGTCCTCATTAAGCGCTCTTGATTTGGCGTCCTAGTGAGGATCTGATGAGTTCATATAAACTAAACTTGCACTTGGGCTGGTGCAAAGTGATGACGTCAACGGGTGGCAAATTGTTCCGTTTGGCACGAAAGCCGAGAAGGGGAGGGGGGAGAAGGGCTATTGAACAAGTAAGTACACTGGCATAGTTCAGCACACTTTTAAAACGAATCGTTTTTTTTTCTTTTGCACTGCCCTGAACAAACTGGACCTAGGTCTTGTTTTCACAGCGAAGTATCCGCTGACCACGACCCCACATGTCGTTGGTCTGCAAGGCGATGTAGGCGTTGCTACAAGTTTTAAGATATAACGGCCTCATCTACAATGAACTGGAGATCAAAGGGAGGGGCCTTGGTCCTGTAGTCGACCTAAACAGGCTGCAAAAAAAAAAACGATGATCATGATAACGATGGTGATCATGTGGGTGTGTAATACGCCGATAGCACTTCACTGTCTATTTCTTTCCTTTCACCCCTTAACCTCTTTGCCCTAGAAAAGGGTAACGAGCCGGATGCACGTCTGATTGATTTCCTCGTATCCCTTCCTTTCGATCTTCTTCTCTCCCGTCACTTCTTAATTCAATCCACTTTCGTCCCAAAAGCAGCTGCTAATATCATCAGCCGGTCCTTCATACCACAGCAAAGTCACAATTTCATGTTCAAGTTGCTTCGACCATTAATGTTAACGAAATGTCATAGACAGCAGGAAGACCCTCACATAAAAAAATGAACGATGAGATCAGATTCCAAAAGTTCTAGCACCAGCTAAGGAACGAAGTCGATGAGCGGTATTGTCGGCAGTACACATTCGATGAACGACCCGATATAATGCACGGCTCACCGGAACTCGGCGCTCATATGCTTTGCGCTGCCTGTTTGATCACGTGACCATTTATGGAAGAACGGCACATGGTGACGGAGGTGTGCCGCACCTCCACCATGTTGTGACAGCTGCGGCCGTCGTGGTTGTCCAGTATGGAACGGCCCTCGTGGCCGTCAGACGAACACATCGAGCAGCAGTCCCGGGTGAACTCCACCCTCTGGATGGGTGTGGTGGGCACCCACGAATTGACCGTTTGCTTCGAGGGCTTCCTGGTACAGCTTGCATTGGCCGTGGCGCGTGTTCAGCGTCCAGAAGCACGAGCCTCGGCAGCAGGCCTTGCGGAAGCTGGACGTGAAGCTGCCGTACACGAGCGGGTTCACGCACGAGTTGGAGACGGCGAACATGAAGAGCGAGGACTGCACGTAGCCGTCCACTTTGCTGGCGCTCTCCGGGTCGATCTGGTACCAGAGCACCATGATCACGTACGGCGTCCAGCACAGAAAGAATGCGAGCACAATGATGATGGTCAAGCGTCAGAGTGCGGATTTCGGGCACGGGTGATGTGCCGGACATCGGAGCGCCGAAGCCGAAGCCGGCCCGGTTGTTGCTCTGGTTTCATGAGTTGGTCGACTGCGTTAAAAAAAACAGAAAAGAAATAATTTTCAATTGCTTTTGCCTAAACGTTTGCGAAACTTTTGGGCCCGTGGCCAACAAGATGTGCACAGTAAAATAATTGAGAATGTTTCTTGAGACAATGGCATTCTGGGCCGATATTAAGACACTTAGGTTTTTTTTCCCTTTTCCCTTTTTTACCGTGACATTTTTATGCGACTCTTGACTATTATGTTTAAAACTATGTGACCGGTGACTGCATGCATCGGTTGCCCTTCGATTTGTGAACATCTCACCGTATATGCAGATACTATGTGATTGTTGCATACAGGATTTTTGAAATCTCATGTCCTAACTGTTATAATACATTGTATATTGTACGCGTTGTGTACTTCTTACGCTTGGAGACTTGAACCCTATACCTGCTCTATGTGAGATAACTCTAAGGAATAAGGAGTAGCTGGCGCCTTGTATTTGTGCGGAATTCGTGCGGACGTCTCCCTACATGAGGCCAATAAAGAACACATCTACCTCGAGATTTATTACATCTCTATCTTGGTGAAGCAAAGTCGAAGATAACATGTCACTACTTCATAAATGTCTTATCAGTTTGTGGGAACTCTGAAATGTAAGCAATGCAAGCAACCCGTGCACGAGTCAGCAATTCAACAACTTTATTTTTCTGTGCTCCAGATACTGTAAGTTCTCGTCGTCTGCGGCAGCATTGAATTGATAAACAAGTCCTCTAAAATGAACACATGAGAGTGTCAATCTGAGGCGTTCTCTTTCTCGGGCCCTCATGTGACTGCGCGCATTCTCGCTTCATATAAGAACGGACTCGCCAGAGTATTGCATAATAGACGAGAGTGCTCGGACGCGGCGCGCTTGCTCAGCGTCTGCATATAGCGTTCTCCTCACGATAACAAGAGCGCAGTTTTGTGCTGTGGGTTGCTGACTTAGATGTCATGTACATGTTAAATTAAAGAAGGTCTCGAAGCTTATCTTTGGCACCTTTTATAACCGTGTCAATCGAGTAACCTTGGTGACTTCAAAAGCATTAGGTTTAAATATTGAAGTTCGTTGTTTGTTTAGAACCCTGCGTTTATCTTTCATTTTGTCTTTGAGAGCGTATCGATGACAAATAGGCAAACAAACAATGCAGTTGCTAAAAATTAAAAAAATCTAACATACTTTAACTTATACATTTCAGCTTGTACATGCATATATGTAAGGCAACAAAAATGAAGATGATAGCACATTATACATAGCAAAATAAGCAAGAAGAACAATCAAGAATTATAAAAGTGCTTTGTTTACTGGTGTTTTATTCCGACTTGTATTCTTTCCAGTTTTTTTTCTCCTGTTAATGAAGCTGCAGGGACTTACTCTAAGCCTTATTGCACAGCTTCTGTGGACGTCTGAAGGTTATTGGCGAGAACACTAAAAGAGTTTTGTTAAAGGTACACGAGAACGGACGGGGTTTCAATATTATTGTCGGGATAAACCATTGTCAAACATTGATTTAAAGATACTTAGCTAATGCCATGGCTAGTTGTTGCCTAATTTAGCTTGAATATGAACATTCTTTAGACATGTGGGACTGACCACACGACTATTTGCTTGTACTGCAACCTTCAGTGAACAACTTAAGAAAAAAAAAACTGCCTCGCCCTACTATGCGATTCCTTGGACTGCTTGTGAATCTCCCATAGGATGCGGCAGTAGCAGACCACTATGGCGACCAGCGGCACTCCGTACAGCGCGAGCAGGCAGAAGATGTTGTAGGCCTTCTCGTGCCATGGCACCGCGAAGAAGGCGAACGTCACGCACTGGTAGAAGCCGGGCATCGCCGGATGCTCCATCACGCGGAAGATCACCGCCTGCAGGAGACACAAAAGTGTGCACAATTGACTGAGGCATCGTTGCAAGATGTGCCGGAGAGAGTGAGTGAGTGAGTGAAACAACTTTACTTGATTTCCAATAGACGTGAGTAAACTTCACGTCACGTGGCTAGCTACACTCGGGGACAGTCAGGTACAGCCAGACTGCTCTCGCGTCGGGTCCCTCTAGGACGGTCAGCGTGTCCTGGGCCTTAACTAGCTTAACCTCTTGGCTGGAAAGGGCCACTGTCAGAGGCACAGCCCCACAAAACATGCTTGAAGTCCGCATAACTACAACATAAGAGGCAGTGCCGGAGAAAGGAAACTGAATGTCATTAGGCGGTAGCAAGGTGAGCAGAAGGTGTGAGCTCGGGAGCTTAAAGTAGCATTATGTCCTGGAGATTACACTCAGTTGTGGGAGCTTGTAGAAGGATATTGTCGGTTGAAGGACGTCAGCGGACTTGTTTATTAATATAGGTTTTTCAGGATTTTTCAATCAAGAAGTTTTTTGGTTCTTGCTGGAGGGTCAATGCAATTGATACAAAAGATAGAACAAATAAAACAAAAATGTTGTGTGTATACATAATTCAAGCAATAAAGTTTTCTAAATATTTGATAAAGTTATAGAGGACTGGGAGACATCCTGGGGGAGACTCTGCCTGCCATAAGTGGTCCGTGGAAAAAAGAAAGAAGACCGCGTTCTCTGTTCTTGCGAAAACTGGCTCGAGCTGGTGGTTTCTGGCGTAGCGTGTTCGTTCATGAGGGCCATAAGCGTGAAAATGCCTCTTAAGCTGTTCATGACCTCATAAGCGTGAAAATGCACGCGACAGCGACGAGCGCCGCGACGTAGATCGTCTTCGCGCGATCAGTCGCTAGCGCAGGCAAACCTCATTCACGCGACGGCTTCGGCGACCGAACTCCACTGTTGCTGGCATGAGGCCGTCTACTCGCACCAAGAAAACCGCGTAGTGAGCGGTATGCAATTTAAAGATAAGATATATTGTTGTGTAATGAAACGGAAAGTGTTTATGAATGCCTTGCAGCACTTTTTTATATGCACATGCGTAAACATTGCGTTTTCTTGTTGCGCATATGTGACTCGGGCAGGGTCACGTGCACCTATGTAGTCTTTGTCTGTTTCCGGTTTTTCGCTATTGGCTGCTTAAGCCGAGCACTTCCGGGCGATGAGCGATGGTTTTCAAATCTGGAGAACCGAGCGATCGCGCGAAAACGAGCACGCGACAGGTCGCGCGAACGCCCTGTTTCGTCGCTCATAACATCGCTCGTCGCTGTCGCGTGGATTTTCGCGCTTATGAGGTTTGCTCTTAGTTCTTGGGCTTTTTTTTGGTATTGCAGGGTGCACTGTATTTATGCAATGTGAAGTTTCGCTAGAAGACGAGAACGCGATAATACTGAGGTATTCGGGTGCTTTAAACTGCGAATACATGGTATGAAATCAGTTGATATATGATAACGCCGATGTCATTTTTCAGGGTGAGTGTTTAACCTCGACGCAAGATTATCGAAAAGCCAGGACGTTTATTTTCTCGCGTACATTGAAATTCTTATATACAACATTAGAATTTAATTGCAATAAAAACAACGGGAAAGAGAGTGATGTTTTATGATATCATTGCTATTGTGTAAAAAAAAGAGAAACAATGACCCCCCCTCCCACAAACACACATACCACACGCCTGTGCACACAAAACCACCGAAGATTACGATTATGACACTGCTTAATATGAATTTTAAGCGCAGCTTCGTATTATTGCAACGCCGACTGTGGTTGAAGCTGTGGCATTGGGACATAGTCATATAGTAGCAATGTGATATTGGTAACATATTGCCACCTGCCAGCGTTCGAGTGCTGCGCACACCAATCTATGCAACTGCAGGCGTCGCGAATCAAGCGAAACGCCAACAGCTTCATTACGACCAAAGAGTGTTATTTTTTTTTAAATCCTCCTTGATTACGACAAGCGAAGCGAGCCGCAGTGCCCGTGCCAGCCCTGAATGCGCACGAGCTCCGACTAAGGGACCAGTGCACGTGACGCAGGAAGATAGAGAGGTTATAGTGGCTCGTACACATTCGCACAAAATACGCGCACACTCTGGTTCGTCCTCGTCGGCTCTGTTGAGTATGCCGACGCCAGCAAACACAGTGACAACGCTGAACGCGAGACCTTTGCCTAAAAGCTGCGTTCTATTAAAAAAAGAAGTGAACAGCTTCTTCACTTCACCCAACAGTCCACATAACCAGACTATTCTATCCTCCAATGCTGCTTAGCATTCTGATATCCAACACATATTTTCTTCTTCAGAAGCTTCTTGTCTTTTAAAGCGACGTATTCTGCGAGTTTCGCTTCTACAAGTGGTTGCTCCTGCTCAAACTTCATGACAGTGAAGCAGATTTTCAATAGTTATTTACTTTTAGGTTACCGCGTGGTATCGATTCATGTTTTTTTTTATGTTCCGGGAATAGAAATTTGCAAAAGCGAGCTGCACAAACTCATATATTTTTACGTGTTATTTGCTGCGCAAGTACAATAGTACGTGAATGATTTCCCCGAAAACGTCACATCAGGGGCATTTACAATTTATTTCTTGTAATGTGCAACAAGTGCATTGCCCCAGGTTTACTGCTTTATGCGCAATGAACGAGTGCAGTACGTTTCAAGTTTAAATCAGATTGTTCAATGCAACGTTGTTCAACGCAATCTAAATCTTGAACAACGTTAGAGGTTATTCCAAGCATCATCACTTTTTGCTGCTGCGAAGATGTAAGACACTAGTCGATGTAATGTGACCACGACTATATATCTGCGCTAAAGGAGCTTTACTTCGTCTAACCAAATATTTGGTTTTATTGTAGGAGCCATGAGTACGTCCGTGTGTGATTCCATATAATAATTTCATTAGAAAACAGTCGGGTTGTCGTCTAACGATAATTCTGCGTGTGTATCTCGAGCTTTGTTCAATAAAATGTTATGACATCATCCTGCGTTTTCACAACGAGTTTTACGATTCAGTTGTTTCAATAACAATTATAACGAAGCCAGTGTGGGACAACTTGAGCTGATGATGCATCAACTGATAAATTTAATTTGCGCTGCCTTAACAAGAGTACAGAGCATCTCCATAGGATAAATTATTTGCCAACACATGGGGTCTATATTTCTCACGTTGCTGTCTTTGCCGTGTTTTATTTGTTTCCCATAATACACTACGGCCAACGCTGCACACCAATACCCTCTTAGTCTAGCTCCTCCTTGTTAAGAAAGGCCTAGAAATTCATTACCTATGAGGCAGCACATACTTTTCTTGGAGCTTCCAGCATGGTCACTTTCCGGCATCTGAAACGAGGTCGTGTCTGTCCTTAATCCGATTCTAAAGCAGCCCGCACACTAAGTAAACTAGTAATGCTGCCTTTCCGCCGTAAACAATGATGTGGCATGGAGGCAACGCCGCCGGGGTCTTGAATATGCATTCCGACGAACAGAGCTCTTCGTTAATAGCTTCGTACCGTAAGATAAAAGCAAACAAAGAGGGAAGTGTATTTACTTAGCTAGAATCCTTGCACTTACATTTCAGGAAGCCATGTTTACGTTAGTGCACTAACCAAACATATTGCTCCCACACAGACACTCCTGAGGCATCACGTTGACATTGTTGTTATTTTTTCATGTGTCCCCGAGCAACCTTCCAAGTGGTAGCCTGGAGTACTCAGCGCAACAAGTTTGGCAAAAAAAAAATGACTTCGAGGAACCAACTTTCTGCAGATATATTTTCGCAAACGATGGACCTTATTCTGGGGCACTTCGGTCGTGTTTTCCTACTTTCAAAGAAGTCTCAACTCAGCGTTTGCGTGCGCAATCGTTTTGATTAAGTTTACCAAAAAATATGAGTACACAAGGAACTCCTCCAGGAAGTAAATGCGAAAGCTTATCTGAAGAATGTCGGTAAATATTTATTAAGAACTGTGACCCTCTGTGTCTGCGCTTTTTCTAGTTTCTTGTTTTTACGCGACATGGCACCGCACGAAGCAAAGTTTGGCCATTCTGCGCTTCATTCCAGCGTGGAGTTGGCAACATTTATCTTGGAGCGATTAATTAGTATGTGGGGTTTAACTTTTCTGAAGGCGACCATCTCGTTTATGTAACACTATAATAAAATATGAATAGTTATTTTTCTGAAGACAGTGGCACTCGGTAGTATAAGATAGCTACTGAATAGCTACAGAGGTAGTTTAAAAAGCCTTTCGTTCAGCAATGAATTGCACTAGTTAAAATGGGGTAGAAATTACAACGCCCTTTTTGTTTTGCTGGATGCTCCGTATACCACGATGCTAGAGTGCCAAACTATTTTGACGCGGCAAGCCGAAATCCTGCGAGTATAAATTCGGCGTGCAACATTACACGCCAGATATAGAGATAATCTGTTGAACAGCGTGCCGTGTGCTTGTAACAATCATAAAGTAACATGGTGGAGGTGATAAACGTTATTACGGCCTTTGTAAAAGCCGCTTGAGAGAAGGACTTGCAGTTGATTGCAGGACCCCTATCTGAAGCGTAATAAGGTTTTCGAAGTGCTTCAGTTTAAATGGGACTAATTTAATTTATAACTATGGCAATACTAACGTTGGAAGCTGAAAGTGGAACATGTAGTGTTTCAGAAGTATGAGCTTATGCACATTCAGAGCCGAGTAGTCCAAAAGCTTGAAGCTTGAAACATTGTGCGCACTCTCTCAAAGACTACGTTGAATTGTTTCCAGAAACATTGAGTTTTGCAGAAACCACTTGAACAAACTACGGAGTGTTTTGCGCGCAGGTACTATGCTTGGTGTTCGCGTTTTTTATGCCCCGCCTGCCAAGGAGCTAGCGGTCGGAGCTCTACGTGCTGAAGGGTTACTGAACGGTCGCAAACATTTTCGCACTGGGAGAAGTTTCTAAGATAAACAAAAGGTATTCGTCGTTTTTCAGCAAATACGACGCACCGAAGTGGGCGTTTCGGCCTGTCGAAGGTCCAAACTTCATTAGAAGTACAACTTCCTATGCACGCTGTTCTACAAAGGCTAGCAAGTGATTAGGGTTTTTCGCAAACTCATGCGAAGATGAATTTGCGAAGCCTGCACCCTCTATAGCTCGCTGCTCGGCCGGTGCACGCCGTCGTCGTAGTCTTCATCGTCTGCTATAGCACCTAAGCACGTGTGCCCAGCTAGTTAGCTATTTGGCTGGGCAGTATACTTGTGTAGTGTGGCCTGGACATGCTATAACCAAGCAAATAGTACCAAGTCGTGTTAAAGCCGATGTAATTACGCCACATCATCTGTGTAACGCTAGGACCACGTTTACTAAAAGCATGCTAGCTGGTGAGCCAAATAAACCAAGCTAATTATAGTGACATTAATAATGAGCCCCCTGAGTAAAACCGTGTTAATTAACCAATACTGATATGATGATTAGGATCGTGCTAATCAAATCACGTTTATTAGCTCCATATTGATCGTGGCCGTGCTAATTTCGCTCGAGATAGTTGCCTTTTACTTGAAACCTTATCAATGAAGACGAAACAATTCAGTGTATTGGTCATTAAGCCATAGTCGTTTAATATAATGAAAATGCAAAAGATGATTGCATCAGTGAAGCATCGGTAGCTCTAAGCGATTGGAAAGCGTCTTTTTTTGGACGATCACCAGAAACTGTTGTAATTTGATAGTCAGTGTAACACGTGGTACGCTAGCATGTGTGTATATTAACACGATAGTGTTAAATAGGTTGTTTCGCGAAAATTGTGGCTTCGGCATTGGAGTCGGGGTCGTTGGTTGTGAGCGAAAATGATCATCTTCTCCGGGACCAGAAATCGAGGAAAATGGGAATAAAATAAATAACAGAAAATTTCCGGGTCCCAGTTATGATTGAACCCATGCAGGCTGCTCGCCCGGCAAGCAGGGGTTCTACCACACAGCCACACTTCGGCCTGGAAATACAGGAAAAAGAACTTCCTCTGCCGGAAAATGGAGTGAAAATGACATTCATGCATTGCAAATAGTCGCGTCCAGTATACAGGCTTCACAATACAACATGTAATATCTCAGTAATATTGTGAAGTACAAGCGTACATTGTCATCGAGCGTACGCACTAGGGACCGGATATTGCTATAGGGTTCATCTTTTAAAAGCAAAGCTTAAGAATCCCCCCCATTTTTAAGCACGTTTTAAACTGGTTGTGATTGCAGCGGTTGTCCTGTGATTTCGTTCCTTTTGTGCAGATCGCCTCCATGCGCTGCTTCTCACATAAACAGAGCCGAAAGAAGGCAGTTTAAAATCCAGAATGCACCATTATCATGCTGCCTGAAGCGCTACCAGATTTGCTTCGTATAATGTTTGTTACAAAACTATATGCATCTTGGCATGCACCGACTATACCGACAAGATTCCCTTTGGTCTCAGCCTCTCGCTACCTCTCGCTTCCATGTGCCCGCGAACTTCAGATAAATTAGACCTACAACACTAAGTAGGATCGTGCTAATAAAATTACGTTTATTAGCTCCATATTGATAATGGCCGTGCTAATTGCGCTCGTGATAGTTGCCTTTTACTTGAAACCTTATCAATGAAGACAAAACAATTCAGTGTATTGGTCATTAAGCCATAGTCGTTTAATATAATGAAAATGCAAAAGATGATTGCATCAGTGAATCATCGGTAGCCCTAAGCGATTTCAAAGCGTCTTTTTTTTGGACGATCACCAGAAACTGTTGTAACTTGATAGTCTGTGTAACACGTGGTACGCTAGCATGTGTGTATATTAACACGATAGTGTTAAATAGGTTGTTTCGCGGAAAATTGTGGCTTCGGCATTGGAGTCGGGGTCGTTGGTTGTGAGCGAAAATGATCATCTTCTCCGGGACCAGAAATCGAGGAAAATGGGAATAAAATAAATAACAGAAATTTCCGGGTCCCAGTTATGATTGAACCCATGCAGGCTGCTCGCCCGGCAAGCAGGGGTTCTACCACCAAGCCACACTTCGGCCTGGAAATACAGGGAAAAGAACTTCCTTTGCCGGAAAACGCAGTGAAAATGACATTCCTGCATTGCAAATAGTCGCGTCCAGTATACAGGCTTCACAATACACATGTAATATCTCAGTAATATTGTGAAGTACAAGCGTACATTGTCATCGAGCGTACGCACTAGGGACCGGATATTGCTATAGGGTTCATCTTTTAAAAGCAAAGCTTAAGAATCCCCCCCATTTTTAAGCACGTTTTAAACTGGTTGTGATTGCAGCGGTTGTCCTGTGATTTCGTTCCTTTTGTGCAGATCGCCTCCATGCGCTGCTTCTCACATAAACAGAGCCGAAAGAAGGCAGTTTAAAATCCAGAATGTACCATTATCATGCTGCCTGAAGCGCTACCAGATTTGCTTCTATAATGTGTTGTTACAAAACTATATGGCATCTTGGCATGCACCGACTATACCGACAAGATTCCCTTTGGTCTCAGCCTCTCGCTACCTCTCGCTTCCATGTGCCCGCGAAACTTCAGATAAATTAGACCTACAACACTAAGTGTGTGGGAAGGGAGCTCTAGTGCGCACGAGGCTACTGCAAACACGGACTCGTCTAGCCATTGTTGTGGCCATCGCAAAACGCTTTCCCGATAGGGCCCTTGGGACACGTGTGCGATCAGCTGCGCCGCGCAGAGCCACGGGTGGGCTATGGAAGGGCGTCTCCGCTTTGCGTGCTTGATCCCGTTAACGGGCTTTCAGAATCCCTCGCTCCTTGCAGATACTTGATCGTACGACATCGAAACAAGTGCACGGAAAAGTTTTGGGCAGCAAGTTACCATGTTACTCTGCTCTTCCTAAAGCATGCATACGTGGGCCCATTACAGGAAGTGGGCGTATCGTCATCGTATTTAATACGATACCACAGAGACGACAGCGGTTATACAATTGATCTCGAGTTTCCAAACAGTGTACTAATAAATGTAAAAGAATAATTCACACACATTTGCAGTAAGTGTATGTGTGTGTGTGTAAGGGGGGGGGCTTACTCAATTTAGACCATATGCTCTTGCGCTGCTTGGCGTTGGCCAATGATGTTTCTCACGGTAAACAGTGGTGGTACTGGATGCTGCACAGTGACGGGCTGGCGGAGCAACTCAGGGCTGTCCAGAGGGCGGCAGAGGGACTTACCCTCGTATTCAAGAACGTCCCTTCACTCAACGCTTCACCTTCACTTGAGAAAGCCTATGGGAGCGCCGCCTGTAGGCACGACGAGTCACTGCATATCACGCTAACCTGCTGTGATTCTTGAGTGGCGCAGTGTTATTATCAGCGGAGCAGCGGCGCAGTGCTCAACTCTTTCAAATGAAGGATGAAAGTCGAGTCGAGTATCGTTTGTGAATACGGGGGTTAGCCTCTGTCCCGACGTGGAAGTGGCCAGCAGTCTTGAACTGATCCCCAGGACCAGAATAAAGTTATTCGTACCATACGAAATGTACGAGATCGCACCAGCTCCACGAAGCGCCTGAAGTATATCGCAAGGTTCGTCCTTTGAGTTGGTGAGGGATTACAGTGAATAGAAATGCGGCCATTGGTATTTTTGATGACGAATGATCACGTGACTATAAATTTTCTATATTGGGCGGCGACGTGAAAAGCTTCCCAAGCGAGCTTTCGCTTCTTCTAATCCACCGAAGTATGCGAGGGCTTTCACCCATCAAAGAACAAATTACTGAGCTGCCGCGTTGCTGAGCGCACTCTCCGCTTCACCTATCTTCTACCACTCGTATGTCACTCCCTTTTTCTTCTCTGTTGCGAGGAATTCGACCAAGCTTAGCATCGTTACCATCCTTGATTTTACTGTCGCAGTTCTCTCTTTCCTTGATGCGGTTGCCATAGTAGAGGTGTTTTCAAATATTTCAGGAATGTGAACTAGCCAAATTCAACTTTGAGATCACTCAGAGTGGGCATGCAGGAGTGGGCGATTCCGGATACTTTTTCTAATTAAGTGTATATAAGGAGAGGTTGGTGCCAATGCGTGCCACCGGCTACTCCTCTTGCACAAAAGTCGACATCGCACATTTTGTAGCAAACACGAGGCTATACATATGTACATAGCACAACACTTACACAATGAGTTTACGTTTTTCAACGCTGAGCGTCCACAACACACAAAATGTGTCCACTCTACATAGAAATGTGTCCGCACCACACTGAGTTTGTAAAAAAAATTACAAGTAATCACGCCAATTTAAGTGTTCACACAAAACGTGAAAGTTCAATAAAATGTCTGAGGTGATCTTGTCGCTTCAATACTGAACTGTTTCCGGAAAGGTTTTCTCGAAAATATCGTAGTGAAACACGGAAACTTCATTTCGCTTTTCTGTCTCTAAGCTACTGGGTGTCTATTATTATTAACATTGTTGTTCTAATTACTATTTATTTACTGAAAGACGGATTGGCATGAGAAAACATAAAGAAAAGGCACTGGTACGCATTTTAAAACGGCAGGGCGTGCAAACACGCGCACAAAAAAGAAATCATGGCACCGCAAACACCGACTACAACTGAGCGTGCGCACGAAGTTCTAAAGATAAGAAGGCATGAACAATTCTTTGTGCACGCCTATGTAATAGGCAAACTCTATATAAATATGGCACGCGTGGGAGTCTACATGAAAAATCAGAGTTATTGCATTTGATTTCATCTTTATGCAGGTTAATCGGCGGTTGGCTTAAGCGTGTGGTACCATTATTATCGATTTGTCATGAAGCGTTGAAGATAAGGCGAGTTGGTTCATCGTACTTGAACGTTATAGATGGTTTCAAGACCGCAAACGTACCCCAAAAAACTTCCGGTCATTTCATTTACCAGCTCCTAACGTTGAACTGAAAGTACGTTTTCCAGTTTATTTCAAGGATAAGGAAAGTCGCTCTTCAGTTTATCAGATAAAATAAACGGGCGTAAATGTCAAGGGAATCTCTTACAATACTCATTTAGCTCAAAACAACTTTAATTTAATGTATATTTTGTCAAAAAAGGGAAGCAAAGGGTAAAAATCAGCAAGATATTTTCTGAAGCTTTCCTTGCCCACCGATGCTATTAAGACACATCGGTGGACGAAACGGGGTGTCATCAAGGGCCTGTGTTTGTGAATAGTTAAAGGGTCTATAGCGCGCTACGGTAAACAAGAAATGGCCGAGCAGACACAGTCGTCTTGTGTGGGTCTGTTCGGCCATTTTTTTCGTTACCGCAATGCGCTATACCTGTTCAAGTACATGTCATGCCTCATCTCGTCCGACGTGTTTAATTTCTATACCGGTACAAAAGTGCCCATTCATCAAATTTCGGCATTATACTTGCCCTGGCAGGCGTAACGACCAAGGTGAAGTTCCACGTCAAAAAAATATCGAACGCGTTTACTTTTTGCATGTAAACTGCGTTTATGCGTTCATATATCATTGTTCGAGCTAAGCTTCTGCTGCGCTGCTCAAGTAAGCGTTCTGTCAATCTAAGTGGAAGAGCAGCCCAAATTTTATTTTCTGTGGCAGCGCTTATTTGAAAGTACCGTTGCTGCGTGGATGGTTGACCAGCGAAGCTGAAACCTGCGGTCACACGCGATCGCAACCTAAGGTGTTCGAGAAACTCCCGCAGAATGCGGGCGTTGGCACCACCGATTGCGTATATTTCCGCGATTGCCACGTGTACAGTCGGGTGCGATATGAAGGTAATCGCGCGAGCGTCGACCAAGAGCGAGAACAGCGCCATGGCCCAGAAATATTTTTTCAGGAAAGGGAAGCAGGAACATCTGAAAATGAGATGGAACATCTGAAAATGAGATGGAACAAACGAACATCGTAAAATGAGATGTTTTTTTACATGATTGATTTGTGGGGTTTAACGTCCCAAAACCACCATATGATTATGAGAGACGCCGTAGTGGAGGGCTCCGGAAATTTTGACCACCTGGGGTTCTTTAACGTGCACCCAAATCTGAGCACACGGGCCTCGACATTTCCGCCTCCATCGGAAATGTAGCCGCCGCAGCGGGGATTTGAATCCACGACCTGCGGGTCAGCAGCCGAGTACCTTAGCCACTAGACCACCGCGGCGGGGCGAGATGTTTTTTTTTACAGACAATACAGAAATTAATATCCAATATTCTTTATTGGAGACGAAAAAACTCAGGGGTCTCTCTAAACTCACTGTTACAGTATATTCAGTGCTTACAACTTAATCAAAAGTTCGATACGCCACCCCAGCTCTCCTTCACGTCGTTTAGGCTTTTCGGGATAGAAGCAAACAGATTTCACCAACTCAGGGTCTTGTCTGAGAGCATTCCACTCCATCTCAACATGTTTCCACAAAGTGTCTGCGTCATTGTTTGTCAAATTGACGCGAGCCAATCGTGCCTTCATTAGTCCCCAAACATTCTTGATGATATTGAGGTCGGGGCTTTTAGGAGGCCAGCAGAGCTGTGCAATGCCAGAAGCATTTAAATCTTCTTTAACTGTGGATGCATTGTGAACAGGGCAGCCATCGTGTTAGAAATAAAAGCATCCGCCAGGAAATGGTCCATTGATGGCGACAGGTAGGAGAACATCGTCGATGATCTCATTGTGGACTTAGGCGGCAAGTCTTCCGGGGATGCGGAAGAGCGGACCGAGACCGGCATATGTTATTGCGCCCCAGACGTTGAACGATACACGCCCGCTTGCACCGACACTGCGGAATGTTTTCATGCTCGTACCTGCAATAAAAACGATAAATCCGCTTTCTATGCACAACATTCACAGCGCGGTAACTGTGTAAAAACCCTTTCGTTGAGCCACAAAAATGGCAGAGTGGGTCAGAGAAAAACGTGAGTTACTGTCTAGTCGAAATGGGGAAGTGGGCCGAACATGAAATTAGAGAGAAGGATCAATCATTTGTAATTAATGGTAGCAGAGTGGATTGCAAGAAAAGGCAAGCACAGCTCGGCACGGCTGAAAATCAGTTCTACGGATGAGATTAAGAAGCCCGAGTGAATTAGGGGACCATGGCCGGCAACAGGACCGGGTTATCTAGAGTAGTATGGGAGAGACCTTTGCTGCAGTTAGGTTAGTCAGGGTGATGCTGCGGTGGATTATGATGATTATGAGTACGCTCCTAAACCTAAGAGCAGTGCCGAACCACTGTCATTATGAAATGATACACAAGCAATATAAACCTCACCGGCTGCCACGGACTCTCCAAACACGAAGTCGCTGGTTCCAGCAAGAGGTGAACGTTGATTCATCACTGAAGATGACCTGCTGCCAGTCTTCAGCCCTCCAATTTTCGTGCTGATGCACGAAGTCCAAACGTTTCCTTCGATGTTCAATGGTCAAAAGCGGCTTTCTAGCCGCCACGTGGCTTTTCAGACCGGCAGCACGAAGTCTTCTTCGGATAGCCGAAAGACTGGGGAAAGGCCAAGCTCTTCTTAAGGTTTCTTTGTTGTCGAGAAAGGGTCTTTGACCACAGCAGCTATTATCAAGGCATCTTTCTCCTCAGTTGTTTTTCTAGGCCTCCTTTGGTGTGGTGCATCTTCCAAGCGATTTTCCTGGTAAAATGCTCGAATAATGCAGTTGATTGTCTTCTGTGGCCGGTTCAGCTTACGGGAAATCTCTCGCTGGGGCATAAACCTTCCCAAAGAAATAATTTCATGGCGTTCCTCTAATGTAAGCCGTTGAGGCATTTTCTTGCGACATGTGGTCTGGGGTCACATCCAGTATTGCAGCATTGACACCCCTGTGCGAAAACGTTTGGTACAATTCTATTGGCTGGTGAAGTCAGTATTACGATGCGATGCTTATGTTTTGCGCGACATACCACGTCACTCAAATGAATGTTGACAAGAGCTTTCCCACCAACGTTGTTGTCGTGCGGAAAGATAACAGCCTACCAAGTTACGCTTGATCGCAACGAATGGAACACTTAGAATAGAGAGAAAGGGGGGGGACGAGTTCGTCAACGGGGTGATTGTCGTAGAATAGAACAGCCAACTAGGGAGAGAAGAAAGCGAAATCTTGATTTTTATTCTTCCTAAACGTTCCGCTAGGGCCTCTGGATGCTTGGCTGGTTGACGCTCGCGTGATAACCTTCAAATCGCACCCGACTGTACGTTGCTCTGCTCGTAGCGCCGCTATCTCGATCCGCCGCTGTCCCTTTCATTCGACTCGGAAAGTCGCTGGATCCTTGTGCGTAATGGCTGCTTGCGCTTCGCCACCCGGGCCTGTTCTTGTGCCCGGACAGCTGCATCAGCCTGGCGAACATGGATTTTCTCACAGAACAGCTGTCGACGCTGTTCTTGGAAAGTTGTTCGAGCGTTCGCACGATCCGTCCCCTAGCCAAGTGGAAGCTGTAAGTCGAACCTTCCTGTGACGCCGAACTCCTCACGCACCTGTGAGCTCGTCACGTGATGTTTGTGTGCAACTATCATTTGCCTGTCGACCTGCTTGACGGATTTCCTCGGCTGAGAGGCGACGCGCGCATGCTCCGCGTGGTAAAGGTTGGGCCCAGTTACCTCCTTTGCCAAAATTTCTCTTTCCCTTCTCTCCCACACTCCTTTCTTTCAGAGTCCCCACCTCTGTACAGCGCTGTTGGGGTGCCCGCCTCTGAGAGACAGCCATTGATATGTGGGGTTTAACGTCCCAAAACCACTACATGATTATGAGAGACGCCGTAGTGGAGGGCTCCGGAAATTCAGACCACCTGGGATTCTTTAACGTGCACCCAAATCTGAGCACACGGGCCTACAACATTTCCGCCTCCATCGGAAATGCAGCCGCCGCAGCCGGGATTCGAACCCGCGCCCTGCGGGTCAGCAGCCGAGTACCTTAGCCACTAGACCACCGCGGCGGGGTCTGAGAGACGGCCAGACACTTCTTTCTTTTCTCTATTTCAAAGCCATTTCATTGAATTTGCTGTGCGCTTGCTTGGCAGCGCAGCTGTGAACAGATGAACGACGTCGCTGGTGGCGCTCGAAATAGCGCGCGCACTTGAGTGTGACGTTGAGAACACGTAACTGAGGAAGCAGCCTAAGCAGAAGTTTAGCGTTACTTGTGGCGAACGGTTTCTCGTTTTGCCTAACCATATACAGCTTTAAACGCTGTAAAAAAAATGAAGGACGCTGGAGCCTAACCTAAATGAGCAGAAAGGAATAGCGTAACCAGGCCTCGCGTGCATTGGCTTTTCAGTTGCTAGCCTCAGTTCGGTTCTCTGTGCATGCCTCAATCGTGCCGCAAGGAAACAAGTATATACGTGAAACATTAACCGCTTTAAACAATCCTAGAATGCCTACTGCAGGTGCAGTTGCGAAATGCCCTCTGCACCATAACCTTTTCTTTGCGAAGCCATGTAAGACCCAACACTCGTCCGTAACGCTATACTCGCAAACCTATATACGCAGCTGCTCACTTTGTTGATGCCATTGCTGCTGCCACTGATGATTAAATATAACGCAACACATTGTGATGGGTGGCCTTTTAAAACACACTCGTTGCGCAGTTCACATGGCTTGACCCTCGGTGGGATTCTACGCTTCCATCACGCGATATTACATGTCTTGAGGAGACATCTTGCGCTAACTGGCGTTCACATAGTTGGTTTTTTTTTTCATGCACTTTCAAACACTGGCACGGCTATGTGGCTGAACACCGCTTGTCAGGCGACTTACCAGAGTTCAATTCTCACTCACACCGAAGATATTTATTAATTATTTCATTTGAATATCTTGCTTTGTCTCCCACGTACTAGGCTCACAACCACCGACGCCGACACTGAAATTTCCGTGAAACCAGCTCCTTAGTACTATCGTGTTATAATGTTTTAGGTGAATTACGTCTATGCTGCGTACCACAACAAAGTCTTTGTAATCGAAATAATCGAAGAAAATGATTTTGCAATGTTTATTGCTCAAGAATTGACTTATTAAAAAATAAAAACATATGGCAAACAGTCCCGTGTGGGTCGGGGTAACAGATTTCACAAAACACAGCGTCAATTTATACGCAACATGGACCTTACCGCGCTCATCTAATACACCTATACCCGAAACGCACGCTCGAACAACAACAACAACAACGACGACGACGACGATAACAACAACCACAACAACAACGACGACAACGACAACTACAACAACAACGACCACAACAACGACAATAACAACAACGACAATAACAAAAATGACAACAACGACGACGATTACGACGACGAAAAAAAAAACGAATATGTAGTACTCTCTTCGGTGAATCCTAACGACTGCCCTTCAAGTTAATTTCGCTTTCGGGTCCCACGATTATCAGCGAGGGTGTAATGATTTCCAAAGAAAGTTCAAAAAGATCGAACAACTCTTTTTTTTTTCTTAAAGTGTATTGATTCTCGAAAGGGCCGCTTATCAAAATAAGAAATAAACTAAGGGCATCACATTAAGAGCAGTTTATTTTAAAGGGGCCCTGAAACACTTTCTGAGTAACCATGGATATAGTTCACTGGCAAAGCGTACTAACTCACAAATTGAACGCCGCGAAAATTCTAAGAATCCGTCCAGTACGAGCGCAGTCACAAAGATTTGTCCCACGCTGCAATTACGTTCTCTTTTTCCTCGTCCAAACGAAATCGCTGGAAGCTGAGCTGGAAGGAATGGGAGGGGCAAACAAAAAACGTCACTCACGCCTCGTGACCTTGAGCATTTCTTTTCCTTCGATTACGCGGCTTTTTCACTGCGATCACGCGTGCGCGCGTGGACGAGTGACGGCCTTTTGCGGCGACCTCTGTAACAACCAAGCGCGCCATGTTCAAATCAGCCAATGGCTGATAGACGAGCATACTGGGCTTATTTTCCGTGATGTGTCGAGAGAAGAGAAAGCTATTTTTAGCTGACTTTGATAATTTATTGTGAGTTCCAGGGCGCGTGCTGCGCTATCATATTTGCTCGCGCGTTGTTGGGAGCCTCTACAACTGATCGGAAGCGTTTTCAGACCATGCTCAAAAAGTGTTGCAGGGCACCTTTAAATGTAAACAAGAGGATCACATGTCAGAAAATGTATTGGGGAGGTGGGGGATACAGAATGCGTACGCTAGGAATAGTTGAGTGACTTAGCGAGTAATTATAGCTCCCCCCTCCCATTCTCGAAGCTTTCAGTTCTTCATGTGCATACAACAAACACATATATACAAACGAGTGCACGATCATAGACAAAGTATAAGGGTAAACCACCTCCCTTCTTCCACCCACCGAAAATTTCTTCCTACATTGCTGTTCGTAATGGTAACGTAGCCGTCTTAAAGCGCCATTTCGCCATTATCGCATATTGCCTGACTTAAGTGGGCCCCCTTCGTGAGCAAGGGAACATTGTTTTCGATATACATTTGTCCCAACCCCTTAACGTTTACAATTATACGAAACTACATAGCTCACGTAGAAATACCGAGTGCCCATTCCACGTGTTTAAGTAAAAATGTTCATTTTTGTTTATAGTGTCACTCAGGAGCGTGCTTTAAGTAAGACGCCAAGGCATCTCAAGCGTACATCAATTATTTAGGAAGCAATATTGCCTTTGTGGCAACACGTAGCCAAGGGTATTGTATTAAGTGGGTTGTTGTGCATTATGCACTCCTACTGCAGCGATTATCATTCGGAGCGCTCAGCTATTCTTCCCCGGTAAATGACACGAAAGACTGTGCACCGAGCAGGTGATGGGATCCTCTCGTTTCGTGTATGCGTCGTGCATCAACCAGTGTGCGTAATACTTGTGCTTCAGAGAGCGTGCACGCGTGTTCCAAAGAGAAACGAATAACCTCTGCTTTTCCATTCTTTCATTCCCCACTAAAATTTGAGATATGTGTATGGATGCGTAGAGTTTCCTATAGGTATGAGAGGCAACTCTGGCGCTAGTGTATATGGGAGCTGCAAGGCACCATGCTTCATCTAAAATGGGAATGACTGGTAGTATATTAATTTGTCTAATCTTCATTCCTTCGGCTCCGTCTGGCCCCGCGTGGCCTGAATCCGTTTTTCTGCAACACGACGTTATTCAAAGGTTCAGTAGTTACGCATCACCACCTTGACATTTTTCAGACTAACCAGTCTACATCTGGTCCCGCCTTTCACGAACAACAATCCGTTCTTTCATCCGAAAGAAGCGCCAAACAGAAAAATAAACAAATTAAGCCACAAGCATGTTCGAAGCGTGCAAAAATCTTCGCACTAACCTAAGGGGCTGAATAATTGCAGCGCCTGAGTTCCCTCAAGTAAAGGCTCTGGGAGAGCATGTATGTATGTATGTATGTATGTATGTATGTATGTATGTATGTATGTATGTACGCATGTATGTATGTATGTAAGTATGTATGTATGTATGTATGTATGTATGTATGTATGTATGTATGTATGTATGTATGTATGTATGTATGTATGTATGTATGTATGTATGTATGTATGTATGTATGTATGTATGTACGCATGTATGTGTGCGTGTATGTGTGTATGTGTGCGAGTATGTGTCTATGTGGGCGAGTATGTGCGTATGTATGTATGTATGTATGTATGTATGTATGTATGTATGTACGTATGTATGTATGTATGTATGTATGTATGTATGTATGTATGTATGTATGTATGTATGTATGTATGTATGTATGTATGTATGTATGTATGTATGTATGTATGTATGTATGTATGTACGTACGTACGTACGTACGTACGTACATGGAGGCGGAAATGTCGAGGCCCGTGTGCTCAGATTTGGGTGCACGTTAAAAGAACCCCAGGTGGTCAAAATTTCCGGAGCCCTCCACTACGACGTCTCTCATAATCATATGGTGGTTTTGGGACGTTAAACCCCACAAATCAATCAATCAAATCAACGTACGTACGTACGTACGTATGTATGTATGTATGTGCGCATGACTTTATTCTTCATCTAACGTGAATATTGACCGTCATAAAAGACCATTAATGCGATAACATCATATATGTGATCACGGCTTATCAGGTCCCCAAAAATTTGGGACGTCATTGTGACGTCATATTACGCTGTCATATCACGTTGCCACTTTGTTAAAGGTTATTTTTGATTTGTGGGGTTTAACGTCCCCAAACCACGATATGATTATGAGAGACGCCGTAGTGGAGGGCTCCGGAAATTTTGACCACCTGGGGTTCTTTAACGTGCACCCAAATCTGAGCACACGGGCCTACAACATTTCCGCCTCCATCGGAAATGCAGCCGCCGCAGCCGGGATTCGAACCCGCGCCCTGCGGGTCAGCAGCCGAGCACCTTAGCCACTAGACCACCACGGCGGGGCTTGGTAAAGGTTAATCGATCATGGAGTCAGTGCCAAGCTACGTTAGTTGCGGATAGTTTTTGTATATAGGGGTGTTGGGGAAGGTCAATACATCAACTAAAAAAAAGATAACTCTCCTCTTTGAGTTATCTTAGGCGAATGTATGAGGTACCCTTTCAAAAGTATGCAGCGTTTCATACTTAGACCGAGTATTCGATAAAAACATGAGGCGACGGCGTACATTTACGCTATGAATTAGTGATAACGATGGATATTTTGATACTGTTTTATACCCATACTGTTCTTTGAGTAACATTTATTCTATTTTGTAGGAGGTTTTTCGGAAATGGGGTTCTCAACACTTCCGTACCTTTATAGTCCAACGTAAAAATCGCCATCCTCATCGCCTTCATTATCATCATGACGAGTAGCAAGAACGACAACCCAAAGTAGAAAAAAAAGAAAGAGAAGCCAGTTTCCCGTATTTATTAAATTATTATTAATATTCTTAGGTGGGTAGGTCGCTCCTGATTACAAAATTATCCTCGTAATAGTGCTAAGACACGTTGTCGGGCTAGTTAGTTAGGGTTCATTAGTTACAAGGGTATATTAATGATAAGGTTCATTATTTATAAGGGTATAATGGTCTTTAGGGCCCGTGGCAGAACTAAGCGTGAAATCTTTGAAGCCTTTGAAATTGACAAAATGAAAGATAAATGTATGAGTGTGGCCTCGATAGCTTTGTCAGCTAAAGAAAAGAAGTATCTAGAATCTTTTCTTTGACGTTGGCGAGTGCAGATTGTCGCGATCGACGATGACGCGTGCATGAGGCGTTCTTTATTTTAACATGATATGTTCCAGGTTTTATCGGTCTACTGTTGCTGTATAAATAACATGCGTGATCGCAAATAAAACAATAGTTGCAAGTGAGCGCTGTGTGTGTGTGCGTCTCTCATTTTTTTGTGTCCTTGTCGAGGTGCGCTATACCCTTTTAAATAATGAATCCCAATAGTGAAGAATGGTATTCTTTTCACTCTTTTATACACGCTGTCAGACAACCACAATAAAATGATGTATGATTTGTATGGTATGTAGTTTTTCTCGAGCACAATTATCTGGTATGACTGCCGTTCGACTTTAGAGATGTGCGCATTGGTTTAAAACTGTAAATTACCTATAGGTGTCGTCGCTTCGACGTACTTAATAATCAAGAATCTTACGTTGTGAAAAGTGTATAATAATCGAGAGGTCTGCAATTATCAATAAACTATCAACTATCTGTTTAGTAAGGCAATCGGCGTTATCTCCGCTTTATATATATATATAGTATTCCTCCTACACATTTACATTACAATTCGGTTTATTATCTTCCCTATACTTTCCTTGGCATTGTTGTCTGTTAGATCTAATTAGTATTGTGCCAAATACATAAAAACGACCCCTTAAGTATACACTTCGTTCCTCAAATCATTAACACGGGTCTCGTACTGCCAGACTTGGTGCTTTTAGGTTGTATACGAGGAAATATTGGTCAGCTGCCAGCTCGTACTAAGTTCACGTGCTACGTGACGCCACACGGGCTGATAAAGAGTGTGCCACACTCGCCACCATGGCTACAGGGGACGCTGACTGACACTTCCACATTTATTGTATAAACTCTATAAGTGGCTTGGAGGATAGCCGCCGTGCTAGCTCAGTTGGTAGAGCATCGAACACGTTATTCGAAGGTCGCAGGTTCGGTTCCTTCCCATGGCAAGTTATTTTTTCACCCACTTTTTTTCTTCACATTTACATACATTACGATTCGGTTTAATAACTTCCCCGATGCTCTCCTTGGCATTCTGGTCTGTTGGATCTCATCAGTATATTGCCAAACATGCTAACGTGGTTTTAAGTATACACTTCTTTATATATATATATATATATATATATATATATATATATATATATATATATATATATATATATATATATATATATATATATATATATTCAGCATAGGATACGACTAATGGATAAATGATCAGGAAAGTGGACGGGGCGATGCCTCCTGCCTCCACCGCAGTGCAAATGGCTATTTGCCACGAGTGTACAAGACTTCGTAAATTAGTTTTTTTTTTCGCCTACTTAATTTTTTCCTAATGATGACACTTAAGGTAAAAGCTGCAAACTACTTCCGCCGGGCTGTGAGTGACTTAATTACCCGTTGGCTTCACACGGTTCGACCAATCCGAAACGAATCCCTCGGTCGATTCTTCGTCTTCCCGTTCATTTGGTAGTTTCATTGCTGCAAAGCACTTTCGCAATTCATTGGCGAAACCGTTTCATTAGCAAAGTGCGTTAAAGGCTTCCTGCTGTTGGCCCATATCACCCAGCAGTTCGATTTTCGTCGCTTCATTCAAATCACGAAAGAGGCTTGCGAGAATGTTAATCTCGAATGTTTGATGTTTAAATCCTTCAGCTTCAATGTGAGTAGCGTTTCCGTCCCGTCTGTAAGGTTATGCGCAATTTTCAATCAGCGCACATCGTACCACTTACTGGTTTGTAGGTTGTTTAACGTTCTACGCAAATTTTACTTTCACACGGGTACAACTAGCATGCTCCCTTGCTCAATTTGGACGTGATATAGAAATTCCGGCGTCGGGGTTGGCGTCGTTGTTTGTGAGTGAATAAGCGTCACCTTTGCGTGACCGAAAAATTGAGAAAGAAGCAAATAAAACGAATAATAAAAATTCTGGTTTCGAGTGGGTATCAAACCAGGGTCATTCACGTGGCAAGAGATTGTAATACCGCACAGCCAGTCCTCTTTTTTTTCATTGCCTTGCGTATTTAGAGTGTTCACATTTGAGATATTCGGCAAAATGCAAGTGTATCACAAAATACATCCTTAAATTCAATGAAAAACCGCCCGCTTTTAGTTGACTATTGTTCAATACTGTGGCATTCGTAACAATGGTTCAATGATTCTGGTACATACACTTTACTCTTTCCATGTTTCAAGAAAATAGCACACTGATTCGCAAAAATACTGTCGCACAGATCGCACCTCAACATCTGCACTTTCAAAGGCACATCGGGTTTGCTTGTGAACACAGCAAAAGTATCTTCATCTACTTGGAAATGCAGTGAAAATAACTTTCATGCTTTACAAACACACGCGTCATGTATACATGCTTCACAATACCACATGAAATATTGCCGCAATAATGCGTGGTTCAAGGTTACACTGCCATTGGGCGTGAGAACATGGGATTATTAGGACGACTTCTTGGTTTAAAGCCAATCACCCACTCCAGTAGGCACCCACGCTACTGCACCCCCAAGACCACGTATACATGGGTGCACACAAGTTCGAAAAGATTTCATACACAATGTTGAATTACGCACTAGGCACAGAATATCGCTATCCCGTTCAACTCTTAAAATAAAATCTAAAGGGTACTCCGTTTTTGTTTAGTAATGTGAATGAAGAGGAAATAGAGAAACGGTAAGAGCCTTAATCGGTTCGGTATATAACCGGCATGCTACCCAACACCGGCGCAAGGAATGGGAAAGTTTGAAAGCTGCATTTGTAAAGAAAGTAATAGAGAGAAAGAGAAAAAAGACAGTTGCAAAAGTTCTTAGGTGTTCTGACTACTGCAGTCAAATGGGTTTATATATATGCTTTGTAGGACTTGTGAATTGAATCAATAATAATAATATTAGCCTCTGTTTGTCGCCACTTTAGAGGTTATGGCAGCAAACTTATGTACTTGTGTATATAACTAGTCATGCGATCAAATAATCACTTGAGTAACCGAGTAGTGGCTATGCCAATTCTGAAGCACGCGAGATTCCTTGGGCGCCACCGATGCTTCTTGTGTCTATAAATGTTGCAGGATCTAGAATTGAACAACCCTTCCTGCGTGTCTACGCAAAACATTAAAGAATGAAAGAGCCTGCTACTTTCTTTCGGAAAATCGCACCTGGCCACATATATAAATAAGTTTACTTTCTTTAGGAAAATCGCACCTCCTTAATCTCTTGGTGAGTATAACGATCACTAAATGGATGTTAACGTGTACTTTCTCTACAGTGTACTTCTCTACACTGTAGAGAAAGCTGAGAATTTTTCGTATTAGTAAACTACTCTTTCAAAAGACTAAAAACACCCACTTGTCACGAGAATGCGCGTAGTAAGTTAAAAAGCGCGTAAAATAAAATGCTGGTGGCGACACCACCTTCAAATTCCCGCGTCAATCACCACGAAGTCATAGGTTGTGTCGTCGGCGGCTAAGACCTACGCCGGTCCTAACCGACAAAATTAACGTTCCCTCTCCACTGAGCAGCCAAAGAGCTTACATGCCAGTATTCAGAGAATTTCTTTGAGCCAATGCCGTCGAAATACGAAGAGCATACTTTGAAGTCTGGGATGTCCCGCCCGATGCTACGGCTCGCCATTTCAACATTAAACATTTACATTCATTTTCTCCTGTATTAGCAACTTTTGATGGTGAAATTAATGAAACTCTCGTTAGGAGAGTAAAATTCAAATAATACTATGTGGGGTTTTGATTGATCGATATGTGGCGTTTTACGTCCCATGCGAAACCAAGATATTATTTTTAGAGACGCTGTAGTGGCGGGCTCCGGAAACTTTGACCATCCGGTGGTCTTCTGGTGTCAACGTGCACTAACATCGCACAGTACACACACATCTGCCATTTCGCCACCATTTAAATGTGACCGCCGCAGCTGGGGTCGAACCGGCGACCTCCACGTAGGCAGCCGATCGATCACCTATAGGCACAGATGCGTCAAGGCAAACGTACGCAAGTAAAGTTTATTATTGTGAAATGGCTTATTATTTGACATATAGCGTCTCTTTAAACTAACTTATACATGCGGCAAGGCTGACCTCACCACCGTAGTGTTACAGATAATCTTTTTTTTGTGTGTGTGTGTGTGCGTCCTCGAGCTCTTCTTCTCTCTTTTTCTTCTCTTAATAGCCGAAAAGTGAACGATGAAAAAAAAAAAGAAAGGCTACTTCCGTAGTTCCTGTGGCTCCCCAGGGCACGATACGAAAAAGGAAGAAAAAAAGGCTGAGCATGCACAAAGCCTAACGTATCGCGTTCGAAGTATAGAGAACCACATACGGTACAAGTTCAACGGTGCTACATAAAGTGGTTGCGTCGAAAATGCCGGCGAGAAGTTCTGCTCAGCCGTAAACGAATTTCTGCGTGAGTTTCAATTTAATCGTTACACCGGAGGTGTGCTTATGTGGTAAACACGGTATTTTAACATCGAACACCCAGTGCGGTTGGCCGGGGGCTGCATCGATTTCGCGCGAGTGGTCTAACCGAAACACGACGAACCGGCGAGATATCGGCCACTTCCTTTGTGGCGGTATTGCTTGTGTTGCTTAACCGTTCTTTTTATTTTTCATTTTTGCACCAATGGATACTGTATAGAGATGCGAGTTTCGATGCTATCGGGTACACCGCCGCAGGTTTTGTGAAAAATGATGTTGTGCGAAACCCACACGCGTTTTGAGTTAGCAGAGTGCTACGCTGGGCAAGTTAGTGCGTAGCTTCACAAAATAATGGAAGTGTGGCTGAAACAGGGAAGGAAAAAAAAAGCAAGAAAAAACTGGATGGTATGGCAGATTCTGTCTTCTCTCTCTCTCTTTCCCCCTTCTTGTCTCAGTTACGCCACGGGTTTTTTATTAAGTGTTTGGAGTTAATACGCTCCGAGTAACATAAGCGGGTTTCAACAGCTAACACTAAATATATGGGTACTAAACGAGCTGCGAAGTATCATGCGTCACCACAACAAAACCTTGTTATCTGTTAGTATCACTGGCATTTCGAAAATGCCGTGTATTAGATTACGAGGTGAACACCGAGGGCAATGATCGGTTATATATGACGAACAACTCTAAAATCAAAGCTACTGTAGCCATCGTATATAAATGTACACTTTGCCAAACTGCGTACATGTATCCTATTTTGTGTGTATTCAAATTAAATATTATTTTGATAAGTCACGGCTTTGCTTTTTTCGATTCACAAGTGATAGTTCTTAAGGATTCAATCAACGCCGACTGAGAATCAAAGGACAAATATTGTGGTGCAGATAATCACGCGATTTTAACACCACGCTACTACCACGCTACAAAATCCCGTGTAAACAACGGTGAACCTGTAACTCTTCGTAACGAAGTTTAAAAAAAAGGCGACAAAATTCGAATAATCGAGTAAAACAAAGTCGTAGACCATCATGGTATTTTGAACTTTTGCTTCTTGTATAAGAGTGTGACAACAGCTCGGGAAAACTTTACTCAGAACACTGTTTTCCTTGTGCAACCGGTGGTTGGCTGCCATGGTAACGAAATAGGGGACAAAAATAAAGAAAACTCTAATTGCTCAAAAAGCTGACATCCAAGGCTTTTTTGGACACTCCGATACGATTTCAAAGACAAATGGAGTATGATGTGGTAAAGCCAACTTGTGGTCTCTTTCTCTCATCTTACAAATGACCCGCGCATCGGTAAATGTTTTAGTGTTGCCCCGCCGCAGTGGTCTAGTGGCTAAGGTGCTCGGCTACTGACCCGCAGATCGCGGGATCGAATCCCGACTTCGACGGCTGCATTTTCGGTGGAGGCGGAAATGCTGTAGGCCCGTGTGCTCAGATTTGGGTGCACGTTAAAGAACCCCAGGTGGTCGAAATTTCCGAAGCCCTCCACTATGGCGTCTCTCATAATCACATGGTGGTTTTAGGACGTTAAACGCCACTAATAAATCAATCAACTAATCAATCAATCAATCGATCGATCAAGGTTTAAGTGTTGTGTCAAGCGCATAAGTTATAGGTAGCGCCTTGGTTAGGTACGCCCGCCTATTCTTCAGGGAGGTGGGACGATATAGAGGATAAGAACAGAGGGAAGTAAATAAAAAAACTGATGAAGACTTATAAGCAAGCATACAAACACAAAAAAACGTGTATAAACGGGTGGCCACGTTCGTTTGGTCCATGGAAGTCAATAGAGCTCGATGGGCCTGGTCGCGTTGAGGAATAGAACTTTCGGGGAATCACATAAAGAAAAGCCAGAAGGTGCTTTTAGGAAAAAAAGGAAAGAACTGCTAAGTTTCATTTTAGTGGCAGCAGTTGATTAACTGAACCGTCTGCCACGATACGTCCAGCCCTTACTATTCACCGTTTTGGTATTGCATACAAAGAAAACCTTCTCTGCCTGCCCTTCATAAACCTAATATGAGTATTGACGCTGAAGAGTCTTTCTTACTTTCGTAGTAATTAAGCGGATGCTACTAAAGATCAACCATGTTATTGTACAGCACGTGTGTGATGTCGAGTCTAGCGAAGGATGAAGCCTCACACAAAAACAAGCAACTGTTTATTTGTTTACCCGAGCAACGGGCGAGCACAACGGCGCTACGCACGTCTGGTAAGCAAAAATGTAAGCTTGGCTGCTTGAAGTGTTTTAACAGTCACCACCGGTGACGTGTACTTCGGGGAATACTGCGGTGTCGCTATGGTTCATCGGTATGCAGAGCAGTGCGTAGCCGTGTTACACCGGGCTGAATGATAAGCAAGGAGCAAGCGGCTGCCGGAAATGTGCACTTGTCGGCCATGATGCTCGTCGACAAATGGCCGGCGAGCATCATGGGAAAATTCTGAGACGCCACCTGTTCTGCTTCGGGTATACGATTGACATCCAAGTGCGTAGTTGTAGTACTACACGTGTCAAAAGACGCAACAACACAGCCCACAGTTGGCCTTCAGGGCAATCTGTTAGAGCCGCGCTTTCCTACAACCGAGAAAAATAAATGATGTTTGGAAGGACCACTAAACTTCATTTTAGAGTGTTCACAATGTCCCATTTGAGTAGCAGTGTTATATTGAAACGTGTGAGATGAGACTGAATGAATCTTTTGGTACCCACAGTCGGCAGTATACCAAATATAGGAACCGTTTGTCTATGTTGCTCGTGCTGCCAGTTTTCCAGCATATCATACAGTGTTCCGAGCTAGTGCATTCGTCAGAAAACCACATTTTTACACTTGTTCTGGCTGTGAGAAATCAGACAACCCCCCAATTTTGCTCAATCGACACAGGATTGAGCTGTTTCGCTTTTGCTTCTGCGCTGTGATATGAAGGTATAAGCTAGTTGTGTGTCTTCGTAATACCGTGCGTTCATAACCTGTGGACGTAACTGCTCTTGTATATATTTATTATATTTGGCAAAATATGGGAAGCAGGCTGCGGTAGCGGGGGCTATCCCAACATTATCACAGTAATGTACACGATAAATACGAAAATACGAAAACTTAAGAATAAAAGAAGACAAAAAACTAATTAGAGGCACTGCGTAACATACATACTACATAGTGCTTGTAACGCAGGAATGAGCACATTATGTATGGGCATAGCCCAGTTCATATATTGAGATCCCTTGTATAGGCTGTCTCCAGTTAAGCCCCGCCATGGTGGTCTAGTGAATAAGGTACTCGGCTGCTGAACCAGAGGTCGCAGCATCCAATCCAGGCTGCGGTGGCCGTATTTTCGATGGAGGCTGAAATGGTGTAGGCCCGTGTGCTCAGATTCGGGTGCACGTTAAAGAACGCAGGGTTGTGTAAATTTCCGGAGTACTCCACTACGGCGTCTCTCATAATCACATGGTGGCTTTGAGATAATAAAGCACATATATATATATATATATATATATATATATATATATATATATATATATATATATATATATATATATATATATATATATATATATATATATATATATCTTCAGAATGCATAACTTGCGACTTGCGAAATGCAATGTAGAAGACGTGTGCTTTGTATAGCGCAGCTGACAATGCTCGGCAACCAGTTTTTATGTATGTATGTATGTATGTATGTATGTATGTATGTATGTATGTATGTATGTATGTATGTATGTATGTATGTATGTATGTATGTATGTATGTATGTATGTATGTATGTATGTATGTATGTATGTATGTATGTATGTATGTATGTATGTATGTATGTATGTATGTATGTATGTATGTATGTGCGTGTGGTTGTTAACGTTGTGAAACTTAACACAGCGAATGTCGGCGCCCCTATTGACCCGAGACTCCCTCAATATCCTGTCCCGGCTTCTGGCCCGAAGGCCTTTGCTCATCGCAGAGAATTAGGTAAGTTACAGCAAAGTGGTATTTGCGTGATGTCTGGCATACGGGGACGTGTTCAGTTAGTCTGCAGGCGCCCATAATCGATGCGCCGAGAAGGCACCAGATGGTGCAATAGAGGGGTTGTTGACACGACAATACGCGGACAGGGTGAACAAATATAGCTCAATGAAAGCAGATTTATGCTGGAAAGAAAGGCATAGAAGTAGGGAAAGCCGAAAGGTTAACGAGACGCACGAACAGTTTGGTTAGGCCCTGAACATGCGCTATATATCCGGACAGCCGCGCTTCAAGTGCCAGGATTCGCCTTTCCGCTTGCGTGCGGTAGGTGTCCCACCACGTGCGGTGCGGCTGTTCAGGTATCGCGTGTACAGCGGTCTTGCCCTACCATAAAGGAGAAAAACTCAAAGGGTGAGAAGGAGAGCATAAGAGAGAGAGAGATAAAGGCAATTGTGTACATGCTTCAAGCGCGCACCGTGTCAAGAAACGCTGGAACAGCTTTCGAGTTGCACTCGAAGGGGCGAAGCTCGGAGGGGCAAAGCTCCTTATAACGGCACCCGTTCGTCCCTCGTAGCCGTTGTAGTGTGAAACTAGTCCAACATTTTGACCTACAAGGAGGTGCCGGTGAGAGATTTCTTCTGTGTGTTGTTGAACAATAAAAATAGTGCTCATTGTACATGCCAATGGCTGCTAATGGGGAATGAGAGACAGGAGAATTCGGCTTTTAGTTAACGCGCACGCTGCAATACCCATTAGCAGCCATTGAAATGTACATTGAGCACCATCTGACAGGAAAAGGTTGCTACGTACGTTATACTCGCTGGGCGTAACCTCTTTGGTTTTAGAAAGGTTTAGCGAGGCGTTGGGCCGCAGTGCCATGAATACAGTGAACTAGTATAACTATTAACTCGAGGTGGTTAAATGTGGGAAGTAGACCCGAAGCGCAAGCCTTAAGAAAGTGTGCGTGTGCCACCTTTCGTTTAATCCTTGGAATCTGCAATGGATGGCGGTGCTTCTATATGGGGAATATATGATGAAAAGATGCGAGATAGTGGTACTCGGAGTGTTGAATAGATGGACGAACGGACACACAGACAGATGCATAGATGGACGCATGAACGGACGCAGGGGCGGATGCATGAACGAACGCAGGGACGAACGCACGAACAGACAGACGCACGCACGGACGGGCGGATGGACACATGGACTGTCACACAGACGGACGCATGGACAGACGGAAGCAAGAACGAATGGACGGACGAATGCTTCGCCCCACTCTCCATCATTCACTCCGTAAATATGCTGCCAATTTTTTTTTGCCATGGTTATAGACTATCATCTTCTTGAAACATAAACAAACCCACCCGGTGCAATGCTTTCCGACATTGCGATTCGGCGTTGGTGGTTGTACCTAAAAAAAAAACAAAGGAAAAGAGGGCGTGTTGACTAGTTTTTTTTTTTTCGGACCTTCAATGTTACCGTTTTCATACGAAGAAGATGTAACCGCTTTCTCAAAACAAGCTGACAAAGTTGCGCTGAAGCGAGAAGTTTATCATTGCAGCTACCAGCAAGTTTACGTATGATTGTCACCTCAGAGAAATGGTTAGAATTTGAGCCAATGTTTAGAATAACCCGACACAGGAAAACCATTGAATGAATTCAAGGTCTCAGTATCCTTCTCATTTTCATTATCTTTATCATGAACGCAGCAACAAAAACAAATACTAATTAAAAAATAAAGCAAACAAACACTAGAGCCAATGTCTGAAACCAATACGATTCATTGATAGTAGCTGCAAAATAAACATTCTGCCGTCTGGAACAGCCTGTGCTGGCAGTAAAAAGCTGTGCTCGGACACCACTTCGTAGACAATACTGAAACTTCAATAAACATTAAAAAAAAAAAACAATGTTACATATAACTTTGGAGGCCACCCAACTACAGTTACATATTTTGTGTGAACGCTAGCCATGTGAAAATAACTATACACGTTTCAACGCACGCTCCCTGGGTGCCACCAAGCCTCTCCCGAATGTGTTAAATATAAATAAGCCCTCAAGAAAACTCTGCTGGAGTAGCGAATTTAGTGTGTGAGCTTTCGTACTTCATTGTCAGGCCAGAAGGGAGCTGCACGCTTCCTTCCTTAAAAATGTCTGTAGATCAGTTCGAACCGGTTTTGTCGTGGCACTCTTTCCCGTTCCTTACCCTCCGACATTACACACTTTCTTTTGGAAACTTCGCCGAAACGGAGGTGTTATAATGGACCTAGTGTTGCACACCATCATGTATGTGGACAACCCTTGTTCAATTCAAAGCCTATCTTCATTTAAATTCTGTCTTTGTCAGTCATGCCATGCATATGCCGTTGAGACGGGGTGCACACCTTCATCGCTTGACATATCGCCGACAAAAGAATTGCGTTAGCGCTTCCTAGTAGTTGAATAGCAGAGTCGTACTTCTGTAATGTGTGAGAAAACGTTATTTTCAGATCGAATAAAGGGAAGTGGGGACGATTCTCGGCATTCCTACGCATTTTATTTTCGAAGCGTGGAAATTTAAATAAAATTAATTTTTGTGTGCGAAAAATTTTGCAATGGGAGAGCTTCCGGACTTTGAAAGGCAGTCGACTCAGGTCACCAAGATGCAGTGTAAGAACACGTCGGGTTCTGTGTTGTCAACATGTTCTTTGGTATAGAGGAACGTTGTTAAACTTCATTAAGCGCCGGAGTAAGGTACACTTCAGACACGCAGTGGTCAAAATGTACTATATGACCGACAAGGGGGCACAGGGCCTCATTCGACGTATTGCGCAACTATACTGCGTCGGTACGAAAGCGGGGTGTACTATCACGCTAATATTAGGCTTTACGTATACATTTTTTTTGTCAGCTTGGTCTACTGCAGAGTTTTTGTTACGTAGTTTCGAAAGCTATAATTTTGAAGAATTTAAAATAGTGTTTTTAAAAACTCTTCATTAAAAAGTAATTTTCTCACTCCTATCGAGACAGCGGCTTACATATCAAGTCGTATTTTTATACATGCATGGTACAGTTCTCTGAAAAGAGCGTAATTGAAACATGCCGGAACGATAAAAGGATATTTAAACTTGAAAGACAGGAGATATTGTGGAGTTATCCAAAAGCCGTCAGCTGATTACACCGAAGTCTTATTCGGCGGAACTTTCTTTAATTTAGGTTGCAGGATGACCCGTCCGGACAAATGTCAGGCGCACGTCTGTCGAAACTCACGGCAGAAATATTGCGAGTATGCGTTTAAGTGAGTGACCTATGAATAAGTAACGCAAATAAACTCGGGTGTCTTGAATTCTATTAGAAGAGGCGGAAATGTTGTAGGCCCGTGTGCTCAGATTTGGGTGCACCTTAAAGAACCCCAGGTAGTCGAAATTTCCGGAGCCCTTCACTACGGTGTCTCTCATAATCATATGGTGGTTTTGGGACGTTAAACCCCACATATCAATCAATGAATTCGATTAGAAAAGAAGCTTCAAAAGTCTGTACATGTTTTTTCTCTCCACCCGAGCTGTTTTCTTTTTACTGTGCAAGATTTTGCTTTTATGCGTCATGTAAAACAAAATCTGTGCATAAGTGCGGAATCAGTGGTCCCAAGCAGCGACTGTCGTGGGTACCTCCCAAACAAGCCCTAACTAGTGGTAAGAGCAATTGTGCCAAACAGCAACAATATTACATATCACGGAATTGATATCACCAGCTAATCATGAAGAAAAAAAAAGAATCATCCAAGCATAATATCACAGGAATATTTATATGATACATAGCATGTCTCACTAGCAACGTGGAAAAGTTTCATACATGAAAAAAATTGAGACAAAGTATAAAAAAGTATTAAAATCAATTAAGTAGACATTTTCACTGTTTAAGAAACCTAATAATGCTATGGGGGATAGATAATACAGTAAGGTCGTTACTGTGTTTGTAATATGTTCTCTAGTTCTTTGTTGAAAGCTTCACAGCCTCGTTTAACTTGTTTTTCTATTTTCTTTGATTTAGGTTTAAACTCATGGGCCCAATATAACTAATTGGAACTTGTATTTTGAGTTCGAACGAGGGGTATGCACAATGTGTTTAAAAAGGCTGCCTCCTGCGCCTTGTTGTTTTTCTGATTTGGGTGGTATAAAACAGCCCACTCTCTAAAGTGCCCAACCCTCCCGTGTTTTTTTCGGAAAGCGAATACGAATTTCTGACGCAGAATTTCACAGCGAAATATGTTAGAAGATCACAACACAGGCCACGTGTGGCGCCATAGTTGTCCGCGGCCGCCGTTGTCCGTATAACCAGTATAAAAAAAAAAAAAACCGTAGTAAAGGAAAAAAAAACGCCAGGCCTGCAGGGAACACGCAGCGCCGTCACAGCAAAAGCTAGAAGAGTGGCCTTTTCAGAGCCTTTTATAAACACTCTTTGGGTAACTGCTACAAGCACACTGCTGTGTACCCACTGCGCCATGAATCATCATTATTTTTGTGTAGTATATAGGCTGGCAATAACTATGTATGCTACCCTTCATCTTTCTTCGGAGAGGATTGGTATGTATTACACACTTGATAGAAATATTTTGCAATTTTTTATGCAGTGGCTGACGACGATCAAGAAATATGCCTGAACTATGTATGCACCACACTTCATAGGTTATCAAAAACAAGTCTTTAAATGGGTTGGAGCATTGGACGACCCACTCAGGTAATTTACATTGTGTGACACCTGTCTGTGCCTTCGACGTTCTAAAGCGCTTTATTACTCATATTAACGTGATCCCTTTCCCGACAGCAAGCTTGCCTAAGGCAAACTTAGAAACAAGTTCCAAGCACTGTCTTGGCTCAGTGTTAGAATGCTGGGCCTTTTTTCTTAGAGGGCAGTGCCTTATCGAAAAATTATTGATAATTGCATGCTGCTACACATGAAACATTCGTATGATTTGAACCGTTCGTTTGATTTATTCGTGAGATCTCAGTCATAAGAGAGATGGCCCTAGCTATTTAGCATTCCTTCTTTTGTTAAATAATAAAAAAAACATACTCTTTTTTGTGATTACACGGAATTTCAGCATTCCCAGGCGTGTTTTTTTTATAACCTGACTAAATTAATAAGTGATTTAGCATAACTAAAATAAAGCTAAAAGATACATACTTCTGGGTGTGCGTATTCCTGTATCGCTAGTTGTGTAGCATCTTGGATGCCTTAGTACAATTGAAGTTCAGATGAACCACGGACCATCCCACCATGGAACAATATTTGTGTTCACATTTACCAGCTAAGTCAAACGTGCGTAATTCAGCACGCGCATACTTCATTTTATTCTACGAAAGACGAGCACTTGCGTTTAAACAGTCGCGACTCTCTACTTCCGTTTTTAGTGTTATGGACCGTGTCTGTTTTTCAAAATTATGAACGAAGATATTTCCTGATGCTGCTTTTTTTCTGTTCTGTCTGGAGTCCTTCCATGATGTTTACGCGTCTGTTTCGTATTTCAATTCGCAGATCTTAATTTTTTTGACTCTCACACTCTGCCACTCAGCAGAATTGCGGCCACAAGCCATTACGCGGTGCCTTTGATGGAATTCAAGTTTCACTCTAGAGTGCCCGGGCACTCAATCTCAGCTGTGGCAAGCATTCATCGTTTTATTGATCAGAATCGGTGTGCTTCAAAGGAGTGGAGAGAATATTTCTATCGAGAAAGTGAATGGAGCTGGGCAGAAACATCCAGAGTAGTATTCTGGAAAAGCGATATTGTGAAATACGTGCACTAGAAGCGTACCCTACGAATACAGAGATACGCTTTTCTTTGATCTTACGGAATACTTCAGAAGTACTTCAGGCAAATAGCCGAAAATAGAAGTTTTACGGAATACAGATATAGGAATATAGTTACAAGAATACAAATACTCGGGATATATATTTTTTATTTCGGGAATGTTGATTCAAGACAAACACATTCGATTTGCGCTGGATAATAGTGTAAGTATTGTACCGTTGTGAAATTTTCAAGTCAGGCATATCGCTCCGATCACTAATGAACGTGAGTTGATGAACAAAAAATTATACACTTACTATAGACACAAGATTTTGATTGCCGAGGAGGTTCTTGCGTTCAACGCACCTTGAAACAACAGCAGCTTCTGAAATAAATTGTCACTTAGGCAACGTCGGTACGACCTCAACAAAAGACTTGTGAAATGGTTCGCCACCCGAAAAGATTTGTGGTGTGACACGTGCCACGCACGTGGTGTGACCGTAGAGTGACACGCTACTTTCGGTGGCAGAACATGGCAATACTGCCTCCATGATTCTGCCGTCATGGCGTCAAGCGCTTCACCACATGAGCCATTTTACACGTGTTGGGAACCATTCGTAGCCCCAATGTGAAGGCGACCAGTGGCGTGACATTGCTCATGCTTAGCAGAAAAGTCCCCATTTCCTTTTCAGAAACAAAGTAGCTCATTTTCGAAACAAAAAAGAAGGTAATGAGATGCACCTCTCCTGCATAGTATCACAATATGATCTATACATATTAAAATTATAAATACAAATGCATGTGCAAATACAGAAATATTAGTATTAGGAATATCTAAGATACTATGGCGATACTCTTATATCGTGGTATTGCGCAGCCCTGAAAGTGAAGACCTATTTCTATCGGTAGTTGCGTGCTATTAGCGCAGTTGTTCAGTAAGGCGCATTTTACGGGACAGTTTCATTTGAAATTATACTTTCATTCGGTCATTATCCAATGCTCTACTGGATTGAACACGTGTATTTGAAAGTCCATTAATAATGGTGAGCTCTGCTTTTCTTGAGAAGCACAGGTGGCAGCACGATAAGCTTACACAGTTGTGAGGTAACAAGTGCCGTATTGCTGTACGCTGCCACCGCTGGTGTCCGTAACCGATATTACGCAAAATGAGAAAAAACAAAATTACAAAAATGAAAATCTAGTGGTTTTCAATCCTATCCGATTTATTTGAATACCTCTGCGTGGTAGCAAGACTTTCTAGCAAAGAGCCACTCTGGTTATTGAAAGTACTTTGCAAAAGAATGGAGGCATTATGTTGGGCAAGGAATCTCGGCAATATATGTATTAAAGCGTGATAGAAGAGCAAAATAAGAGCCAGGTGTCGCACAACGTGAAATGCGGAACGAGTATCCAGTTTAAAGTTTCTCAACCACTGAAATCTGCTCAACCATAACTCTGCTATGTCACCAGCCCCCGCCTCAAGAAAGTGCGCATAATGTCTTACCGATGTGTAGCGGGTACCCCGCTTATCCGCAGAATGGCGAATATAATGGGTGCTTTCTTACTTCACAAGAATTATGATTTCTGGCAGAGCAGATATGTTAGATGTGACCATGTTTTAGGTGACCCAACAGAGCTTAGATCTGGACATATAAAGGCTGCTCTTCCAGCTTTCACTGTGGATGTGCTGGCTTTCGCGTTTCGTGCTGGTATAGCGTTTTTCTTTTTTTTTTCACACGAACGTACTTCATGCCGGAGCCCACCAAGGCTTCAGTGACGTATTTCAGTCACGGAAATGACAGCTAAAAAATCGACATGGTCCCACGACAAATAAAAAAAAAAAGTTTCTTCAATGGTAGTCGAGCCTATAAGCTCTGGGTCAGCGACAACAGATGCTAGGAACGCTAACCACTGCACCACTATCAGACATTTCGTGCGCTTTGAAAACATGCCTTTTATATCGACCACTGTCCTATCACAGCGTTGCTAGGAAAGTGCTATAATGCATCATTACCGTGGCATTAGCGATTAATTCCTTCAACGCATCGTTTCTAAGAATGTGTCTACTTCGGTGCGTTTCAAATAGTGGAAATGTGATCTGATCAATGCCTTAACAGCCCCCGGTGGCGACCTTACCTCAAGCGTTGACCTCGCTCATAACAATCATTCATAACAAACGGAGCTCTGCAAACTCTGGAACGCGCCTATTTCGCCTGGACGTAGCTCCGCCTTGCCTCCTTACGCCTCACCGCGCGAATAATCGCGGCCGGCCAGAGGATAGACCCAACGCGCGTTGCGTTTGCCTCTGGTCGTGCAGTGGTGTTCGAAAAATTGCCCCCACCTTCCCGAAGGGAATCATGAGTAGTACACAGTGTAGTAATTTAGGTTGCGTAAACTGATGAGGAGATGAAGATTTGTACCGTAACCATTTATTTACACATTCATCAGCCACAGAACAGTCGTGGCTGAGGTGCGCGCTTCTCTCCATTCATATATACGCACGGGAGAGTGGAGCGCAGGGAGAAGCGAGAGCGATCAACGAGAAAGAGCGGCGCAGCACTACACCTACCCTCTCCTACACTGTTTCTACACACGCGGGAGCTCCATGGAGCTCCCGCGATGCGAGTGCCTTTACACACCAGATCGCACCTCTCCTCTCCACTCCCTCTCCGCTACTCCGCCCGCACCACCTGCTCCGGTTGCTAGGGGCGAAGACGCGTCCGCAGCCTGTTGCTATGAAAAGGGAGTGAGAGCGGAGAAGCTATTACCACTTACCAGCGCAAGGACGCCGCCGGATGCCTGACATAGCCCGACCGAAAATCCATTCGCACTTTAAACTGCAACATGCCACGAGATGGCGGTCTTTACCCAAGTTCGGCATCTAATCAGTCATGCTCTTCTGGATGTGAAATCACTTTCCCTAGCCCACTGTTCACTACTACAGCTACCACAAGCATTGATAACCACAACAGTTTGTTTAATTATTAACGACAAATGTGAGTAATCATGATAAAGTGTCAAGGCTGATTCATCTACGTTAAGCGCTGTTGTTGCTGTCAAGCACCAATAAACATTACGCAAGCTCTTTATATTAATCATTGATCCACGGTGAACGATAAACTACTTCTTTAAAGACACATATTACTTTCGTGTTTCACCAATTCTTATTACGAAAGAATCAACATGTTATGTTTTTTTAAGTGCGGGACATTTTAGTAGCTGAGCTGTCGTGTGCTGTAGTGTGCTTATGTATGCATTCATCGTCGCTTGGTTTAACGCCCCATGTGAAAAATATATATATTTTTTACTGTGCTATCGCACCAAGGAGGAGTCTTCATTTTCTTGTACTTAAAACGCCTTGATGATGATCACTTATGAACAACAGCCTAAAATAAGAAACTAGTGCACTTGGCGTAACGCAGGCAAAACCACGTATAAAAATAAAAACAAAAGGAACTAAACAAGAAATACAGATAGAGGGAAAGGGAAAATGGGATAGAAGTAGAACGAGTGAGAAAGATATAGATAGAGAGGAAGAAATACGTAGATACAAAGAGAGAGAACAGATATAAAGCAGGAATGAAATGGAAAACCGAAGAGAAACAAAGAGGGCATCCCAGCTACGCACTTCCTTCGTGCTTGGAAACCCTAGTGCGATGTGTGCATAGTTTATTTCCGATGTCTCACTCGGACTCCCGTGAAGGGCTAAACCTGTACCTTTGTTGTGCGAGATCCACTCGTCACAGCGCTTGTTATTGGTATGCTTCCTACCTTCTCTTGCGTAGTCTTGTAAATGAAGCTTCCTGCGTTCGGGCCTACAGTGGTAGCTTACAACATAAGGCGTCACGCTGCTATAGCCTTAGGGCGCGTGGGTTGCATTCCCCGACCACGGCGCCCGCATTTCTATGTGGGCGGAATGCAGAGAACACCGACGTTCTTAGATTTAGGAACGTGTGAAACAAACTCCAGATGACAAAACAATTCGGAGTGCTTCACTACGATTTGTCTCAATTGCATGGCGGTTTGGTCACCTGCAACTCTACTGATTATTATTCCCGATGTTCAACCTCAACCGACTGCGGGAAGTAAGTAATTAAGTAAGTAAGTAAGTAACTAACTAATTAAGTAAGTAAAGTAAGTAAGTAAAGTAAGTAAGTAAGTAAGTAAGTAACGTAAGGTAAGTAGAGTAAAGTATAGTAAGAAGGACTGAAGGAAGGGAGGGAGAAGAGGGAGGAAGGAAGAAAGGAAGTAAACACAAAGGAGAATTCAGGGATGTTTAACAGGACTGTAGGAGAATGGTAGTTACTGGTTCACGTGGAGGTGTGCTAGCAGACTATACAAAAATCTCAGTCCCACCGCAATCTTCACTCGCTCACATCACACGGAGATATCGCCGGCACCGATGAAGTTGTCGCTGAAAGATGTACTGAACTGCACTTATACGTGTGGTCATCCTTTACAATGCTGTCGCAACAGTAAAATATTTCGTGCTAAACTGCTCGTATGGCGTAGGTCATAGCTGCTACATAGTCAAAATTCTCGTTTAACTCATCACGAGTCCTCATACTGACTCTAACGAGGGCGCCCTAGCTGCCAATAATATAGGTAGACTTGCGAGAATACTTCAATGCTTCGCATATTTGAACTATTATCACTTTACTTGAATTCGCTTTGATTCAAACTTGTATTATTGAAGCTTTCGAAGTATTCGAAATGGACAAATAGGCGTATATAAATGAGCACGCAACCCCTCGCAGAGGTTGTTTTGCAACAATACACAAGTGCTAAGCCGTGAGAGCACCTATCTTAAGGCATAGTAATTTGCATATATCTTTTTGTATAGGTGACTACGCTGCAGCAAAAAAAAAAAGACACACCATGAAAACAAAAAAAGCCACACCGTGAAAGCATTGTGAAGCCCCGCTTCAAGGGTAAATGAACACTTCACCCTTACACTGATTCATCGTCTTTTTTTTTAAGTTTAGAAGCTTGTAATATTGGCTCCTATGATCTAAGAATGGTAAATTTTGAAACGTAACATGTTTTATGGATTGTCACTTCCAGTATAATGAAAGTGTATTCTTGCTACTAATGAAAGTTGTTTCGAATTTCATTTAATCCGAAAGAATTACATTTGCACAGACCTTGTTTTAATTTTTAAAATAATTTGTGCTGCTTAGTTAACTCATGACAGATATGTCCATTTTTTTATAAGGTGTGATATATGCTATTCGTATTTGATTCCAATCTATTCAACCGACATCACTCTTCGCTTCGATTTCGCTCACTTCAAACCTAAAATTCACTCTCCACAGAAGTCTAATTATAAGTGCGGTTGCCCCGGTAACAAAAAGAGAGCAGAAAAGAAACAATTATAGATACATGACAATGACGGAATATGTTCGAGTACACCATTAGCAGCACTAAAATAACCTTCCATGCATTGCGAAACTCTACCTTGATAGAGGAATAACTAAGGTTTGGATAATTATCAATATGAAAAAAGAACAAGCGCCGTTGAACAGAAAATTGTCTGGCAGCGCACTGCGCCGAAAGAATTCAATGCGTCTGCAGTCAGTGCTTATACAACTTGCAGGTACTTCGAGCATGCTTCGCTCATCCACAGCCTGAACAGAATTTTCTGAGCTAATTATAGTCAATCAAGTAGGACCCCTGAGATGAAAGAAAACGGGCAAAATGACATAAAAGATAATATTTGACAGACTTCTGCCTGGTTGGAAGCTAATAACATTCGAAAAGGGACACCAACTAACGCATTCCACGACAGTAATAACTTCTTTTTTCTTTTGGGTTCGAGTTGAACCGCAAACGTCAAGATTTTCCCATCGCAATTTAAAATAAAGTTACATTAGTTGAATACGTTGGTTGGTGTCCTTTTTCCAATGTGAAAAAAGGTTAGATTATTTTTAAGAACATTGACAGGTATACGACTTCACATGGTAAGAGCATTCACAGGTACAAGTTCACACACTGGTACCTGTATAAAAGGTACCTGTGTAAAATCGTACCTGTGTATATCCGCTGCAACCCCGTTGCGACAAGGTCCTTTGTGCGTATACATTCTGTATCTGTTGAAGAAAAGCTAGGCTAAATAGCAAAGAAATACCAGCTTCGGGTCATGCGTAGTTAACCTCCGGCAGTCCAGCTGCACAAGGTCTACTTGTTTTTCATTGAACCCCGTGGGAATGGCAAAACACCTGCACTTTCATCTTCAAGGTGTATTCCCTGAGCGACGTGTGGTGATTGCATCTTTGTTTTATTTCTGTGAAATATAAACCGAACGGCTCTACTGCACATGTGATGTCTAACGTTGTCTATAAGCTTTACTTAAGCTTGAATTCAGCTCCTTTACCTGCACCTAATCACAACATTTGGGGGCGAAGCTCCTTAAAGCGTGGGTCTGTTCATCCTCTGTCGTTTTCGTACGTAGTCATTAAGATTTAAGATGGGAGATGGCGGTACTTTGGAGTGTTCACTAGATGCACGCACGGAAGGACGTGGACAGACAGACTAGCAGACTCACGGATGGATGGATGGACGCGCGGAGTGGGTATGTGCCGCAGGGCATGAGAGATGGTGGTACTTGGAGTGTTCACTAGATGGACGGACGGACAGACAGAAAGACTATAAGATGGATGGACAGATGATCGGACGTGCGGACGGTGGACGCACAGACAGACGGACGGAGGCATGGATGGGCGCACGGATGATCGCGTGTATGGACGGAAGCAAGAACGAACGGACGGAAAGAAGCACGGACGAACGGATGGACGCTTCGCCCAACTCATCATCATTCACTCCGTGGATATCTTGCGAATTCTTTTTAAAAACTTGTCTTCAAAGCGTGGTTCAAAGCTTCCCCTTTATTTATGCCTTGTCTTTCTGTTCTTCCCCGTCACCCGCAGTACTGAACATCATCGACAAATACCGTGCAAACTTTACTGCGCTTCTTGCGATCCACCTGCCTTTCTGAATGATTTTGTCTAGAACACCCACTCGTGTACGATTGTGTGCGTTTTCGCTTTTCTTAGTCTGCCTCTCCGTGCGTGCCTCCCTTGCATCCTTGCAACCCATTTTTCTCCTTCCCAGAGCTGGGTAGCAAACCGGATACTAGTTATTATTTACCTCTCAGCTCTATCTATCTATCTATCTATCTATCTATCTATCTATCTATCTATCTATCTATCTATCTATCTATCTATCTATCTATCTATCTATCTATCTATCTATCTATCTATCTATCTATCTATCTATCTATCTATCTATCTATCTATCTATCTATCTATCTATCTATCTATCTATCTATCTATCTATCTATCTATCTATCTATCTATCTATCTATCTATCTATCTATCTATCTATCTATCTATCTATCTATCTATCTATCTGTGTCTTACATTACTTATTCATCCAAAGATATGCAGTTGAAAAACTGGGAACAAAATATTCTCAATAGAACTGTGATTGCGATATCGGCAGTGTACATATTACAGGAATTGTGCTCAAGGAAGCTGGTACTTCAAAAAGTTGTGCAGGAAATTCGCTTAATGCTTTGACGGAAGAACCTGACGTCTGATGCAAGGAATCCTTCAAAGGTAGTTGCGTTTCTAGTAACTATGAAGCTGTTTGCTTCTGCAAGTCCTGTTAAATAAGCAGGTGTTACACAAGAACTTTCCATAAAATTTATGCGTGAAGATGCATCCTATTAGGCTTGTGGGTATGTATACGCCCACTGAGATGTCAAAAAGGACGGCTAAATTTCACAGATTCTCCACTTGGTGCTTCTTGCAATCGGCGCGTCAGGAGCACTCACTGCTGGTGTCAAAGGAAACGGTTGATGGCAACTTGGAAGGCAACCTGCTATTACTGAGTCGCCGATGCTCCCGCATTCGTCAGTGTCAAAGAATTCGTGTTACTGTGTGAAAAGGGAAAAAAAAATGGAGTGAAGTACACGTGCCTTGTCGGTTCGCAACACTCCCTGGCGTACCCCAGAGAGAAGCAATTGAAGTACGCAGTGAACCAACGGCAAACAAGAGTATTTCGCGAAATATGGAGTTTCGGGTGGGAAAAAAAAGGAAGCAATTGGTGTGTGTAGGATCCGAAGTTTATGACATGCGCATTTCTCAACTCCAAGTAAAACGAATTCTGTCCATGAACCTCTTTCAGGTTTTCAACATCTGAAAATAAAAAAAGTGGCCGCTGGCTGGAATATGAAGGTGGCTGTCGTCCATCCGACTACATCAGTGTAACAAGCTGACGCTCAGAAGCTTGTGGCGGAAGAAAATGAATTCGGTCATTTGAAATTCAGAGGTTTTGTGTTTGGCTTAGCAAACGCGATTGAGCATGTGGTAACGACGAACCTTCCTGCATATCCTTGTCTGGCAGAGCTTTCTTTTGCTTTATAGACCTATGTAAACTGAAAACCGTGTAGCAGCATAATTTATCACTTCTCTAAAGGGCTGCCCAATGCGCATGAATTCGCACTAGGAAGATCTCACTTGCGGAATACACGTTTTTTCAGGCAGCAATTTATCTGGTAGCCTTCATTGTAACTACTTCACCAAAGTATAGCAGGTATCAGTTTTCAAGCTGAGTGGCTCAGATATTGCACTGCTAGTCAAGAAGACGTGGCTTCGTATTCTGGGCTACGGTGACCGCATGCAAGCACGACAGAAATGCTAAAACACGCGGGTATACATTGATGTAGGCGCTCGCTAAGTAGCCTCGTGTGAAATGGATTGATTTGGAAGAAATCAAAGTACAAGAACATGTTCTTTTTTTCAACCTGCTGTCCCCAGCGAAAAAACGACTGCGAAAGAAATATAATGCAACTTAAATATATTGGTATAGTGTAAATTATACGCTATACATTATTCAGTCATAAGCCGTTTATATATAATCCGTTTTGTTACAAGATGCTATAAGCAAGGCCATTTTATACTTTATAAAGACACTCTTTGACATTTTCTGTGCAGCATTACGATCAGTGAGATATACAGACGGACATTTCCAGGGATCAATTGCACTGCTGAAGATTGCTGTCCCTGTTCCAGAAGTCTCTCCTTCATATGGAGCAATAGAGCCTTTAGTGCTGAGTAACCTCGGGCAAAGCCTCGAGCCCCAGGGGTCATTTTCAGTGAGGCTCAAGATAGTGAGTAAAATCGTATACTCGTATACGGGAGTAAGTGTATCACCAGTCGATACAACCCACAACGAGAACAAAGCGTCTTATATATTTATTCCAAGAAAGTGAAGCTACCGTGCTACTCGAATTTATTTTGTCAAAATGCGGCTGTTTAGCAAAGAAAGAAAAAAAGTGGCTGTCTATACTAATAATCAAACAAAACATCGCCGAGGTGATATATAAGTCTAAAATAGCCCCAGATTCCGAACATTCCTCGTTCACATAAAGTGGCCCACGCAGACGCGTTTTATGATTTCAGAGGAGACAGAATGGTTTTCACGAGTCCCGTATACTTTCGAGGTATCAAACTGTTCAATTCTACACAACAAATAATAAAAGTTTGAGCTGCCCGTCATCCATCAAGCAATAAAATGTCCATTAAAGCTGTTAAACCCGGCGTTGTAGACACCAACACTGACCTAGAAATGGGCTCGGTGAAATTTGAAAGAAGCCAGTAATTTGTGGAAACACGTACAATATTTTCACATATTGGTGATGGTAGTTCGGAGGACAGAAGACCGAATTTCTCAAAAAGAAAAGAAAATCCGTTTATTAGATTGAATTGCATCCGCAAAAAAAAAACTATATTACAACTATGCTGCGGCGGCAGTAAACAATGCTTGCTTGGCAGTAGTTCATAAACAGTGTGTCACGTTTTTGACAGCGCTCAATTTCAAAGCAGTGCTTCACTTTTGAAGAGCCCTCCAAAAGTAACTAAAGCACTAGACAACCATTGGAAATATTCTCGAAGCCATCACGCGTGGCCATGATCGTCGCCACGAGTCGCGCTAAGAATCGCACCATGAACATAGTAAAGTCGCACACTAGCCTATCTTTTTTTGTTTAGGGGCGAAGCTCCTCTTAGTCTAGCTTTGACCTGTGTGGGGCATAAACGAGAGAAGAAGAGATGAGAAAAGAGGAAGGCAGTATCTTCCGAACAGTATAATAGATGGCGCCGTATTATATAAGTGCATACAAACTGCAGTTGAATAAGGATATTCTAGATGGCGTTGTATTGCTACTCTCCGTTTGGCTGCTGCGGGGGTTGTGCCTTAGTGCGCCAGGAAGGAGTGCCTCTCTGTCTCCTGGATCGTCGCCGTACGTGACGAATCGTTGGTGGGGCATGGACGAAGCAGAGCGGCAGGCGCGCGTGGCTCGTGCTCGTCACAAGGCAGACAAAAAGACAGACACACAGAAAACACGCTCGGACAGACGGATGGACAGACAGACGCACGCACGGATGAACAGACACATGCATGGGCGGGTGGACGCTTGGACGACAGACGCACGCCCAGACAAACGCTTCCCACACTCATCATCATTCACTTCGTGGATATGCTGTGATTTTTTTCAAGAGTCCAATATTTTTATTACTTAAACTTTTCATTGGTAAATCACGAAGGATGTTCGTGGACGGGCAGTGACATAGGACTTCTCTATCGGTATTTATCGCAATGCACAAAAGAAACGGTGAGATGCGTCGTGATGGTAGAGAGAAATAGGTGAGCGGCTCAGTGGGCCAGCGAGCCCAGCGAACGAGTGGAGACGCAAACTGCGCATGGGCCGCTGGCTGAGCGAGCCAGTGATTTTACGGAGTGAGCCTCTCGCCCACTCATTTCGAACCCTCAGCGGAGCGTGCCTAGCGGACCTGCGTGCGCGCGAGCGTTCTCCAGACAAAGCTGCTCGATCGACAGAAGCTTAGAGCATGCTCAACAGGTGGCGCAACAATGCGCTCCGCTGTCTGCGCTGAAACAAGTGGAAAATTGGCTCGGCTATTATTCTTCCTATTGCCTTGCGCTCTGCTGAACCCACTCAGTGGCTTAGCTATTACTCTCTAATATTGACGGCTCCTCATCATTAACTGAGTGTTTAAATGCGAATGAATTTCTTTGTCGGGCTAAGTCAGACGTCCGGCGTTGTCTGCGGCGTCGGTAGGTGTTAATTCTTCGCTCTCACTCCCTCTTCCATAGCCACAGCTACTGGCGCGCGCGCTTATACTCGCCCCTAGCAACCTGAGCATGTGGCGTGAGAGTGTAGGAGAGGGTAGATGAAGTGCTTTACCTCTCTTCTCGCTGTACGCTGCTCCCTGCGCCTCACTTTCCCGTCCACTCGCGCCTCGCTCTCGACCACCAGCCTTTCTTTTCTAACGGATTTCATCCTGGTAACTTGGATCTGGGGAAGCTTTCACCGCACTTGTTCGTCAAAGATCGCCCTATGCCTAAGTACTATACCTAAAAACATGTGCAAGAACATTTTATCTCTAGGCGAGCTTGTTGCTGTCTTTTCGGGGTTGGCGCGCGAGGTTTGCTTATGTTGCTGGCGGACGGTGTGGTGCGTACATAATCTGCCGACGAGATGTGTAGCCCTGCTTTGCCGTCACTTAACATTCGCGCTTGTTTTTGCTTCCGTCTACCACTTCGAGAGTTTCCAAATACGGCCCCAGATGCGTTTTCTTGTCATTATGAATCAATATGCCGAACACTGATTATGAATCAGTCTTCGGCAAATTGGCATGAACGAAAGCATTCGCTTATCGTTGTGTCACATGGGCAAATTTTGTCTTCATCAGGCTCGATCTATTTTGTGTGTTGATTCATGGACACCGTTAATCGCGGTCTGCTCACTGTGATCTAGCTCTCGGATCGCGATTTGAATGACTGCTGCACCAAACTCGATTCGCATTAGTTCGAACCAAGTAGCAGCAATGATTGTATATCTTGATCAAGATATACAGTCCGGGTTGACCCTGATCATTATCAAAAGTACCCGTGTAACAACGCTATAGCGATCCTGGCTGTACCTGTGATTGAAATGCGAAAAATCCAGGGCACGTGAACTAAATGTAATGGAAGTGCCATACTTCTATTTAAAAAGAGAAACAAAAACTGAGCAGGTCCTTAGATGCCAGCTGGTAACCTAAAATAATGGCAACTGCTGGTTACAAGAATGCATCTTCACGGAGAAGGATTAATGTTTTGAGTAGCAAGGCTCCCTTCATTCATGTTGTATGTTTGTCATTGGTGCGAACATAGTGTACGCGGGATTCAACCCCCAACAGCTCACTGTGCAACTGCACCAGCACTAGTTCAGCAGTATGTTCACTTGTAAACGCACGTCCCGGGTCCAGTACGCAAGCTTCCCTCGTTCAAATCCGCTGCCTATTTCAAATGCATACTCACATGCAAAGAGTTCGCCTACGTGATCGACTGCAGAAATTGCGAGGCCCTTCAAATGGAGCAAGGAAGCAACCAGCAATCGATGGTCGTAAAAACCGGAACAGACGGAGAGCGACAGCGTGACAGGAGTACACAATCACGCACACCTCGCGATTATACAACTTCATGGACAACACAAGCGCCATGAAGAAACAGGCTTTCCTTGGGATAAACAACTTTGTCCCTATAGGTAGTACCTATAGGCATGTGGAGATCTCTACGGAGCAAGCGAGGCCAAAGCTTCCCAAGATCCAAGTTATACGGATGAATTCTGTGAGAAAAGAAAGGCTCCTCTCTCGACTGCTTTCGCTTGCCGGGCATCTGTCTCTCAAGAACATCCGAAAATGTGTGCTCGAGACACAGCTGTGAAACGCCAACGCCGAGGACACTAGCGCCCTACTGTCCCATGCGCTCGCTCTTCACTCTCGACCGTTCGCTGGCTGGGCGCCTATCAATGCGGTCGGTGGCAGAAGTTGGGGAAGGCGAATGTCTGACGGCAAAGGTACGCTCTCTCGGTGCAAGAAATGCGTTCGCAATGCCTCACGATTTCCTTGGGGAGGGGGGGGGGGTATTTTTTTGTCGCACAGCAGTGCAGAAATCTAGCAATATATAATATATTCGGTTTAACATCCAAAAACCACCATATGATTATGAGATACGCCGTCGTTGAGGGCTCCGGAAATTTCGACCACTTGAGGCTCTATAACGTGCACCCAAATTTGAGCACACTGGCATACAGCATTGTCGCCTCCACCGAAAATGAAGCCTCTACACCGCGGCAGCAGTCTCGTAGAAATAAATGTTACATACATTGCAGTGCACCCAGGCGAGGATGAAGTGAAGAAGAGACAAGACAGAGTTGTGATGTTTTGTTTTTAGTGTTGTTTTGTGAGCCTTGGTTTTTCTTCTGCATGTTTTCGTCTGTGTGAGCAGCCATGTTTCTAAGATAAAATACCAACTAGCAGGAGCATAGCCTGAATTATTTTCCATCATTTTCTCTTTTTTCTCAGGGGGGGGGGGGGTTACTATTATTTATGCATCTTCGTACATACGTTTTCATGTGTGTGCTTACGTATACATAAAAATTGAAAATTTTCGGGAAAAAGTCAAGCCACCTCCCCACACCCCCCTTTGCTACTGTAGAGCCAATTAGCCCACCCAGCGATCCTCATAAACAGAAATACTAGTTGTATTCACGCACGTAGAATCGTCCCGACACCTTCCTCTAAATTCTCCAATAAACTCGTTTCTACGTCCAAAACTGTCTGTTTTCTTTGTTTATCTGTTTGCATTTCCGTAGTTTTTCTAGAGTCGAAGACGCTGCTCAACAACAACAAAAAAATATGTGCTAGGGTCCACAGTCCGTTTTCAATCACCTGGATCTCTTGACCATAACTTGATGACCAAGCAAAATGCCTCTATACGTATAGTGTGGACCCGTTAGCTGCTTTCCTAGAAACGATGGCTACTCGGTGCAGCATGCAAAGAGTGTTTAAGCCACTCTGATGTGTGACATGCTCATACGCAAATTTACAGCTTTCATTTTTTGCACGAGAGTGTTTCTCCAAGCTTTCCTTGAGTTTTTGTAAGAATTAATTCTGATGAAAGCGACGGCTTCTGACCTCTAGGCAATTTGTCTAACTGTGGATCATGAACGGCAACGCCTGACCCGCAGAAGAGCGGGCGCTTCCACGTTTGGGCTGCTCTCTAGTAACCATCGCCTGTCTTGGTCTTCTTTTCTTCTTTGTTCTTCGGGAAATGACTCTGCGCAAACTTGTATAATCTCTTTCTCTATAATGTAGAAACAAAAATGCTTCAGTAACGAGCGCTAATCGCTTTCACTTTTTATCGCGTCCCAGGCAGCTCCGATTGCGAAGTCTAGGTGATGAAAGCTAATACTGACCTCGTCTTCCTGAGAAAAATTATGCTTGGGTGACACTCAGGGCGACATAAAAAGGAAAAAAGGAAGGAAAGAAGAGCAAAAGTTTAACTCCTTCTTAAATAGTTTTCGATATTACTAGAGCGTTATGCCCACGGAGATACTTTCCTTTTTTGTCTCTTTTAGCAGACACCCTGACAAGAAAATGAGCCTTAATAATAACGGCGTCAATTACACGCGATATCATGCTTCCGGTAATTAACTTATTCGGTGCTTCTTCACTTGAAAAAACAAAAAAGAAACAAAAACGATTGACAGCAAATATGTGTATGCTTGCTTTTTTTTTCTTCACTCTTTTTTTCGCTACCATATCACTGTTCCTGTCGTCTGCCTTCTTGTCTGAGTATGTTCTTTGTGGCACTGTGTTATTTGCCAGGGTGCGAAAATGCACATTTTATATCAGCAGAACGACTTTTGTAGAGACCAGTGATTAGTTTCGGTTCAGTGTTCTAAAAAATATCTGGTGAAGAATATTTTTCTGAATTAAATTAATGGACAGCAACTTGAACGTGTTCTCCCGCGCATGTCGGGGTCGGACACCTGGCTTGATTTCCCGCATAGGAACCGGACCTCCATGTACCGCAATAGGAAAAAAAAGTGACTGGTGCTCGTTGATGAAAAATTTTCTCTGGAAGATTAGCGACAAAAAACGTTTCCAATGGCACAAAGTCTTATTCAAAAGAACTCGAAAGAGCAGAAGTCAGGGGATGGTTACATGTTCGTATGCACGAGTGTTGAAGTGTCCAAGCTCTTGTGCAGGGCAGATATTTTGTAAGAAACTTAGCTTATAGTGTCTGACATCATTATAGTCCACTCAATGATTTTAATATGTTTTTGACGACTATGTTGAGTTCTTGAAGTTTTCATTTTTAAAGTCGTCAATGCTGATACACGTGGGACAAAAGCAGCGTTGTGAAGCATATATTGCCGGAGGGTGGGAGGCAGGGGATATTTTCAAAAACGCTGGAGATACTCTTCTTGCCCTGAAAAGAGAGGAATATAGGGGGCATCGAGCGCATCGAACAAGTGCGAATATCACTGGTGTTTCTACAGAGGTTGTTTGAACGTGCGCTTGCAAGAGCTATGGTCTTTGAAATCACCGTTGTGGAGTAACGCTGAAATAAATCACTGTTTGCAAACTGAGATTTCCCCTGCTGTAGCTGAAAACGAACGAAATGGCTGTGCTTGCTCTCGCGTGAATATTAGAGTGTCTTGTCTGTCCTAACCACATGCCTGGCTTGCCACCTGCGTTCGCCCACCATCGGCAGTGGCGTAACCAAACCGTGCCTAAAGGGAATCCTTAAGTGAAGATTATCTACGCTCTAAGCGAGGCTTCCAGAATAATAAAATATGATCTATATGAATGGGTCATTTGACGAATCATTGATGTTGCTTGCGAAAGAAATATAGAAGCCCACCCTCCATTTTTACCCCCTATCATGCCCTCTTTTCAGGACAAGAAGAGCATCTCCAGCGTTTTAAAAATATCCCCTGCCTGCCACCCTCCGTCTCTCTATGCTTCACAGCGCTGCTTTTGTCGCACGTGTATCATCATTCATGTCTGCACAAAAGGGACCTCCGACAGCATTCAAGCTTTCATTTCTTACTCGCGGTTTACGCACACGGATGGACAAAAAGATAATGAAGGAAGAATGGCAGCGTATAGGCACACGCTGTCCAAAGTTTTTTCAGGCTAAAAAATAAAAAAAATAGAAGAAATTAAATGCCTGTTCTCAACTCAATTTTCTTGGAGTCCCACCACCTCATTTCACACTCCCGTCACGATGAAACGCGACGCCAATCGAATCAGCTTAAAGTTCCAACGTAACCGAATCTTGCAAGCTGTTGTTGCTTGTCCTGGCCAACGTATTGTTGACGTCATTGAAATAGTAACAAATAACGTGGTTTCTGACGCCTGACTTGTCGAAATGTGAGCTGGCGCTACTGTGTCGAAGTGGAGGCTCTGTACGCCGTTACATACAACGAAATCCAATGTCACTCCCTGCTTGAATTTCAGACAAAGGGATTTGTGGAACGAAAATTGCAGTGAAGCGTTTTTGGCTCTATATATAGCATCACCGCGTGACTGTGTAGAGTTGTCTCGTCTTCGGTAAGTCTCTGAAAGGCGTACGAGGCGGCAGTGACATTAAAGAAACGAAGTGGATTGCTCACATCACTTCAGAAGCAGTATAGAACGTACCGCACGTGCGGAAAGAGGCAGCTGGCAAACAAACAGAAGAAAGAAGGGTCACTAGATTCTATAGATGAGTTTTCGTATGAATATCTCATTCGTCCAAGAAAAATTCCACATGCACAATTGCTGTAAGCATTTGTTGCCTACTTGCCTCTGTTGGACAATGATCTCTTTTTTTTTTTTGCGAAGGTGCCTATTTAGATTTCAATAAAAAAGTACAGAAAAGGAAAACGATAACAACCACTGATCCCAGCTTCAATGTCGCGCAACGCTCACTTCTAACGTAGCATTTATCCAGCCATATTATGGTTATGCGGTTATCCGTCAGTTTCGCCCACAATAATTCTGCACTACGTGTTGTTGTAGTCGGCCGCGATGTAGGGACATTATTACGTGACTAAAGTACTTAATCATTTAACATCGGCGCTTGGACGTATGTCAAAGTTATCTCATCAGTGTACGCACAATACGAAAAATAGATACTTCAAAAGGGTAACAGGGCCTCTTTAACCTCTCTACTATCGGATGAAGGCATAGACAAAAAAAAAAAGATGAAGCCTGCAAAATTTTATTTCGCGTTGTTTTAAAGTAGAAAAAAGAAAAAAAAACACTGCGGCAAAAATTTAATTTTCAAAGGGTAAAAAATGGGTGTCTACAGACGGGAAAACTACTCGCATATGTGACAGAACACCGACGATGATTGCGCATTTTGGCTTCCAGGCTTCAAATATGTTTGAATATTTACCATAGATCAATAGCATCACTTCCGTTGACCCTACTTTGGAAGCCAAAAACTATATTACAAAACATTTATGTTGGCGCCATGTGTACTTTCTGGCTGCTTTTAACTTCTTCCATGGTGCATTGAGTAGGAACTTTTGAATAATATTTTCACTCGGAGCAGACTACTTCCAGGCTTCTCTATCGTATCAGCCTGTGCGTGCGCGCGTCTTCCCGTACCAGCAGGCTGGCGCGCATCGAGGCACCTCAACGCAACGCGCAGCACGCCGGTAAATAAGAATTGGCGCAGTTACATGCACGCCGGTAAACGCGCAAATGTATTGTGTGCTGCTCATGATGCCGGCCATCCCTGCTGACGCTATGCGCAAGTTGCTAAATCTGATGCGAAGCGCTTCTTCTCGGGTCAACTCGACCAAAAAAAAAAAAAGAAACAGAGATCCGCCACAAAATGAAGCTAAACTGTTAATCTTAACCAGATTTGAAGCTGTACTAGCGTTGTACAGGGTGTTTCAAGAAATGTGCTGAATATTTAAAAAGTATTTATAATTACTGAAAGGGGGCATCTGAGTGCTACCATGTGGCGTTTCCTTACCTCTAGAAGAAAGAATTTTCAGATGCACACAAACATTATAATTTGGCCTAATGAGTCATGTACACGAAGGTGGATGCAGGTAAATAAGATGCTATAAAGCCGGCTGTAAAGGAAGAAGTTTGTATGACTCGCTTTGCAGAGAGAGAGAAACAACGTTCAATAAAAAAAGTGGTTCATCTCAGGTGGGGCCCTTCTTCTAAGGCTCCACTGGCTATAGCGGGTCGGCGGGCCTCACCAAGGGTTGCTAGTTGGCTTCCCAGGGTCCGTTTCGCGCCTCCCACGACCACGTATGTATTGGGTGCGTATGTCCTATGTCGACTGTGACAGGTCGCCCTGGACAGCTGTAGGTAATATGTGTTGGTGTAGGAGTATCTTCCGCACCACGGGCATGCGCTGGGATATATTGCCGGGTAAATCAAGTGAAGCTTATGCAGATTTGGGAATGTCTGCAGGCGGCGCCAGTCACAGCTTGATGTCTATTGAGATCCACGCAAAAACATTCAGATGATTATTTGCACATTTTTAACAGCCTGGCCGTCATTTCTCGCCTCGCGTTCGCTATCACGAGGTCTCATATTTGATAGCAGGCCCCATGTGAATCGCCAGCGTCACCGACGGGCTAATCCGTCTCTCCGAGCCAGCAAACAGGCTAGCATTGGGAGGGGCGTAGCCAGGGAGTATCACACCGGCCCGTGCTCTCCAGCTTTTTTTTTGCCATGGCATAGCAAGCAGCAAACGACACTCAACTACATTTTCCAGCCCAGCCCCCAATTTAAAATAAAAAAGTGCCTCTGCCCCCCCCCCCTTCCTGCTCCCCCGAAAAAACATTTTGCGCACACTCTAGAAACAGATCTACGAAAGGTCGAAGTGGAGTAGAAACGCCAGCGTCCCGAATCACCACACTCACCACACTCCGAACAGAAAACAGTAGAAAAAGACTGGAGAAAGAAGTCCATGAAACAGAAAATAGATAGTCAGAAGAAAAAAGCAGAAAATGATTGAAAAAAGTGTCACATAATAAAATGAAGACAAAAAATCAGATAAACACAAAGAAAATATCAGTGAACCAATGCTCCACAATAAGTAGAGCTTTCACTTGTGGTGAAACCAGCTTTGATTTCTTTTTTTTTGGGGGGGGGATGGGGGGTGGCACCATCATTCTCGCTTACCTGCGGTACGCTGCACACGAGGCTGGCGTACCAGGCCACGCCGAGCATGATCTTTCCCCGTCGGTGCGCGTCGTGCACCTTGAGTGGGTGCAGCACGGCGAAGTATCGGTCCACGCTGATACACACCAGAACGGCCGAAGAAAGGTACGGTCCGAAGGCACGCATCATCTGCATCAGCTTGCACATCAAGTCACCAGCCACCCACTGACCCGTGATGCGCCAAATCACCTCAACCGGTATCATCACGAACGTCACGATCATATCGGCGATGGCCAGGTGCATGATCATGAGTTTGATGCGGGACTTGCGGTGACGATTGCGAAGCAGCGTGACAAACACGGGCACGTTTCCTCCGGCAGCAACGATGAACAGGATGCAATAGACGATCACTTGCACCAGAGACAGGGTGCTGAACGAGAGTTCCTCGAGAACTTGAGCGTCTTCCATGGTGGCAGTAAAGGAAGTGTTGCCGCTGTTGTGGGCACTCGCGAATTCCTCGTTGCTTGATGTGACACCATCCAGTGTGTGATTTATTTCTGTGCGACTGGACCACATGGCTTATATGTAACGCCACCGAACTTGCCTGTGCTCGATGTTTAGGTAGAATCAGCGAGTGATCTCGTTTCCACGTGAAGATCAGTCAATAACACAGCAGAAATGTTTGCTCTCTGGGTAAGCATATTAAATAGCAGAACGGAGCTAACTTGGCTTCTCAGCAGTCCTTCCACATTTGGACATCAGAGACTGTCCCACTGGCATATTTCCGGCAGAGCTTTTGTATCACTGGAGCAAGCTATCAATAGACCAAGATTTCCGGCACTACGAAAGTGCGCTTACCCTAGCAGCCCAACTAACTTCTTTCTTTTAAAGAGACGGCACTGCGCTTTCAGAATTCCTACGCCTAAACTTTATAGTTCACGGGAGAAGTTCTGAAGTTCCTTCGATGATATTATCGAGTGACGGTGGGAGAGAGCAGTGCCGTAGCTCACTGAGAAGGTTATGCTGTAGTTGCTCACCGGTTGGTGTCCGAAACTCGACTGGCAAAGAGGTGTGCGGTGGTGAGTCCCGTCGCTGTAGCGGCCGCTTCCACTTTCCCGCGTATCGATCGGGATACGCGCGCCCCCACCACACCGAGCCAATGGCGATGAGTCGCAATGATCGCGCTTTTATTACACTTTTCCGCCACCGAGAAAGTGCCGTGCGCGCTTGTTGACGGAGCTGTATACCGCCGGTAAGCGTCAAATAAGAGAGTGCGTTCATCCGAGGTGCCAGAAAATGTCTCCACTTTCAACCTGCGGGAAGGCCGTGTGAACTGCGCAGCATTGATTCGCCTCTGTTCCCCTCAAGTTTCTGCTCCGCTCTATTATGTTCTTTTGTGTTCCTTTTTTGTGTTTATTATTTTGTTCCTGTACTTTTCGTGTTACTACAGCGTCTATAAAAACATTCCAAAATTTTCGTCTTAAATATATTTTATCAAATATCAGCTTGCCATCTCCTTCACAACTTTCTAATGTAGTTTCCCTCTTGTTTAATGCACTGTTGCAAACTCTTTGCCCAACTTCGGCTGAACGCGCCAGGGAAGTCTTCAACAAGAAGTTCCATGAGAGAGGTCATCGAAGATGTTTTTACCGCCTTCAGCGTCCCTTGCAGAGTTCTTTTCAGGGTTCCTTTAATAATTGGGAGAAAAAAAAAGTGTAGTGGTGCCAAATCGAGGCCGTGCAGCCGCTGAAGCAGTGCCGCTACACTCCTTTTGTCCTGCAGCTCGGACACTTCCAGCGCGGAGGGACACTTCCTTTATAACACTCATCAGGACTATTGGCACCATGTTTGCAGACTTTTCTCATTTTGATATCCTTTGTCGAAACCCGATGAACCACTGCTTTTGGTATTCCACACCACTTCGCGATCGTGTCAATATGGCGGGATGTGATGACTTCATGATGTAACGTTACGGTGTGCGTCGTCATAATGACGCTAAAACTCTGGTCATCTGTGGCGATCGTCACCACTATTTTGGCGTCGATGAAGCCATGTGGCGACGTCACCGCATGACGATTTCCGGCATCGTTCACGCTGACGCCCCCGACACAACGGTCAATTTTAGTGTTTGATGAGGCAGGTAAGGCTTTCGCCTTAATAAGAAGGGCGTCGCGTGGCTCCAGGTGCCCATACAGGGGAAAATTTTGCTGCGCTCGTGCAATATCTTACGACAGAGCCCGATGATGGCACTGAACCCAGTAATTTGCACATAATGCCAGCTGTCTAGAAGATGTAAGCTGTGCTTGTTTGTCTCTTCTCTTGTGTCCCGTTGGTTTGGGCTTCCAAATATTCCACTATGGATGTAAGTAGTGCCGATATTAGTCCAGTCATTAGATTGGATAAACTTTTATTTGGTCATCCAAAACACAGATCACTGTGTCGCGGGCCGCTCCCACGTGGGAACTGAGATGCCGAGTTCCTCAGCCGCCTCGCTGGCTTGCGCGGTTGTGCTTGGAGATGAAAATTACGAACGCGAGTTAGGAGCTCGGTGCTGTTCCTGAAAACCAGAATTTGGCGGAATGGGGTCGTCATATTGCCGGCTTCCTCGCCCCCGCGACGCAGAGAGGCCGCCATGTCGGCCGCCACGGAAGGACTGTGCAGGCGGGTGTCCATGTTGGACTGGGAGCAGTGTTTCAACAACTCAGAGGTGATCAGCTGATCACTATCGCTTTTGCATCTCGTACATTGACCCCTGCTGAACGCAGATATTCAGTAGGAGAGCGTGAAGCTCTCGGGTGTCTTTTTGTCTGTGAGAAATGGCATGTTTACTTGTGGGGCCGGCACCTCACATTACGTACAGATCACCAAGCACTAGTTGCTCTTCTTTCTGCAGGATCCAAAGGCCGCCGCCCCATTCGCATTTCCCATTGGTGTGCCAAACTCATGTATTATAATTTCAGTGTTCAATATTGTAAAGGTTCTAATAACGTGGTTGCTGATGCACTGTCGCTCCTTCCTCTTCAGATACCGGTTACTGAAGAGCGGGGTGAGCAAGTTGTTTCATTGTTACTTCCTGCATTACTAAAGCTGAGCTTCAGGCAGCTGCAGCTGCAGATTCCACTTTGTCTCAAGTTCTCAAATATTTACGTGAAGAATGGTCCTCCAAATGTGCTCTTGCTTCTGAATTCTTGCCTTACTTCGCAGTCCGACAGGAACTGTCCTGTGTCGAGGACTTGCTTTTCCGTGACGAACGCGTGATTCCCCCTGCTTCTTTCCGTAACAAGCTAATACAGCTTGCCCATGAGGCCCATCCAGGCATTGTCCGCACCAAACAGAATCTCCGAGGCAGGTACTGGTGGCCAGCCTTAGACAAGCAGGTCGAGCATGCAGTTTACAACTGCTATATATGTCAGGCAGCTGACAAGTCTGCCAAACCTGAATTTTTCCCGTTGCAGCCAGTCCAGTGGCCTGATCGGCCTTGGCAGAAACTCGCATGGACATCATCGACCCTTTGCATAATGTTCCGCAAAATGCCCGGTTCATTGTTTCTCTCATCGACTACCATTCCAAATGGCCAGAGCTTTGTTTCACACATACGATTACTTCTGAGGTCATCATTGAGTTTCTGTCTTCAATCTTCAGCCGGGAAGGTTTTCCTGATGCCATAGTTACAGACAATGGTCCACAGTTTCAGTCCCAACATTTCGAGGCTTTTCTTTCACAACGAGGAATTCAGCACTTGAGGTCATCAGTTTTCTATCCCCAATCAAATGGGCAAATCGAGCGCTTCAATCGCGTTCTGAAGGAACATATCCAGATGGCCCAATTAGAGCACCATCCCCTCAAGCAAATCTTGACTGAATGTTTAGCTTCGTACAGGTTCACACCACAAGGCACCACTGGAGTGTCTCCTGCTCAACTTCTTTACGGTAGGCAACCGCGAGTTGCTCTCGACATAGTCTCTTTGCCTCGTAACATGGCAGTGTCTTCTCCTGATCAAATCCGTACCAGGGTTTTTTCTCATCAACAAGCAATGAAAAAGTATGTCGACACCCGTCGAGGTGCAAAGCAGTCCAAAGTTCGCCCTGGCGATCTAGTCAAGGTTCGTGTGCCAGGCAAGCGCCCCATGTATCGGGGTCCTTACAAAGTCTTGGGCCAGGTTAGCCCCACTTCTTTTCGCTTAAGTGATGGTAACGTCTGGAATGCTTCGCGCCTTGTTATTTTTCATACGGATTCGCCGTCAACACCTAAAAGTCTTCCCCATCACGTTCCGTCTACGCCTTTCAACTATGCATCAAACTATTACATGCGGCCTCCATGTACAGGCATTTCTTCTTCAAGGGGGGAGGAGTTGCCAGTCGGTGTCGCTGGTTCAATTACACCAAGTCATACGGATCACCTCGAACCTTCAAATACTGCTGAGACCGTTGAACCGGACTCCGGTCCACAAAGTTCTTTCGAAGCTCATGCTGTGAGCTCTGATGAGACCACGAATTTTAACGCTCGTTCAGAGCCTTCACAATCTTCTACTGCTCTTGATGTGTCACATCAGAGCACAAGTGACCAAGGTGCAGAGACACCTGATTCTACAGCCAAAAGGGCCTGCCCTAAGCGGAAGCGGCAGAAGCCGCGTCGGTTCGAAGACTACGTGATGTAGAACTCTTGTTTATTACTGTTAGTGAACATTATTGTTCTGTGAAAAGGTCCAATGCATCCAAATCAATATTGTACTGAGTTGTGCACATTTTTTTCAGTGCATTTTCAGGACTTTCATTGTACATTTTTCAGTGCATTTTCAGGACTCATAATGTGTGAGTTCGGTGTACCATGCTCTAAATTTTCATGTGTTCTAACGTACATACCTTGTATAATACGTTAGTACTGATTATGTATAAATATAAGCAGTGTATAGGTGAACTTCATTCGAGGAGGGCATGATTGTTGTGTTCTGGGTTGTCGGTTTCTGTTTCGGAATGACATGTGAGGATGCCAGGGGCGCCGCTCTGGCATCCAGGATTTCAAGGCGACTGTAAAATAAAAGGAGTGTGCGCTGGGTAAGCGTGGAGTGCGGTTGTTGTTCTTCTCTTCGGCGTTTCGCGCCAACCCACATGTTCGGGCTGGTCGGCGTCCCCGCCGGCCGCGTTCAACTCCGTCGGCCGTCTTCTTCTTCTGCTTCGTCGGGACCAGCCAGTCCCCAACACAGCAGTTACGCCCAACGAGTATAACGTAGCAACCCTTTCTTCTCAGATAGTGCTCAATGTACATTCCAATGGCTGCTAATGGCGAATGAGAGACAGGAGAATTCGGCTTTTAGTTAACGAATCCACTGCGAATTTTTTTATTGTTCGACAACGCACAGGAGAAATCTCCCACCGGTACCACTTTGCAGGTCAAAGCGTAAGACATGTTACGTACTACGAGGAGGAACGAACGGATGTCACTTTAAGGAGCTTCGCCCCTAAAAGTGTGAATTGTCACTGTTATGTAACGCGCTGTGTTTCATGCCAGGTACACAAAACTGTGAAGGCGTGTAGCGTTCTTCTCCAACAAGCAAAACATCTCGATGTTTATTATTACTTTCCCAACATATCCACTGAACACCGTAGAACTCACAGTGCGAATGGGCGACCATAAGTGACCAAAGCACACCTGTAACCAGCCCGTGGTTGTCGCAGAGCCGGGGACGTTCAGTCTAGACGTAGTAAAGAACTCCTCTATGTCTCCTGCTTATGCGGTGCGACGGAAGGTACTTGGAAAGAGAACTGGGGAAGCCTCGCGGGCGAGGCTCATCGCGAGGAGAGAACAAAACAGTTACTGATGCTGAGCGCTAAGTTTGGTCGGCCCAGTGACCGTTCCTCTCCAGCGGGTGTTATTTCTTCGTAAAGCGCTCATGCTGCGGCGTTTGCGTAATTACCTTGCGTGCATGAGCCGCTTATATATATCACCTATTTATGTGTGTGGTTTAACGTCCAAAAATCACGATATGATTATGAGAGGCGCCGTAGTGGAAGACTCCGGAAATTTCGACCACTTGGGGTTTTTTAACGTGCACCGAAACCTGAGCAGACGGGCTTACAGCATTTTCGCCTCCATCGAAATTGCAGCTGCCACAACTACAGCTGAAGAAAGTAATACCGGAAGTGCTCCGAATCTTCCAATGGATGACACCATATGGGTCTCAAAGGAGCGGAGTTTATAAAGAGTATAGTACGACAAGCAAATAGCGCAAGCGCAAGAAGAATGGACTGCAATACGTGATGCTGAAAAAGTCACAGCATATTTACGGAGTGCATGATGATGAATGGTGCGAAACATCAGTCCGTCCGTTCGTTCTTGCTTCCATTCATCCAACCATTCGTGTGTCCGTCCCTCCGTGCATCCGTCCGCGCGTTCATCCATTTGCGCGTCTATTCGTTTGTCCATCCCTGCGTTCGTCTTGCTTCCGTCCCTGCGTCAGCCCATGCGTCCGTCCATGCGTCCATCCATGCGTCCATCCATTCATCCATGCGTCCGTTCGTGCATATGTCTGTCTGTCCATCCATCCATTCGTCTGTCCATCTAGTGACCACTCCAAGTACCGCCATCTCACATATTTTCATGATATATTCAGCGTAAAGAAGTACCGCTATCCACCGGACATTCGGAGGACTAAACGAGAGTTGGCACTCGCGCACTTTCTTACGACCTGCGCTTCGTGCTAACTTCCAACCTTTCACCGCCACTAGTTCGTGGCTATAATCCGCTATATACTAGTTCGCTATATATGGAACTACGGCCCAACCCTCGCTAAACTTTGCTAAAAGGAAGGAGGTTACGCCTAGCGAGTTTAACGTGGCAACCCTTTCTGGTCAGACAGTGTTCAAAGTGCGTCCTTCTCATACTAGACTTTTTTTTAGTGAGCATCAAATTCAAGGCAAATTTTCTGTACATTAAGTCACCAATACTCGTCGCTGTAAGTTATTTATTCAGAAACAACTATATTTTTATGTATGATTAACGTGCGCCGGTTTCCTCCTCAAGTGAAAAGGGTGCGCACATGCCGCTCCTCTAGTCCGGCCATGGAGGTAGCTATCTACTACTACGACGACTACTACATACATCGTGTACGCACGACCCATGGCATAGGGAGCTTTGACCCCGAAAGCAGCAGATTGTATTGCAAACACGCGCTAAAAGAGAGCAGTTCGTGCGAGACACACGTACTTTGTGAGAGCAGCTCGAGCGAAAGACATGCGCCAAGAAGGAGCAGGTTGAGCTAGAGGTGCGTGAAAAGAAAAGGTTATTCGAATTAATGATTTGCGAAAAAAATAAACTGCTGCAAATGAAATATGAGGATTGGCAGCAACGGTTTGAAATGGCAAATACTTAATATGCGTGGTCTGAGAACCTAAGGGTAAACTGGTGGCTGAAGTGTGCTTTGACAGCAGTTACATCGGGAGCAATTGGAATTTCTGTGAGGCTGACCCTGTACCTCGTCATGACCATCGCTAGAGAAAGAAGCTCGGGAAGAGTATGAGAGGGAGGAATGTAGTGAAGAAACTAGAAGGCTTGAGGTGCTTATTGAAGCAGCGGAATGCTTCGTGAGCATGCAACAAGAACGTTCGATTCAGAGTAAAGGGTGTGTTGGAACCTGCGAGAAACCAAGCAGACTTCATGCAGAGCTAAGATTGCCTCTTAATAGCTTCACTGAAGGAGCAGTAAAAGGTCTCCTAGGTAACGCCAGTTAATGCTGTAATGAAAACTCTGATGCCTATACTTTTGTACCCCTGGATGTAGCAACAGGTACAACATGGTTTCCGACCATGAGTACAACTTGCTCATAGAGAGAGAGGGTATGAGTTCACAGGATAGCGTAAGTGCTATTTGTCTCAGAAATCAGGACGTGAGTTCAAAAGCACTCGTCCCAATTAAACAATATCGAGTAGAGGTGGGTTCGTTAGTAGATGAAAATGTGGCCAGACAGAATGTCCATTCTGAGAAGATAAGCAGCGTTGGACACTGTGCAAGATTGGTTGAACCAGAACTAGAAGGCGATGACCAATTTCAGAAATCGGTCAGTTAGTCAACGAACTTGATCCCCAAATTGTCCTGAGGAGCCGGTGCCCCTCAAGAGGGCGGGTCGGCTGCGGGCCGCACCCACGCTGAGACGGAAAGGCCATGTCCCTCTATCAAAATGCGGGTCCTCTAGACAGCCCGAATTTGGACATCCTGGTCCGAGCTGGAGATTGCAGTAATCCAGGAGTTCTCTGTGCTGAGAGGCTCGCCATCGCGCAGCGCCGTGCATCGCCAGAGCATGTGATAAAACGTTCATCGTCTCTCATCGCAATCAGGGCAGTGAGGCTTTATGCTGTCAATAAATTTAACTAATGGCGACGGGTAAGTACCAGTTTGCTGCATTCGTGAAGTGATTCACTGGGCCCTCGAGAGTAGCGGGTGTGGGAGCGGGAACCTACACCTGGACAATTGATAGTGCTTGCATATTTGGTTAAAGAAGAGGAGGGAATCAAGCTGCTGGATGCCTTCCCCCAAATTAGAGGCCGAATGCCCGTCACAGTGGGACAATGCACGCGCGCGGGCATGAGCAGACTCACTGGCATTAGGGATACATCCTTGCCCATGTGGGCCGGAAACCAGGTGATGTGACCATTGATTGCAGTGCGATTTGAAATTTTGGTAAGAATATGGGCCACCTGTTCCAAACTGACCCCGTCATCAATGTTCATACAGCCGCCCGAGAGTCAGTGAAACAGCATGTGCGCGTGAAAACAGCCACGACCAGTGCTATATTATTCTGCAGGCCACAGCAGGCCACAGAGCGATAACCCCGGAGGGTCACCTCTGCTTTAAGGGTCTCCTGGAGGAGTATTGCGGCTGGCGTACTCGCCTGCGAGCTAACGAAGTGCTGCAAGACTGCCTTCCTCCTGAGGTAGCTCTCGCAATTCCACTGCCAAATTAATAATTCCTTATTTACCTGCGCCACGATTGCTACTTAAGTTTTGTTCTACCACCGCCACCCTTGCAAAGAGGGTCTGGATGACAGAGCTCACACCAGCAATGGCGTCCTTAATTTTATGGACCACTCTTAAAGTCACTCGGCTTAAAGCTACTGAACTCCTTCTCGAAATCTACCGGAGGCTCAGCGGCCTTTCGCTTACCACTCTAGGTTGCGCGTCTGCCTGCTGAACATTCACTGCCACGTCCGCCATGTCTTCGCGCTGTCTAAGCTCCTCAGCTAGAGCTTTAATCTCCTGAAGCTCACTCCTCAGAGTTGCACTCTCGCGATTCAGCTGCTTTATCCTAGCGGTATCTTGCTCTGGAAGCTGGCACTGCATGATAGTCCGAGATTCACGTTGTTGACCCACTCGATCAGCCCAGGTAGGTCCTTGCTGAATCCGGACACAGGAGGCCGACCAATTCCTTGAGCGAGAGCGGTGACCCGCAACCCACACAAGGGTACCAGGTTCATCCCCCTGGTTGAACCCAGACCAGGCTGCTCTCTGTGGCACGAACTCCCCACGCTGCTTGTTTGCTCTTCGGCGTCATTGCCTTCTATGCCGAACGATGTAAGTGACCTGGTACCTCCTTTTGCAGGGCCGATTCGCCATCGGTGCGCTCCTCCACAGATTGAGCAAGTTGGCTAGCAAATGTGATTTTCAGAAGGTGATTAGACCCCACAGTTCCTGCAGGTGATGACGGTAGGAGCGGGACAAACGTCCGAGCGATGCTCCAGCTTACCGCAGGTTCGACAGGCGTCGACCTGTCGTCGGTAGAAGATGCACCGGATCAAGATCATTCCACACATAACGTAGTTTGGAACTTTAATTCCTTCAAAGAAGGTGATTACCGTCGGCGTTTGCTTGATGCGCCGTACTACGAGAACCTTGGGATTTAATGCGTGCACGAAGAGCTCACCAAGCCGGTCGTCAGAGAGGACAGGGTCAATACCCCAAACAACTCCTCTGCACGTATTCCCGGACGGCGTCACGTAAGTTGACACTACGTGGAGCTTTTCTCCCACCAAAATTCGCTCCACTTTAGCGTAGGACTCCGCGTTCCTAGCGTGCGGCGTGCTGATCACAAAAATGTTCTGTTTTGTTAGCACAAACAATATCCTCCTCAGCCTGTGGTGGGCCGAGACAAGCAGCCATCATTAAAGCTTCGGTAACCTTAAGTCGACTGACCTTGCACACGTCCATACCTCCATCGGGGCGAACGACATCCCGGTAGTGATCTTTAGGCAATCACGGCAGACGCGACGCCAGGATGAGCTTTTGTATTGGCCCCTTCGGGTGCACTGGGCGGGCGACGCTATAGTACCGGCATTGGTGCCAGGGCTGTCACTAGACGTAAAATCCTGACGCCACTTCTTCCGTGAGTGGGCAACAATCCATCCGGAAGCTTCATTATCCTGCCTGGACATCTCTTCGCCGAAGACCATCTCCTCGAGCGGCATCTTCGCAGCGTTTCACTTGGCAGGCTAAGAAAAGCGCTACCGTAACACAGAGCAAAAACCTCAATAAAAGGACGAAAACGTGGTTTACCCGCACAAATTGGGTATCCCCTTGATCCTCGAGGTGAATTCGTTCATATGAGTCAAAAAAAATCACGTCGATCGGCAAACTGTCCGCCAAGAACACTTAAAAAAGCAGGCGCCAATTCGAGCGCATCTGTCTGGTGTCTCGCTATAGGAAACGAAGCAATTGAAGCTCGGGTTGCAGAAGGCAATCAAAGTATGTGTTGGTTAAATTGTGAGACAGAGGAAATCGTTCGGCTGAAGGAAGATGTTCAGACGCTCTCGTGTGGGTTGAATCTCTGCTTCGTTCGGGCGTGGAATTCCATTCAGTGTCCGGTCTGTTTCACGTGGGTCTTTAGACACGTGTCTCACCGAACACGCTTTAAGGCGTTGAGCTTGCATTGGTGTTATAAACAAGTGAGGAAGGACATGCGTCCTATAGGGAGCTTGCATGAATGGCGGCGACGCTATAGACTCTGGGTAGGCAGCCATTTTTTTTTTGTCAGAGACAGCCGGGGAGTGCAGCAGCGCCATCGTGTTTGCAAGCGTTGGAGTAGCTTGCAGGCGTGATCGAGTGCGATCGCGACGCAAATTTAACTCCAAGAAGTGTCGTGCACGATATCAGCCTCACCGCAAGACTACACCGCAACGCTGTGCCAGAAAGACCTCGAGTGCTACGAGAAGAGACGAGAATTTGCTACGAGTGAGGATCCACTCTTCGTGCGGGCGACTGTGTAAGCGACGTGTTTTTGTGGCGGCGCATCGACAGCTCCAGTATTCATGAACTTTTCGTTTCGAGGACGAGTTTGAAAACACGGGAGCAGATCAAGCCCAAAAAAGCCCTCAAGGGTCATAAGTGTGTGTAGAGTGGACGGATACGGGAGCCGTGGGTGAAGAAAGTCACTGCCGACACCGTTGACGTCGTCACTTCAGTCATCATCATCAGCCTGGCTACGTCCACTGCAGGACAAAGGCCTCGCCCATGTTCCGCCAATTAACCCGGTCCTGTGCTTGCTGCTGCCAATTTATACCCGGAAACTTCTTAATCTCATCTGCCCACCTAACCTTCTGTCTCCCCCGAACCCGCTTGCCTTCTCTGGGAATCCCGTCAGTTACCCTTAACGACCAGCGGTTATCCTGTCTACGCGCTACATGCCCGGCCCATGCCCATTTCCTCTTCTTGATTTCAGCTATGATATCCTTAACCCCCGTTTGTTCCCTAATCCACTGTGCTCTCTTCTTGTCTCTTAAGGTTACACCTACCATTTTTCTTTCCATTGCTCGCTGTGTCGTCCTCAATTTAAGCTGAACCCTCTTTGTAAGTCTCCAAGTTTCTGCTCCGTAGCTAAGTACCGACAAAATACAGCTGTAATATACCTTCCTCTTGAGAGATAGTGGCAATCTACCTGTCATAATTTGAGAGTGCTTGCCAAATGTGCTCTACCCCATTCTTATTCTTCTAGTTACTTCAATCTCGTGGTTTGGCTGCACGGTTATTACCTGCCCTAAGTAGACATAGTCTTTTACCATTTGAAGTGCACTATTACCTATCTCGAAGCACAGCTCTTTTCCGAGGTTGTTGTACATTACTTTCGTTTTCTGCAGATTAATTTTAACACTGACCTTTCTGCTCTCCTTGTCTAACTCCGTAATCATGAGTTGCAATTCGTCCACTGAGTTACTCAGCAATGCAATGTCATCGGCGAAGCGCAGGTTACTAAGGAACTCTCCATTAACTCTTATCCCTAACTGTTCCCATTCTAGGCTTCTGAAAACCTCCTATAAGCACGCAGTAAATAGCATTGGGGAGATTGTGTCCCCCTGCCTTACACTCTTGTTGATTGATATTCTGTTGCTTTCTTTATGAAGCACTATGGTAGCAGTTGATCGCCTGTATATTTCTTCCAAGATGTTTATATATACTTCATGGACGCCCTGATTCCGCAGTGTCTGCATGGCGGCTGATATTTCTACTGAATCAAACGCCTTCTCGTAATCTATGAAGGCTATGTATAGTGGTTGGTTATGTTCTGAGCATTTCTGTATTACCTGATTGATAGTATGAATGTGGTCGATTGTTCAACAATCAACAATCGTCCCTTAAGTAAGGCGTGTTAATTTGAGGAGCGCTCTTCTCGTGCACGTGTGTCGTACTCTACGTCGAATAACAGCACAGTGGTATGCGAGCAGGCTTCGCTGTTCCCGGCCATGTATGTGCAGCGCATGGCAAGGACCTCACCATCACTCTAGCCCATGAACAAGTCGTCGACGGCGGCTTGTTAACACACTGGAAGTTTAACCTGAACAGAAACAAACATTAGCATCTACGGCAAAATCAAGCGATTTAACACCTCTTACTCGAGTGACGACGATCACGGTATCGGCGGCGAATTTCTTCATTCACGACTCCCACAACCAGCCACTCGTCACGAAGTTGTGGTCCTTGATTGCCTTTCTCGACTTCAACAGCTCCCGGATAAACAAACTCGCCCTCGGAACGAGAAATTCATGAATATCGCAGGTGTCGACGCGCGGACACAAGTGCACGTCACTTATCCTGTCGCCCACACGAAGGGTGAATGGGTCCACTCGGGGCAAATTATCGTCTCTTCTTCGTACCGCTTGAGGTCTCCCTGGCACAGCGTTGCGGTGTAGTCTTCCGGTTAGGCTGGCATCGTGCACGACTTTTCTTGGAGTTAAATTTGCGTCGCGATCGCACTCGATCGCGCCTGCAAGCTGCGCCAACGCTCGCAAACACGACTGCGCTGCTACACTTTCCGACCACCTCTGACTAAAAAATGGCTGCCTACCCAGAGTGCATAGCGTCGCCACCGTTCATGCAAACTCCCTGTATGACATCCGCGGCTGCTCAACACACCCTTTGAGAGATGTCAGATGCATTGGCGTTCTTTCCACCGCGGCCAAAGGTTGGCTTGAAGGAAAAGTTCTCTCAAACGCTTCTGATGCACTGCAGGCGGAGTCGATGCCACCAGTGGACTCTCGATGATGATTGATGATTGATATGTGGGGTTTAACGTCCCAAAACCAGCAAATGATTATGAGAGACGCCGTAGTGGAAGTCTCCGGAAATTTCGACCGCTTGGGGTTCTTTAACGTACACCAGAATCTAAGCACACGGGTCTACAGCATTTTCGCCTCCATCGAAAATGCAGCCGCCTCAGCCGGGACTCACCAGTTGACTGTCGGTATTTGTTCAATTCAGCTTAGTGCATCGGCTGGGCGTCCAAGCAGCTACTGGCAGATGTAAAACAGGCGTCAGGTCAGCGTTGCTCTGTTGTATAAGAAAGAAACTTGACGCTCATTTTGTATGGGACGCCATCACTTGAGCATGAAGTTTAATAAACGGTTGCTATTTCAACAGGTAGTGGCACTGGGTATGACCTTGCATTGGGCCTGTACGGTCAGCTTATTCACAGATATTCTGGTTCGGTGTAATGAGTTGTAAATTTCTTTTGGGTATTCACTTATCAGTGCTTTGAAAGCTTCAGATAAAATGAGCTGTCTAGATAATCATTTTTTCTATGTGTGTTTGTTAGGCCCAAAATAATGCATGTAAACATGTGACCAGCCTGCGGGACAATACGGGTTTAATTGTTGTGAATGCACGATAGGAGTGTAAATGGGCCAATATGCAATGGTTAGGATTGTATTAACACAGAGTTACCAAAACATTTCAACCTTTGTTGTTAATCATGTGGATATGCAATTACACTGTTACAGGTTCCAAACTATTTTGTTGACTGTGGTAAAGCACTGATGACCACTGGGTGTGTGGAAATTTGTCAATGCGGACTTAGAGTGGTGTGCAGTGAAGTGGTGAAATGTTTCGCTCACCAAGAGATAGTTTCTCGAGGTGAAAAGCTTCCCGAAAGGGGGGGCTTTCTGTGATGAATGTGTTGCGCTTTCGAAGAGCGCGCCTTTGAAAAGTGCACGTCACAAAAAAGGAAGAGATGAGAGTGTGCTGAGTAGACGACGGGGAATACATCGCGTGCGAGAGCAGGAAGATTCGTGGAACAACGTGAACAAAATAAAAGAGAACTAATGGGCAGCGGCCATGAAGTCTCGACGTAACCAATCTTTACGAGACAAGTGGGCCGGAGTTCAAGGAAGATTCCGAGCCACAGGAGAGCTTGAAGAAGACGTGGCGAGTGGAAGGTTGTCACCGGACCGGGCGCTGTAGATGGCCATCGGGTTTCAGACCTCCAAGACTTGCGAGTTGGCGCGCATGTATATTCTTACAACTCTAACAGCAATTATACAGTTGGGTTTACCAAAGTGAGTACTGTCTGATGTTAAGTTCGTATATAGTGAATGCGTTTCGAAACTCATACGTGGTAAGCGGCTGCGATGAAAAAAAAAATGTTGACAGAAGGACGGCATTAGGCTAATTAACAGTGAAGCGTCATGTAAGAGTCGAACACCTGATTTTTGACACAAAATAGAGTACCTATAAAATAGAGTGAGTCTTGCTACGTAATTGTCATAATTTTGTGCATTTTTCTACCACATTATGATGCAGTAGGAAAATTTCAAAGAACCATTTCCCAATATATTGGTACAAGGAGCTTGGACGTGATCATCCAAAGTTCCCGGACAAAAAAAAAGAAAAATAAGTTGAAGTAAAGCAGTGCACATATGACAGACACTGTAGTTGTATACTTACGTGCTTGTTTTAGTCCCGGGGTGAGTTATGGCGCGATATAAAGTAAGCTACTCAACCTTCAAGAAGACACGTACGGACTTCATGCCACCGGACGTTCACGTGCACCTCCTGCTTTACGTTTTGTTTTTATTTCGAGAAGGTGTTCATCAAGTACAGACACCCTCGATTACAATTTCATACAGCGTTTACTTTCTGCTATGCAGTGCTGTTCATACGCATTTTTATTGTTCTTGTCGGCAGGATGTACTATGTAACACAAAAGAATTCTCATAGCGGCACGCTAATAATCCGAACGTTACATAGCTAATGACTTCGGGTGAGATTACCAGTAGCCTAGTGTTTCCTGGATTTGGTGATAAATGACAATTCTCGCTTTTCACCGGGTCATGGTTACTTTTGGTCTGCTGCCATGAGAATAATGAATTATTATTCTGCATGATATAAATGGAATGGTTAATGTTACAAGTCGTTTTATTTAAGCTAATTACTAATACTACTAATTACTAATATTTACTAATATTCCCATCTGTAGTTTTACGTCCCATAACCACGATATAATTATGAGAGATGCCGTAGGGGCTGGGGGCTCCGGAAATATCGACCCCTGGTGTTGATTACCGTGCACTAACATCCCGCAGTACGCGGGCCTTCAGCACTACGCCTCCATAGAAATGATATCGCCAGGACCGGAATTGAACCCATGACCGTCAGGTCAGTGGTCAAGCACGTTTTTATTCTAAATAAGTGATTGACTATTAACGTGGAAAACGCTATTTTATTTATTTATTTATTTATTTATTATATACAGACCATCATGGAAGACATTACGGTCCTTAAATTGTTTCTCTGTGTCGATTTTTTACCGAAACTTATTTACTTATTCTGCATGTGTATTTCAGTAAAACATAGCCTTATTTTCATTACACATCGTGTGGTCACTACTATTATTTTGTACGTATCTTAAGCACGTTTTTTCTCTATTTTGCTGTTCATTTTATTTATATTTTATGTATTTTATATCGAGACCTTTAATTCTAGAATGTTGCCATGAAAAAATTCTTTCTGTGTATTTTACCTTGCCGTGGTGGTCTAGTCGCTTAGGTACTCGGCTGCATACCCGCAGGTCGTGGGATCAAATCGCGGTTGGAACAGCTGCATTTTAGATGGAGGTGAAAAGGCTGCAGGCCCGTGTGCTCAGATTTGGGCGAAACCCAGGTGGTCAAAATTTCCGGAGCCTTCCACTACGGCGTCTCTCATAATCACATGGTGCTATTGGGACGTTAAACCCCACATATCAATCCATTTTTCTGTATACTTCTCCTTTTATTTAACCCCACCCACCGAAGCACGGTAAACTGAAACTGAACCTAAAAAGCCGCCAACCCTCGTATATTGCAGTAGAAAAGCGAACTTGCAGAGCTGGCAACACTCGCAGCATGATAAGAGACAGAGAATAGGAATATAAGAAAAGCAGGCAGGTTCACCGGGGCTGAGCCAGGTAGGCTACCCTGTACGGGCAAGGGGGGCGCAACGTTATAGAGCAGACGAGAAAATTCACTGTTTGAGCCGACGTAACAGGTTCACGTTTGACATTGCAAACGACGAATCAGACCGGTGTTCTTGAGAAAACGCATCAGCTATTCCGTTGCCTTTCGGAACTGCGATGGGCAGCCCCTTGGTCCCAATACAATCTCGACAGTGAAATCGTTTCCGTCCAGTTGATGCAGAAAAGTGCGCAATTGAGGTGCTCTCTTAAATGGTGAAATCTGAAGCGCCTACCACATTCGCCAGAGCTCGACTGATTCACTGGAATTTTACACAGCTAAGCGATTTCATTTGTACGCTCTTTGTCCATAGTTTTTGATAAAGCGTGTTTAAGGGCAGGTTGGCACCTGCGTGTGCTTCCGACTCTTCCTCTTCACTCACAGAATATTTGTCATAAAAAAGGTGACAACAGTCAGCGAGCTGTAAAAACACATGAATGGACTCCTCCGGCCCGGATGGTATATCGACCAAGGCCCTTCACAAGCTTGATGCATGACGATTCAGTTGAGACCATGAAGGATATGATCCATGCAGCACGGAGAGAAGGCAGGGTGCCAGAGCAGTGGAAGCTGGCCAACACGATCCTCATTCCTAAGCCAGGAAAGTCCTTTAACTTAGACAACATGATGTCAATATCCTTGACATCACGCATCGACACGGTTGCAGAACATGCCATTCTGTACAGGATAAACAAGTACTTGGAAAATAACGACATCTATACACACAATATGGTTGGATTCAAGGGAGGGCTATCCACATAAGCTGCAATGAAGCTTATCAAACACCATGCCATCGACAACGAAATCAGAGACGTGAGAGCCATTCTCTGCCTAGGTCTAAAAAAGCGTTGGACAACATTTACCACTCATTCATACTCGAATCAATTTCTAAGCTTGGTCTAGGGAAAGTCTTCTATGACTACGTATGGTCCTTTCTTACACATCGAAAAGCCGTGATGAAAATTGCAGATATCGAGACCGCAGCAATCGCACTAGAAGCAAGGGGCACGCCGCAAGGGGCAGTGATTTCACCAATGCTGTCCAGCATTGCCATGATAGGGCTGTCAAAGTAATTATCAAGCACCAAAATATTGAAGCACAGCATCTACGCAGATGACATTACCATCTGGTGCACAGAGGGAGTGAGGGGCAGACTGAGAGCGCCCTGCAAGAGACGATTGACGCTGTAGAAGAGTACCTTCGTCCTTCTGGGCTCAAGTGCTCCTCGAGCAAGTCAGAACTCTTACTGTATCAGAGTACAAGCTAGGGACCAAAGCTCAGGGGACGGAAGCCGTTAAACCAGACAGACATTCACCTCTGTGCAAATCAAGGGGATGCCATCCAGAGGGTCGAGTCCATCAAAGTCCTGGGTATGTTGATGGAGTCTACCAGCGCTCAGCGAATATATAGCCAAATTAACTTGGAAAATAGACAGTGCGGTGCACCTGATACGCAGAGTGGCCAACAAAAGAAATGGGATCAAGAAAGACAACCCTATCCGGTTGATGCTGCATTTGTTCTTAGCCACTTCACGTACGAAGCAGCAATGCACAACTAGTGTAGAGCAGAGTCCGAGAAACCGACTGTGCTCTACGGGAAAGTTATCAAGAAGGTCCTGGGCCTACCCATGCACACCAGCACTGATCGTGTACTCGAGCTTGGCATTCACAACATGCTCGAAGAAATAGCAGAAGCCTAAGATAGAGCACAGTTTGCAAGGTTATCTACAGCAAGGTCGGGGAGGATAATCCTGCAGGAGCTGGGCCAGCACCCAATGACGATTAGACTCAAGTACAGTGATGTCACCGACAACATCAGGGAGAATATCACGGTATCTTTTATACCACGAAACATGCATCCAGAACACAACAAAGGAAGAAGAAAAGTGAGGGCCAGGTCTATACTTTGTTAAGTCTCAGACGAGAAATGAGAAGTATTTGTTGATGCGGCTTCCTACGCCAATGGGAAAGCTTTTGTTGCAGTGGTGGTCGATGAGGCAGGCCTTCTCGTAACTCAGTGACGGTCAGGACAAAGACCTAGTCATTGCGGAACAGGTGGCCATCACCTTATCACACAAGATGGATAATATTGAAGTCGTCTACAGTGATTTAATGGCAGCACTACGGGCCTTCGCAAAGAGAACGGTCTCAAAAAGCGGTGTGAATACGACATGGCAAGGACATTACGCATCATCCTCTGAGGTGGTTCCCAGCTCACCTTGGACAAATCAATGACTCCCCTCCCGATCTCAATGAAGCAGCACCACGAGGCGGCGCAAGACCTCTCCAACCACACTTCCCCGGGCATACGTTCTACCAGTGAAGGGGATAACCGGGATATTCTAACAACAAATAACGAGCTCACTAAACATTTCTACCTGTCCAGAACAATTTTCCTTCCATCTCACAAAAATCTAACTCGGCCCCAAGCACTTACATTAAGGATTTTGCAAACGCCGATGTACCCTGCTTTGAAAATGTTACACATCATGTACCCTGACCTATACCCAAGTAATCTTTGTCCACATTGTGGGAAAATAACTTCATTAAAACATATGCTCTGGCAGTGCACCAAATTCGCTCATTTACCGAACATCACCTCTGCCAGATGGGAGGCGGCAATCCGCAGCTCATCCTTGGCAGATCAGCTCTGGACTGTCCAGAGCTGATCTGCCAAGGATGACAACGAGCACTAGCCACTGAGGCCCTCCACTCCGCTTCGTCCATGCCCCACCAACGAGGCGACGAGCACGAGCCCCCGCGGCGCTCCGCGCCCGCCGCTCTGCTTCGACCATGCCCACGGAGGAAAAAAAAGTAAAAAAGGGAGCGTGACGTCACACGGCCATTCTTGGCAAGCCGTACTGTTTTGAAGCCAGCATTTTCAACCCAACACGGGACGTTTTGCGCAAAATCACGCCAGCAACGAGACCTGCCGATACTTTGGAGTACGGCGACTGGTAGCTTTTAAGCGAAATGCGTTGGTTTGGCGCAGACCTGTCGGCTCACGCAGGAAGTTCAAAAACAGAACATCACCGAGACTACTTAAGCCTACCACAAGCTCTGACGTTTTGATCACGTGTTGGGTCGACACGGCGGGCTTCACTTGTGTGACGTAACGCTCCCTTCTTTCATTTTATTTCTCCATGTCCATGCCCCACCAACGGTCCGCCACGTAGGGCGACGAATCGGGAGATTGAAAGAGACACTCCTTTTTCGCGCACCCAGGCACAAACCGCGCAGCAGCCAATCGGAGAGTAGCGGTACAGTGCCCTCTAGAATATCATCATTCAACTGCAGTTTGTATGTACTTCTATGAGACAGCGCTGTATATTTTACTGTTCGGGAGATACTGCCTTTCTTTGTTTTAGATGCGGAAGCATCTTATACTCGCGCCTTGTAATGCGCCGTCCGCGCCGTCCGCGCCGTCCGCACCGCTTCTCAAACATTCGACAGCTGACGCGCGCGCATGCGCCGTCGCGCCGTCGCCCACCATCTGTGCCGCGCGCGCTTCTCCTTCGAGAACATTCGACAGCTGACAGCGCATGCGCCGTCGCGCCGTCGCCATCTGTGCCGCGCGCGCGCTTCTCCTTCGAGAACATTCAACAGCTGACAGTGCATGCGCCGTCGCGCTGTATATGTACTCAAGGTCGGCGCTCGCTCGCTCAGTTGCCGCTCGTCGGTTGGTTTGTACGGCGCGTCGACGTCCAAGGTCGCGGTGAAATGAATTCCAACGAATCCACAAACACAATGATCGACGTCCCTTCGACCAGCGCCACCCTTTCGCATACGTGTGTACGTGTTCACTCATTTAACACCCCCTCCTACAACCACGTTAACCAATTTAGCCATCGACCCAAGTAAGTCGCAATTTAACACCCCATTTCACAACCACGTTAACCAATTTAGCCATCGACCCAAGTAAGTCGCACTTTAACACCCCGTTAACCAATTATATGCTCCGCATCCTGCTCAGTGTTCCCCCGAAAGAAGCTGCGGGCAATTTTTTTTCGTCTCTTCTTTTCTTGGTTACGCTTGACGCAGGACAACGTTAGGCTAAGAGGAGCTTCATCCCTAAAACAAATGGCTTTGTTCGGTCGCGACAACAATTTGTGATGCAGGTTCTCATAGAGCGAAGCTCCTTAAGCTTTGGGTCGTTCGTCCTCGATGTAGCCACTTATCGTTTAGTTCTTGGAATGTCCGCTAGATGGCGGTACTTCCATATAATGAATATACGATGAAAATATATGAGGTCTGTCTGTCTGTGTGTCTGTCTGTCTGTCTGTCTGTCTGTCTGTCTGTCTGTCTGTCTGTCTGTCTGTCTGTCTGTCTGTCTGTCTGTCTGCCCGTCCATCTAGTGAACGCTTTATCTTCACTAGATGGTGGTCCATCTAGTGAAGATGTACCACCATCTCGCATCTTTTTAGCATACATTAATCATATACAAGCACCACCATCCAGCGGACATTCCGACAACTAAACAGGAGGTGGCTACCTACTACTACTACTTCTTACATTGAGGACACATGACCCATGGCTTAAAGAGCTTCGCTCCTAAAGAAAAAATTGGTTCCAGACCTGCATGTTACACCGCAAATGTAGCCGAAAGAGGATAGTCTTGCGTCTGGAGAGAGTAAACAAAACATTTATTTGATGTTCTGCGCTAGAAAATCGGTGAATGGTATTCTGGAGGTGCTGCGTTTTAGAGTGCCTCTAGCGTGTAGCGGAGGCGAACGAGCGCATCGAGGCACGTTAGACACAAGCGCCATCTGGCAATTATCTTCGAAAACGAAGGCGTGCAGCCCGCGGAGACAGATGCCCACCAGTCTCGGAGGTGATAAGGTGTAGAACGCAAAGCAACGGGCAGGTGCCACCACCCAGACGTCGTAGCAAAGCGTTGGAAACACCTTTTTGAACATCGCGTTGCCCTGTCAGCGCAGCGCGATAAAAGCTACATTCATTGGAGTTACTTGTTTGTGCCTCTTCTAGTATAAAGGCAGACACACAAAACTTTGAAGCGTTGTTGTGGTGTCTCAGATATGCGCAATTATTGCTTTTTAATTGACAATCGCCCAACTACGAACGCTAAACCTTGAGAATTATTGGTGGGTGCTGTGAATGGTGTTGGCCGTTCGCTGTCGTCTGAGGTGTCGTTAGGGCAAACAAACAGACAAATGTGCAGACGGACAGACAAACCAAAATTTTTTCGTCGATGGTCCCCAAGAAAGCCTATCGTCTTTAAAAGAGCTAAAAAACAAACTGACTCCCATCAGAAATGTAACTAAGAAGTGTGGCAGCTTGGGCTAGTTGGTATGGCATGACGATGGTTATAGCGCGAGAACAAAACGACGACACAGAGACAAGAAGGACATGAAGGACCTGGTCCTTCGTCCTTCGCTATAACTATCGTCATCCCATCAGAACTTGTGCACAAAAGAATTCTGGTCTGAGAGTAACCAAGCACAGCGATGACGACTTGAGAACGGGTCCCTGAACAATTGGCGTACCCAAAGACGTGATATGTCGGTGAACACTGGTATTGTTTTCGCTGGAGAAACAAAGCATTTTTTTGTTTTTTTAATAACTCGAAGAGGTTGGACAAACTTTCTCTATACATTGCTGTTTAGTTTTTAAAGATAACAGATCTGTGCGATCACCTGTAGACTGGATGTGTTTTCTGAAGTGTGTGCGTGTTTCTGTTGCTCCCCCTCTTTCACCCCTCTACCCTTCTTCCTAGCATACACATCTTTGGCTCACGTGTGATATTATTTGTCGACATGTCGACCAGCCCGCGTGCAACTGGCAGAGTCCATTGATGCGCTCCGCATTGCTCGACAACGACTCTTGAGTGTAGCAGCTGTCAAACAAAAAGAAAAAAATGCAGTCTGGGTGCTCAGTTGTTGCCTCCATCCTTTTGAGCTTGATATACCTTACTAGCGGATGCTAATTCAAGAAGAATACGTGGCAATGGCTGAAATCATGAGAACTACTATATATTGCCAAATCCTGTTAGATGCTTTATGTATTTAATGAATGTTCGGCCGTCTCTATCATTTTCCTCAAAGTAGGATAACATACTATTTTTTCTAGACTATCTAAATTTTCTGCCTTTCCTCTGACTCCCATTCAGCCTTCCTTTGATTATAATGGCTGTACTGATGGCGTTATATCAGTGCAGATCTATAAGAATAAAATGCCATGAAAGCTACAGAATCCTTATTCTTGCATTGAAGAGAGACATGAGTCGCAATTTCGCATATATTTTGCTGTATAAGTTTAGAAAACAAGTGTTAACGCAATAAATAAATCATATACATTTAGGAAGCACCAATCAAGAAGGTGCAGCTTCGCCCAGCAGACGTTGGCCATGTAATCCTCAATCGCGCCTCCTATTTACGAACCAGGTAAACATACTATTTTTCCCACTCATGCACTGACTAGCAAGTTATATTGATAGCCTAGTTAAAGCTTGTGCAGCGACGTCCTCTCTGTTTACATCGTATCAAATTTGACATCGCTTTAGCCATCTGGTACATAGACCACCATTTCACCCAGGCTGACTCTCCTAGCCCAAGGAGCGTGCTTAATTTTACGTTTCGGCAACGAACCACGTGGGAGGCCGGTCGAATACAACTATTGAGAAAGAAATAGCGCACTCGTAGCCAGGAGATAGCGTATCTAAGATGCGGCCGTAAAGTCTGCGGCAAGAGAGTAAGATATATGAACCCGTCGGACTCTTGGGTTCTTGAATCTTACGCTCGGCCACTCTTTCAGGATGAACATTCGTACACGCTTGGTAGAAATAAAAGGCAGGTGGAACTGTTTTCGGTTAGTCCGGACTTGCCATTTCTATAGCTCTCTTTAATGAGACGTGGGAACTCCTTCTCGGACACTACGACTCTCCGACCAGAATATAATGATATGAAATGAAAAGATACGCGTCTCTCTAATGGTGGTCATATGTTTACCCCCCTCCCCTCTTTTTTTTTTAGAGTGTAGGCTTTCTTACGTGGCCTCCATTTCTTGAGCTTAAGAGGAAGAAATATGACGTGGATTATCTTCAATAAAAAAAAATAAGACGCTGTGGTAGGCGCAGCTTTCACTTTTGACAGGAATGTGGCTATGTGTTCTTCCTCAGCACGCATACTCGGCGTCATAGGCGTGTTCTAGGAAGGGAGGGCGCCAAATCTTCAAGCCCCCTCTCCCCCCTGAACGTCGCAGCACGCCTATGCTGGGCGTGGGAGACAATAGTGGAGATCGATGTAAGTAGCACTCGTCGAGCTTAGCGCATAAGCTATATATACCAGGAAATAGAATAACAAATTGGTATGCTTTTGACAGAACACGATGTTATCGCTTAACACCCGGTTAGTCAAGTGGAACATGGCATGATCATTGACTCCGCCTCAAGATTTTTTCCTCTATTTGTTCGACGAGAGAAAGAGAGACGTCTTCGCCGCTGCATTATAACAGACGCCGAGACTTCGAGTAAGTAGGGATCTGCACGACAACTTTGCCCTAGACTTGCCCTTCAGGTTTTTCTGATCTTAATGCTTAGCTGTTTCGTACAATAGCCTTATTTTATGGCGCGAAAGATTGCCAAAGTACGCGTGCTACAATTTTTCAACACCTACATTGCTGACGATTGTGCGTCTGGCTTTTTTCTTTAGAACCTTTGAGTTCTAGTATGAGCTTTTATTTATACGTCTCTACTTCACACTCCATTACTTGACCATTAGGCAGCAGAAACGTGTGCTGGGGACTTGGCAGCTGTTTTAGCAACAGATATTTTTTTCTTGGCAATCAGAGGATTAAAATGCACCGAGGAAACGTCGCTTGGAATAAACTTTTATGCATGTCCACGATTTGAAATGTCCTGCCTCTCATAAAGGATTGAAGTTACGAAAAAGCCTGATTTCTGCAACTCACTCGATAATAAGGCGAAGCCTAGAGGGCATAGAATGAAGTGCAGTAAAATACAGAATGAATCAGGAAAAGGATGCCTGCTCCTCGGGATTAGTCTCGAAGCAGGGTTACCAAGTACACTTGTGATAAGCGTATTAGGGCTTCTTTTTTTCGCCCAGTGGCTTGTCGCGTGTTATGGACATATTTCTATTTCTCCAACAAATATCGTTTGTTTAGTGATGATTGCGTTCACCAATTGCACGTTTATAGATCACTTTAAGTAGCTTGCTGTTGAAATCAGAAAAAAAAAAGGTTGGGAGAATGAACACGCTACGTCAATCATGCACAGGCAAACATGCACTCATCCGAATAGAGGCTACCCTAGAGGCATGTGTGGGGTAGTCGATCGTAGTTCCGCCTATCTTCACTGTGAAAAATGGTTAAAGTGGTTTTTCCACACCCTTTCATGCTTGAGCGACATTTTCCTGACAGAAAATTTGAAAGAATAGCAAAGTTGTTTGAATTTCCTGATACATTCAATAATGAAATAATCAATTAAATTCATCTGGGTCTCGCGAAAGCCGTGCCGATTTCGGGGGACTGCTTCCAGTATAATCATTTGCTTGTTAGCTGTCATCTGGAAACTGCCACCGAGTGCCAGGTCAGGTCACCTCCCTCGTCACCAGAGAGCGAGAGAAAGAGAGAAAAAGAAAACATTTATAGGTGGTCAAAGACTGAACGCGGAAGGTCCCTTATTCCAGGAACCCTCTGGCTTACCACCTTTCGTATCCGTGCGACGAGTTGGCGCTGTTCGTCACTAGTGTCTAACACACACACACACACACACACACACACACACACACACACACACACACACACACACACACACACACACACACACACACACACACACACACACACACACACACACACACACACACACACACACACACACACACACACACACACACACACACACACACACACACACACACACACGCACGCACACACACACACACACACACACACACACACACACACACGCGCGCGCACGCACACACACACACACACACACACACACACACACGCGCGCGCACGCACGCACGCACGCACGCACACACACACACACACACACACACACACACACACGCACGCACGCACACACACACACACACGCACGCACGTACACACACACACGCACGCACACGCACACACACACACGCGCAAGCACGCACGCACGCACACACACACGCACGCACGCACACGCACGCGCGCACACACACACACGCACACACACACACGCACACACACATGCACGCACGCACACACGCGCGCACATGCACACACACGCACGCACGCACATGCACACACACGCACGCACGCACACACACACACACACACACACACGCACGCACACACGCACACGCGCACGACAGAAAGAAAAAAAGTGGTACGCAGTCAAAGTGGTACGTGAGCACAAAACTCCTTGGAGAAACTAATAGCTAATAAAAACGCTAGCAGTCAATTCTTGATATCTGGGGTTTAACGTTCCAAAACCACCATGTGATTATGAGAAACGCCGTAGTGGAGGGCTCCGGAAATTTCGATCATCTGGAATTCTTTAGCGTGCACCCAAATCTGAGCACACGGGCCTACAACATTTCCGCCTCCTTCGGAAATGTAGGCGCCGCAGCCGGGATTAGATCCCGTGACTTGCGGGTCAGCAGCCGAGTACCTTAGCCACTAGACCACCGCGGGGGGGGGGGGGGGGGGGCGTAGTCAATTCTAGCTGTGGTCGCACTTCACCATGTTTTAGTCTCGTTCAACTTTCCAGGGGCTGTGCGTACGCGGGTACTCAATCATCGTAAACACCCATCTGCTTGTGCGCGTACAGGTGCTGCGAAGACCAAACTAAAACTGTCTTCTATATTTTATTATGTATGCATGCGCTCGTTGTTTTTTGTTTCGGGTCGTTCTTTTTAATTTAATTATTTTCTGTCGTAATCTGTGTACCCATCCGTAGCATATTTTTATGCTCAACATCATTGAATTTCCAGAAACTAACACTGAGTGCAGCGTTGAGGGACATTCATGCCAGTACGATTCGAGAGTTGAGATTGAAAAACGTACAAATGGAGGAAATGGCCAACATAGTCTGTCATTTTGTAATTTGCATCTGTTTCACTGGAAAAGAGCGTGAAAAAAACGATCATAAATGGTAATGAAATGAATAATTTATCGATAAATTTGCGATTTCAGTTCGGCGTCGTGTATACAGGGCGGATACTGTTCCATTGCGGTCACGGATATCCACTTTTAATAAGACCGAGAGTGAAGTCATCTTCGTTGTTTTAGCAGCACTGCAGATATTTTCTGAGATTGTAGAAAAGGCACATGAATAATCGTATTTCTTTACGCAAAAATATATCTGCTTAAAATCTCACAGAAGAATCAAAATGACAAAATGAAATACAAAATAATGCACGATGTGTTACCATTTGAAGAACAAAATAATGAAAAAATATTAGTAACAGCAAAATCATGGACGAGATTGTCACTGGAAACAAGTGGAAAAAATATAAGGTATACATTTGTAACCTGACTTAGGATTAGCAAGCACACATTACTATTGAACACATCATTCAAACAATTTGATGAACGACAAATTATTCGAACACTAAATTGATATATTCAACATTTTAGATAAGAAAATGTATCCGGCTTTGACTGCAACGATAAAACAAGCCAAAAGTACTGTTTTTTGCTATATAAACATAAATGGCGTGATGGTGGTAATGCACGTCGTGTTTGCTCACTTCCTACCATTAGTCTCGCTTCTATTCCTTTTATTTTTCGATTAGGACACATGCTGTAGGCCCATGTGCTCAGATTTAGGTGCACGTTAAAGAACCCCAGGTAGTCGAAATTTCCGGAGCCTTCTGCTAAGCCGTCTTTCATAATCATATGGTGGTTTTGAGACGTTAAACCCCAAATATCGAATAAGACACACTGTTGCAATTATGACACGTCTTGGGAGGAATTAACGTCACATAAGTAGGTTGTGCAATCGCTTAGGCTTGTATTGTGTTCCAGGCCTATCAGAAGTATTCTGGTTGGAACGCCCCGATTTTGCATGAATGAGGGCTTTTTTGTTGTTTTTATTATCTCTGTCCTATTCGAGATCACTCTTTGCTCAGTCCTGCGCAGGTGAGTAGGCAGGCCAATAGTACAATTTTAACTTGCTCACCTTTTTCTTTATCTACTTCTCTCTCTCAACGCTTGCTTTAAAACGCAAGCTGCAAACGCTGATGATCTTAATGCACATACAGGTTGATAATCAAGCACGCATTTAATATGTGACAAAATTACCCGCGTTGCATTCTTAGGTCGTGGCCTTTAGAGCTTGAATAAGTAGGTAAAAGAAAGACGGATTGCCCCGCCGCGGTGGTCTAGTGGCTAAGGTACTCGGCTGCTGACCCACAGGTCGCGGGTTCGCATCCCGGCTGCGGCGGCTGCATTTCCGATGGAGGCGAAAATGTTGTAGGCCCGTGTGCTCAGATTTGGGTGCACGTTAAAGAACCCCAGGTGGTCGACATTTCCGGAGCCCTCCACTACGGCGTCTCTCATTATCATATGGTGGTTTTGGGACGTTAAACCCCACATATCATCAAAAGAAGGGCGGACAGTAGTGACATCACAACAGTGATACCTAACCGACACGTTACTTCCACCCACACGTACACTTCCGACACTTATAATGTCGTTGCCGTGTTTGAACCTCACCATACTGAACTGAAATGGGCAACTGTCTTCCTTTGTACGTAAGCCGTGTCACGCGGAGGTGACAGATGCACGCGACAGTGCAACGTAAACCGGAGCTGTGCACCTTGTTGTTTCAATGTTTAAAATAGAGACCGAATGAGCATTTTCAAAAGAAATCCTTCTCCGGGTTCTCAGCATTGGAAGATTGCGCTCCGAAGAGCGAGCCATCTCGAGAAGTTTGCCACTGATGCCTGCAAAGCTCCCAATTTTGAGAAGGAAGCCTTTGGTTCCAAAAAAAAAAAGTAACAGATACCGTTTTGTTCGGCCTACTCGAAAGCGACACGGCCGAATCTCAAGATTTGCTTCATGTGCGCAGCTGAGAAGTGAAACATATTACCCCAAAAGTGTCGTTTCCGTTCGTCTATGCATATAGTAACAAAATATCAAAGTGTGAAAATGGCCTTAGAAACGCATCCCAAACAGCCGTCCGGAAAACTGCCTTTACCATTCAATCGCGTCGAAACGGGGTGACAGCTTTTGAACACCGAAATGACTTGCCGTGAGCGTTGGGAGCAGCCCTTGCATGAAGCGATAAGGGCGCTCAAGGCATGAATAAAAATCTAAATCAGCTTCACCAAACCTTAAGGAAGAGCGGAGCTGGGGGGGCCTTTTTGTTTCTCTTTATTTTCTTTTTCTCCGTTTGTGTTTTTCTATCTGCTTCTTTGTATCTCTTGATTTCTCTCTCCATATATTTCTTTGTCTTTGTCGCCCTTTCTATCACTCTTTTTTCCTCAATATTTCGCCCTTGTTCTTTTTTTTTCTCTGGTTCTTCGTTGTTCTTTATTTATTTCTTTCTTTTTCTGTCTGTGTTGCTTTCTGATTTTTATATCTCTTTTTTGTGTCTCTGCTTCTTTCTACCTCTTTCTTATTATTTTTGTGTATTTCTGTCTTTTTATGTCTGCCTTCTCCTTTTTGTGCTTTTGTCTTTTGCTTTCTTTCTAGCGCTTTATTTCTTTCGCTTTTTTTCTTTATATTTTCTCTTTCTTGCTTTCTGTTCAAGTCTCATCCCTCTCTCTATTTCACATGTTTCACGTGCTCTTCTTCCCATACGAGTTTTTTTTCTCGTTTAGCTCTCGCACGTCTTGTACGTGGTAGTGGGGCTAACTGAATTCCTGTGGTGCATACCCACCTGAGGAGTATCACGTGACTGAGCACACATTTGCAGTTAAATAAGTACGATTTCAGCTATTTTACACTAGCGACTCGTACGTTTCGCAAAAGCGAACTGTGTGATAAGCGCGCAAATGGTTGCTGTTTATGGAAAAACTGTCGTTTTGAGTCAGGCTGTTCTTTACGACCGCACGAAGGAACAGATCAGAAGCTGCTTTTCAAGCTTCTCTAATCTATAGCTGGTAAGGACGACGACGAAGTGATTCTGGCGTAGAACACTGCTGTCACTATCTGTAATTTTTCGAAGTTTTTCTGCGACTCTGTGGAAGACACCGTTCCAGTGACTGCGGCGATGGACGTGGATTCGCCTGGGCTTCCACCGCAACCATCGACGTCGTCCGCAGCTACCACGAGAAAGCGTACGGGCCACCCGAGTGATGCCGACAGCGAAGACACGCTGATTTACTCTACGGCCAGCGGCGAGAGCTCCGATGAAGGCGACTTCGTGCCTGTGACAAGGCGGCAGCGAAAAAGAAGACTAGTGATGCCGTCTCCAACAACAAGTAAGAATGTGACGACGACGCGAGAGCCCACGATATACACAATTCTGTTTGTGCCGGTCGATGCGGCTCATAGTCTCAACCGGCTCAATCGTCAAGTCACGTCTAGGTTTCTTGAGGAACTCGCCCAGGGAGAAATCGCGGACGTGCGGATCAATGGCCGTAAGAATATCCTCGCCGTAGACGTCACTCAACGAAGCACATTGGAAGTGCTGAGCAACGTCAAGATGTTGGATAACATCAATGTTCGCTCATATATACCTGATGGCCGCGACTCTACGGCAGGCGTCATTTATGACGTCGACATTTCCATCAGCGAAAGTGACTTTGCTGCTCTCATCAAACCGGTGTCTGCAGAACCTACTATACTGCAAGCTCGTCGCCTTGGCAAATCACGCTGCGTGAAGCTCGTGTTCAAGGGTGACAGCCTTCCATCGCAAGTCAAGGTCGGCCATTTCCAACACACAGTGCGACCCTTCGTACCGAAGCCCCTTCAATGCCGGAAATGTTATAGATTGGGACATGTCAGTGCTGTTTGTACAAACCTGGCTGTGTGCTCGCTATGCTCAGAATCACATAGCGCAGATACTTGCCAGGCAGAACTTCGAAAATGTCGAAACTGTCATGGCCCTCACGAAGCATCGTCGAAAGATTGCCCAATCATGAAAAAGGAAATGCAAGTGTTGAGGCAAATGGTCCGGGATGGCTCAACTCACAGGGAGGCCGCTGCCCAAGTACGACGCCGGCGGTCTCGTCGCCGGAGGCCCCTGAGGAGACCCAGTGCTGAAGCAAGGATTGAACCTCACCAAACGACCACCGGCGTACCACCTCAAGCGTCCAGACACGCCGACAACAAATCCTCCAAGCAAGACAAGAGCATCACGGGCTCGCCTGAAGCATGGCCAGCGCTGCCAACGATAGACCCACCGTCTGAGCCACCGCATCGCTCGTCTACAATAACTTCGGAACGAGAATGCGGTGATAGTCGCGACAAAGAAATCGTAGCCATGGTAAAGGCCCTTATGAACACCATTCGTATGCTCCTCACTAGCATTGACAGTCCGGCTGCAAAGAGTGCACTTCAGTTAGTGGATGCGCTGAAGCCGGTGCTATCAAGTCTGGAAAGGCACCATGGCTCCGCCTCTGCAAGCCTTTCGTAAAGAGGTCAAAGGAGCTTCGATATTTCAGTGGAATGCCCGAGGCCTCAAGCCCCGCATTTCTGATATACGACAATTTGTGTTCAAAAACCAATTTCCAATTATTGTTATCTGTGAGCCAATGCTACACAATGCAATACGACTATCGAGGTACGAAGCCTTCAAGTCCGCTACCTGCAACGAACAGAGTAAAGTCATTGTATATATCAGATGCGACCTTACCTATATCGAGCACTGTGTAGCACCTCACGATGACAACCAGTATGTCTGCTTGACAGTTAAACGTAGAGACCTCAATTTCACGCTCGTAGGTGCATATATATCACCTTCGAACCGTTTTGAACCTGAAAGACTACGTGCACTGTTAACAGCCACACCTGGACCATGGATCATCACCGGAGATTTCAACGCTCACCACCCACTATGGGGAAGTCAGAAGACAGACAGTCGCGGAAGGCAAGTATTCTCCTTTGCTCTGGAGCAGCAGCTGCTTTGTGTAAACGACGGAAGCCCAACGTTTCTACGGGGAACGACATACAGCAGCTGCCTTGACTTGACATTTGTGTCACGAAGCCTAAATGGAAAGGTCAAGTGGTTCGCAGACTATGAAACTCATGGAAGCGACCACATACCAACTTATTTGAAGATCAAGGGCCTGGAAAAATCGCCTAACTACGACACTTCGACTCCTATCGACTGGACAAAGTTCAGGTCACTGACGGAAAAAAGGTGTCAAGAAAATAAAACGCCTCCTCCTGACACCCTCGAGGATATGATTAGAGGTGCTACTCAAGAAGCGACCTATCATATGCAACATACTTCAGATTATTGTCAATATCAGGCGGAATTGGAACGACTCAGAGCGATCCGTCGTCGCGCAGAAAGAAGATATAGGCGCACTAAGTCTATTCACGACTTGAGGGAGGCAAGGCGCCTACAGAAAAAAATTCAGCGGCGAATCATTTCACTTCAATCCTTTCGCTGGAAACATCTGTGCGAATCTTTGGATCCACACAAGCCTTTGACGCAGACATGGAGGATTGTCCGTGGCCTACGAACATCGCCACATCAACATCGCCCCTTCAAGTGTCTTTCTCTCCACCAAGGACGCACCGAAATCGAAGTAGCAGAAGATTTCTGCATGAAAGTTGCCGGTCATGCGTCCACGTGCACCACGCGCCACCTAGAAAACGCTCCAGTTTCCAGAGATTCAAGAATGGACACCTTTTTCTCTCTAGAGGAACTACAAGCGGCCTTGACGGCATGCAAACGATCTTCATCGCCTGGTCCGGATGGGATCACGTACATGGCTCTTTGTAACCTCGGAGAAGCAGCTCGACGGGCCCTTCTATCCGTGTACAACGACTCGTGGAGCAGCGGATTTATCCCTCATTCATGGAAATCCAGCCGCCTCGTACCTGTGCTTAAACCAGGTAAATCTCCTCTGCACTTGACCTCTTATCGCCCCATCGCGCTTACCAGCTGTTTCGGGAAAGTGATGGAGAGGATGATTTTGACTCGTCTAGAGTGGTATTGAGCGCCACGAGGTATACCCTCATGCTATGACGGGCTTTCGGCGTGGGAGGTCCGCAATTGATAACGTTATAGACCTGGTCTCATCTGTTCAGCATCAAAAAAGACTGAAACGTTTATCTGCGGCGTTGTTCTTGGACGTGAAAGGTGCATACGATAACGTATCACATGAAGCCATTCTGGATGTCATGGAAAATGTTGGATTAGGGGGTCGGGTATACCAATGGATCCACAGCTATCTGAAAGGCAGAACTTTCTTTGTACAGACAGAGAATGGCACAACCACGCACCATTGCAACCATCGAGGTGTGCCTCAAGGCGGCGTTCTTAGCCCCACACTTTTCAATCTAGCGCTACTCGGCCTGGTTGATGCGCTTCCAGAATCTGTCCATCTATCAATATATGCAGATGACATCTGCATCTGGGCGTCAGGCGTAACACGCCTCCATTTGCGTGCCCGGCTTCAGAGAGCGGCAAAAATAGCGACAAAGTACCTGGAAGAACGTGGACTAGAGCTGTCGTCAGGGAAATGCTCGCTTATAGCATTCACGCATAAGGCTATGAGCCCATATGTTATTAAAATTAACGGACGCACGATCAACTACGTGAAGACCCACCGATTCCTCGGAGTCATAGTTGATCGCGACCTCTCCTGGAGCCCTCACATCGCCCACATGAAAACTAAACTCACCATGATCACCCACGTACTGGGGTTCCTTGCTGGAAAAACGTGGGGTGCATCGGTACAAGCAATGCTCCAACTCTACACTGTTCTGTTCCTGGGTTATATGAGATACAGCTTACCTGTGCTTTGCGGGATCCGAAGAACAAACTTGCGCGTCCTCCAGTCGATCCAAGCCCAAGCCCTGAGGATATGCCTTGGTCTCCCGAGAAGCGCGTCTACAGCAGCGACAGTCATCATCGCGCGTGATTATCCAGTCAACGCATACATCCGCGTAGAAACTTTGAGAATGCACATAAGACATCTCGCTCGGCTTCCATCTCATCACCTAGCCTCACTTCGAACTTCCAGGCCCCACTCAGCGTTCAGCGCAACTGTAGCTCAGCATTGCGCAGTGCTTCCATTGCACTTCACGCATGCAGCACAGCCGCCGATACCATTATGGTGCCTACACCCACTCAAAGCCTTTCTCACAATTCCTGGCATCCAAAATAAGAAAAAATCGTCGCATCTAGCCCTGAAACAGGCCACATTATTTTTCCTGCAAGAGAAGCACAACGGACGCCTCCACATTTACACGGATGGCTCGGTGTCTTCAGTAAGCTCTGCAGGAGCAGTGGTTATTCCCGCGAGGAATATCACAATTAAATTCATGACATCGCATTTGACGTCGTCGACAGCTGCAGAACTTGCAGCCATTCGTGCAGCTCTGGAGTTTATAGTGAAAGAACCTTCGGGAATTTGGTCGATCTTCTCGGACTCGAAGGCATCTCTTCAATGTCTTATATCACCCTTTCGCCATGGACCTAATGAACAGTTAGTAGCTGAAATAAGGCTCCTTCATCACCAAGCAACCGAAAAACAGCACAGCATTGTGTATCAGTGGATACCAGGCCATTGCGGTATATATGGCAATGACCGCGCAGATGAGGCCGCTAGATCTGCACACGATGGTACCCAATACACAGCCATCCCGTTCTCAAGAACCGACGCAGCTACAAGACTTCGTTCGCTTGCACGTGACCTCACACTGGCACAGTGGAACTCGACAGACTTCACAAACGCGCGCCTGCATAACTTGGATCCCGATCTGCAGCTTCGTCTTCCCCCAAGGATATCTAGAGCTGAGGAGACTCTTCTATGCCGCCTGTGGCTTGGAGTGGCCTTCACGAACGCATACTCTTATCTCATCGGGATGGCCAGCTCTCCTACATGCACTTACTGCAGTTGCGAAGAAACCATCGCGCACCTTCTGTGTGAGTGCACCCATTTCAACGTGCAAAGACAAGAGCTCACTGCAGCTCTGGATAGACTAGACAATCGGCCTTTGTCGGAACAAAGGATTCTGGGTCATTGGCCAAGCCCATCCTCAGCCCAGAAGGCTTTGAAAGCTTTGCCGCGCTTTTTGCGGACAACTGGCCTCAGAGACAGACTTTAGTGTCTTATACTCTTTGATGTTGACTTTCCTCTGTCGCATTTTTTTTTGTAATTTCTCCCTCTCTTCGCAACATTTCTTTTTAACATCTATCATTCCCCTCACCCCTTTCCCCAGCACAAGGTAGCCAGCCGGTCTAAGAACTGGCTAACCTCCCTGTCTTTCCGCTTAAACTTTCTTCCTCCTCCCCCTCCTATAGCTGGTGAAACCTCTAGCAACAGAAACGCTGTGTTAAGCTTTTTATTGAATTGTCTTGATTCCGCATTACAGTAATGTTTCAATCGTTGCAGTAGTAAACTTTCAATCATTATTAATGAAAAATTCAAACAAAAACGAGCTATTGTCCTGCCCCCTACCCTCTCCCAAAGCTATGCCAATGCCACTGAGCCACCATCAGGCGTCACCTTGCTGTCATAATTACCCAATAAAGAGCACAATCCTAGCAATAAAGAATTCAGACCAGTGAGGGCGTATACTGTGTGAAGAATGTCGTGAAATATAAGTTTCTATAAACCGGTAAAACTTATGCCAACAGACCAAGTATCTTTTTTCTATTGCTACGTTTTCTATTCGCAAGTATGGGTAAAATGTATCAGTGCTTGCTGACACCTTCGTAAAGTTTGCGGAGTGTTAGTGGAAAAACACCAGAGAACAATTACGAGCTGCACAGAACTAGGGGCCAAGTCTTACAAATTAAATGGCACGGGGAATACAATATGCTGATGGAGAATGCGGATGTGAGCAATCTCGTATTCAAAAGAGCAACGAAAGCAAACAAATGGTGAGATTCACGAAAGGAACCCGACGTTACCTGCGAAAGGCCTTCGTAAATGCGCAGTAATTCGAAAGAAATCTGAAGATGGCTGCTGAAGATGTAAATCGGCGCTGAAATGACAACTGACGCAAGAAAATGGCATGAAATCGACACAAAGCACATTTCTTTCAAAAAAGGCAGGAAGAGTTCGTCATATGCATTCTCCAACGAAGCATGCGCATGCATAATGACAGCGAAACGACACGTGAAGGTACATCAAAGGCGACTGCGTGTGAGGTGAGACGCTGAGAAAATGCGGTTAACGATCGGCCCTTACAACGATTTGGTATATTTGTTGGATTAAAATGGCTCAAGGTGCAAAAGTATATATAGATGGCGCCTTACTCCTCTTGTTTGACAAGATTGTCCTCGACGCTGTAGAATGCACACACACACACATGAAGGAAAGACGTGGAAACTCGAGGGCTCGTTTTTCTTTCTCAGGTATAAAAATGATGAGAAATAAGAGACAGTGTTGCCAAAGAAAGTATAGGAGATTTTATTAGTAATAATTCTATTGTAATTGTGAAGAAAGAAAACTGGACGAAAAGATTACTTGCCGCCGGCAAGGACCGAATCTGCGACCTTCGAATAACGTGTCCGATGCACTTTAACCAACTGAATTACAGCGCCGGTCATCGTATCGTCCCCTTTATGGGGTATATACGCGTATACATGCATTTAAACGTGGGAGCGTCAGCCACCGCCGCTGGTAGCCATGGTGGCGAGTGGGGAACACTCTTGTAGGGGCGAAGCTCCTTAGGGTGTGGGTCGTTCCCTCCTCTGCAGTAGTAGTAGTAGTAGTAGTAGTAGTAGTAGTAGTAGTAGTAGCCACTTCCAGTTACTTTTTAAGAATTGCTCACTAGATAGTGTTGTGTGCATACGCCCTTGTAAAGGATATCACTAGATGGCCTTAGTGGTTTCCGTATAGTTGATGATTTCGTATAGTTGACGGACGGATGGACCAACGGATAGATAGACAGATGGACGGATGGATGGATTGACAACAGACAGACAGACAGACAGACAGACAGACAGACAGACAGACAGACAGAAAGACAGACAGACAGACAGACAGACAGACAGACAGACAGACAGACAGACAGGACAGACAGACAGACAGACAAATGGACAGACAGACAGACAGACAGACAGACAGACAAATGGACAGACAGACAGACAGACAGACAGACAGAAAGACAGACAGACAGACAGACAGACAGACAGACAAATGGACAGACAGACAGACAGACAGACGGACGGACGGACGGACGGACGGGCGGACGGACGGACGGACGGACGGACGGACGCTTCGCCCCACTCATCATCGTTGACTGCGTGGATATGCTGTAAAATTTTTTTTCTGCCTGTTGGCGTCACGTAGCACGGGATCTTATCACGAGCTCGCAGCTGACCAATAATCCTTGGCATACTACCTGAAGGCACCAAGTCCGCCGGAACGAGACACTCGCTGTGAATGAACGAAATAAGTAGACACATTACACCTCATCACTTTTAAACATGCCCATGCAGCCAGAGTTTCAGAAACGACTCTTTTCTGCGTGTACATACGCGCGCCTCCTCAAGAACAAAGAAATTTTAGCAATTAGTTTCTGAAACAAACAGTAATAAGAAAGTATAATGTTAGTACCAATCTGAACTAATTATGGATGCTACAGTTTAAATGTTGTTACTCGTATATCACCGTCGTCATGCACATTCCATCATTCATGGGGTGGGGTAGCAGCCATCGCTCACTTTAATTGCCCCTTTCGACAGATAGTGATGCCGTTGACCACACAATACTACCGGACTGTGACGTTGTATGTGCTGTCCCTCTTTCTCTCTTTCTTTACTCCTCTTTACATCTTCCGCAACCTTTTAACTTATGCAGGGTAGCCTATACCAGGCATGCTAAACTGACTAATATCCGTGCCTTTCCTCTTTATCTTGTTCTCCTTCCTTCTGAATTGCAAGGCAGTGAGAACAGCAAAAAATTAGGGGACCCGAAAACTATGCCTTTAGGAGTTGAACGAGATAGCGATATCCTGTTCCTAGTGCGTATTTCAAACACTTAATGCATGAAATCTTTTCGAAGTTGCTATACACCCTCTATATACGTGGCCTTAAGAGAATAGACGCAGTAGCCTGTTTGCCTTTCTCGTGGATGACTGGTTTTAAACCACAAAGCCACTATGATAATCACTTGCGCTGACGCCCACTGACAATGGCTGCTTGTACCATGCATTATTACGGCAATATGTCATGTTGTGTTGTGAAGCATGTATACAGGACGCGTGTGTTTGTAAAGTATGACAGCTATAGTTTCACTGCATTTCCAAGCAGATTAAGTTCTTTTCACTGTATTCACCAGCGGATGCGTGGCCGTGTGGTAGAACGTAGGCTTGCCACGCAACCGACCAGTGTTGGATCCCCACTCAAGTCCGAGTGGGGATCCAACACTGGTCGTTTGCGTGGCCCTGGTTACTTGGGTCCGAGTGGTACCCCCCCCCCCTCTGACCCAGGATATTTTATCATGTATATATATATATATATATATATATATATATATATATATATATATATATATATTTGCATAGTTCTCAATTTTGTAGTCATGCATAAGATGATGAATTTTCGCTGACAACCAACGACGCCGACGCCATGAATTTCTGCGAAACGAGCTCTTTAACGCTATCGCGTTAAAGCTCATTTGATCCATTTATTTGGGTTAACTAGTGTACTGCATTGGCTTCCTTAAAAATGTACAGGGCTGGTCAAAAGTTTCCAGGGCACCATCTCGTGTGTTCCTATGGCAGCGTGACCTGGGAACTTTTGACCCCTCCTGTGCACTAAAGTTGAAACGGCGTAACTGAGGGCACGTATGATGACCACGGAATCATTACCTGAATACATAAATGAGATATACGCATCAAAGACTGGACAGGGCGAATAAAATTTTGCCTATACTGACCTATTTCATAGCACTGAGTGAACATAAGCATATGACACAAAAACATCCCTTCACATTAAACGAGAATGTGCTCAAGGTTTTGTTTGACCTTCCACGGGATAAAAACGATCCTGCAGATACAATGTGTTGAGCGAATCAATCTCAAGCGCAACATTCGGGCCTGACTTTGAGCCGAGCTTTATGCAACCCCTTTAGCAACAGGGGAAAAATTCGCCATATAATATTCTTCATGTGTCTGCACAAAACATAGCGCTTAGCTAGATGAGTTGTGATTATTCAAGGTCGATTGTATTATTCAAGGTCGATTGTGATTATTCAAGGACGCCTGCAGCACGTTTGAGCATGCAAACGTGCTTACTTTATAGTGACGGTGGTAGTGGTGCTTCTGCATGTATGTAAGCGCGTATGCATGTATTCAACTTGTACGAAAGTCTGCACATCTGCTTATACAAGCATGTTTCCACTGAAGAAGGAAAGCGGTACAATAAAGGGAGCAATATTTAAGTGCAAAGCATAAAAGCGACCGCTCGTTGAGTCCTTAATGTTCTTACGTTCGTCGACATAGCTCAGATAAAGCAGACCAAAAACTGAAGTTTTTTTTTTCTGTTGCATACGGTAATATCGAGCAAGTGCACCGTAATATGTTGCTGACGCCCCCTTTGACAGTGTGCAGAAATCTTCGAGCACCCTGTAAGAGAATAAACCGTGGCGTAGACAGTGAAGGTAACAAGATTTCGCTCCGCTTACGTTAACGAAGATAACAACATTACACACTGCCGAATTGTTGCCGCATCCTTTACTTATCGCCCTACCAGTCACACGCACAAAAGAAAAAAACAACGAGGAAACACAGTGGTTGCATGAATAGTAGCCTCTGAGTGAAGAAGTTATTATGCCCCCTTTACAGTGCATAATAAATTACTTTAGCGCTAAGCGCTTCAATGGTAACAGCCGAAGCACAAGGCGTATGCTTTCACAACGGTGCCCCCTTGATTATTCAAGTTAAGTGGATGAAACGCAGAAGTAGTGTACAAATCAATTTGCTGCACTTTCCAATTGTAATCTGTCCTCACATAGCAGATAACGTTTCTGAGACGACTTTCCTGATTACACCTTTCCTCGTAACGCCATTTACACGATGGCAGTAATACGCGATGACAGCGGCCAACAAAATAGTGTCCCACACTCGCCGTTGTATGCTGCTAGTGGCACTGGCTGGTACTCGCAGGTTCACACAAACGTAAGTACCCAATGAAAGGGATAGGAAAGGGACCACCACTGAAGCTCGACTGGCAGAGCATAAGAGGTGCTATGCGAAGGTTGTGTTTAAAGGAGCAGCCGCTGGTGTCATGGAATGGGGAAACCACTCTTGATATTCTCACCTCTTTTTTTTCTTTTTTTTTCATAAAGAAAAATGTATCATCATCATCATCATCATAATCAACGATTCAAAGTGCTTGGTACTGTATACTATAGATGTACTGTACGTCAGCACTGCCTGCGTAAGTTTGGTTCCTCCTATACCAGCGGCAAGTTTGTTTTTCAACCACATTGATTCCTCTGCGTTTATACCATAATTATTATTGTTTAAATGATCAAGTAATGTCCCCTATACTTTCCTTCGCTTCATCGTCTCTTGGTTAATTTGGGTTGTGTATTACAGAAAAAAAAAAGCCGTCAATGTCCCCCTTTTTTTTATCCTTTACTGAACGTCACCGCTGGCTAGCGCATATTTGCACAGAGCAGTCCTTCTAGGGAACGGATTTTAGAACCCTCACCCGGAAATTCGGTTTTCTTTTTCTTCGCTAGCAAGACCAATCCTTACTTCTGCACCGCAAAGCTTCGAAGACAAAGTATACGCCACCATACGAACCGATCTGCTTTCACTCCGCCTGCTTTGTCAGCAGCGCTAGCGTTTATCGGTTCACCCGTACAGTATCAAGGAATGCTAGAGGTGGGCTGCAAAGGAGCACTGACTTTTTCAGCCGCTCAACGCAACGCTTTGAACGGAATTAGGCTGCCAATTGCTCTCGCTAATTTCGCGACCCAGTCACAAGAATGACCTCCATCTCCAACTTCTGTGTGCCTCCCCTGCAACGCCTTTTGTGACAGCGAGGCGTTCTACTGCCAGGCGTAACCGTTTCGTTCACTGCACACTGTTCATGGCGCCCGTACATTCGCGGAAATCCACTTTCCTCGGAGATGACTGCACCTTTATTTTATTTCCTTTCCCTTGCTGTGGTGATATACGCTGTTGAATTCTCGCCGCTGGCTGCGTCTATATGTGTAAGGTGCCAAGTGTGTACGCCTTCGCGCTCGTAAGCAGGAAGTGGGTTGTCGTGGGCTCGGACTGACCCGCAACGCAGCGCCGGTGCTCAAAGTTGGATCGTGGTTCCTGAGCACGGCCGCCGCCCCGACGATCTCCCAGTGTTCGCGTCTAAAGATGGGCACGTGTTTACTTGCCGAATGCGCGCTCTGTCATCGGTAACCTGTCTGTGCTGTGCCAAACGCCGAATGCTCGAAATGCGAGCTTCGTTTGGTCGCGAAGTGGTCGTTGTCTTCCTATCGCCAGTGTTATGATTGTTGTCTACCGTGTTGGGTGCGTGCTTTTGACTCGGATTTCGAACTTCACGAAGATGCTGCGCTTGTGGTGAATTTCCTTGTTCCTCTGAAACCCTGATTGTTCTACTTCGCGCAGTTTCTGATCGCGGAGGGATGGAATACTACGGAAACTTAAGTCTGACTGATTTATCTCATCAGTGTTTCATTTATGTTCATGTTTAATTCGAACATCCGTAAACAGCAAGCGGGTTACGGACCCTTGGTAACAAATATAATCAGCTAAGCAAACGTCGATACTTGGAAGCTTCGTAATTTTCTTGTTTACGGTTTGACAACCCTCCAGACTTTCATAGAGCTCGTATTCTGCTTGCGCTTTGGCAAACCGCGGGACTTTAGAAGTATTTCCTATGGCATTACTTTAGCTAAGGAACGAAATAATATGGGCTGAAGTAGTCACACTTTGTTCCGTAGCCCCTCGAATAATAGCCTGTATCACTTCGGCGTGCCGAGTACACGTGCTATGACTTCGTAAAGTGTGACTGACAAGTTCTACCAGATAAATAACATGTCTTTACACTGGGAATTCAATGTCAGATTGTAATGCTTATCTCACTGAGCTGACGTGACATGTTTTACTAAGCAGTGGTGCTAAGAGTAGCGAGGTCCTCCCGGATGCGCATAGGCAACACTCCCATTATAGCGGAACGGCGCTTCACGGGAGCTCAGTACTCGAAGGGGGTGTTTGACACAAACGTCGACATCCTGGATAGTTGAAGTGGTAGCACCACTCGCTTTCAAGGTATACCACAAGTACACGGTGCAAGCTTAATGTTGGAAACAATCTGGGAGGATGAACTGGAAGGCACGAGCTCATCACGGGAATCCGAGACTACTGACGACGACGACGAAGATGACTTCATACTCTGCGTCAGGACTTCGACGCACGATGGTTCCTCACTCGACTTCAGCTTCAAATTGCCTCGTACGTCCCACGGTGAGTCACACGCATCTCTTCTGTGACCTGATCCGCAGTCACTATTCCGTAACTGAGTGATATAACTTAAGGGTTACCTAAAGTCGCTTAATTGAAGGTTTGCAAAAAATCACGTGTGTTATAACAATGAAAGTGCTCGAGCATGTGTCAGGTCATTAGCTGTGGCTGATTGCTTTATGAGATGTATGGCTAATAGTGGGTTCATTAAGTACACGTATACCTAGATATTTTGCCTTTGTTCATTTTGGATTAAGGTTTTTTTCAGTTAGAAGTCGATAATACGCGTATCCTAATGAGAGGATTAGAAGCCATTAGGATGCTTCGAATTCTTTATACGCATAGTAGCCCCGATTTGTGAGGATTTATGAAGGCATTTCAACTTCGTGAATATAGGTCGACACCGACGAATAAGCACATACGGCGGTTCATAATCGTTCCTAATAACTCACGATTGTCCCTCAGAAGTCTTATTTTTCCCCCTTTACGAGACTGCTCTTTCCGAATAAGTTCTGAGAATTCGCGTAAGGGGGCGGTAGGTTTAAGAAAATGAAATTCACAACCATTTGTTTGTAGCAGAAAGCCACGAGAAAATTTTTACGGGCTTTTTAGAAAATTTTTCTTGGTTCTAGGATTGAGTGACAACGCTCGAAAACCCCGGGTTTGATCCCTGGGCTATGACGAATCTTCCAGCCGCAAAGAAGCTCTATTTTTGAGAAATCCGTAAGGATCGGCTAGTTCTTTAATGCTATGCTAATGGATGGCTGTGACTTTCCTTTTCTTGAAACTCCCCGTCACATTTTTGCAAACATAAAACGGAAGGTATTCGAACGGCCTTTTGTTGTGATCTTTTTTTTTTTTTGCCGTGAATGGATTTCATGTGATGTCAGCGTAGTTTCGTAATACATAGCTAAGCGTATTCATTGACGCTGAAGACAAAAAAAAATGCTGTGGCTTCGCTGATCTTTTAACGTCTAATGAGCCACGTTCCTCTACTGGAAGCCTTCATACCCGACATCGGCGACGCTTTTACAGCAGCGCTTACTAAATCGATGCACGCAATAAAAGATATATACATATATTTGCAAACGCACCATACCGCATGCTTCACGATCCCATCACATTCTGCGTACAACGAGTCGAAGGAACTCCTGACGGTGCACTTTAGTGAAAGAGCCAGTAACAGCCTGACAGCGTAACGGAAGCGAATGAACTTTTGAACTTTTTTTTTTCTTGCGTCACTGTTCTCTTCCCATACAACGGCGTTCAGATGAAAGGATGCTCTGTTATCTGTTTGCCCGAAATATATTTTTTGTGCGGCACTGTAGGAGTTCGCGCCACGCGTTGCAGCTTTCGTCTAAACAGTGTTTTTCAAAGTCGCACGTTGGTACGTAGTAACCGCGAACGCAATCATTTTGAAAGCGTTGACATTTTTGCTGCACGCGTCATTCTGTCTCAATATGATGAAGAAGTTGAAGCTGCCGCGGTTTCAGTGCCGCTGATGTGCTAATGTTTATTTTTAGCAGCGTACAGCGTTGAACAGGTCAAGACGAATTTCAAAAAAATGTAGCGAAATGAATCTTTTGAGCTTCACCCAAGTCTGATTAGCGGCCTGCGCTGTTAAAAATGAACGTTCATGAACAAACCCAGGCTGCTTTTCTTCAGTTGTGCATAGAGATTTACATCACGCCAAATAAATTTATTATTGCACGGGCTGTTATAACAACTATAGATATCGTTATTATTATAAAAAATGGTTAATTATCACGTTTGTTAGGTGTGTGACACTTTGTTTTGTCAATGGAGTCGCCTACCGCTTGAATAATATGTCACGTTGTTACTGTCTTACGCCACTTAGTTTACTTATGTTACTCTTGCAGATTGATTAATGTTAACATACAGTGTTCAGTTATACGATAATTTGTGAATGTGTGCTTATGATGTTCTTTTTTGTTAGTTATGTTGCTTTGCCGGAGTTCTAATTGTGCAGGGGTCAAGGACGTTGGTCAGGTGTATACATGTACGCTAGTACCTTTAGCCCTGAACCCTTTAGTTTTCTTACGAAAAAAAATGGGAATGAGAAAAGTGCGGGTCTAACCAAAGGCTGAGTCATTTAATCATAGGACAGGGCGCACAAGTACTAGACAAGGCGTGCAAGTACGCAGGTCACTGAATACTCACTGAAGTATTCACTTTGGTTCCAGATTCTACATACTGCTTTCAAGGGACTTAGCCGGCCCCACAGCCGGTGGTCGGTTAGAGCAACGGCGTGCATATATCAGTAGGAGATCTTTGGAAAAGGCGTTCGTCTTGCACCCCGTGGCCATAAACATCGGCTGCGTATGATGAAAATGACGATGACGGAAGAACAAAGATTGCTCGCTGCTGCCCAAATTTAGCCTGAGCAGCTTCACAAGCCGGCGCGGGGGAAACCGGCAGGCGCTCGAATGCGAGAGATTCTGTAAAAGCGAAAATTTTAAGTGACTTTTGAAAGGGGAGAATGAAGAAATAAGCACAGTTTTCGTTACTGCCTCTCTCTCAATGGAGGAGCACCTCCACAGTTCTGCGCATGGAGATGGGGATAAGGAGGGATTAAAAAAAGGATAGGGAGGAATTAAAGGTATAGAGATAGAGAGAGGAGCAGGAAGAAAGAGAGGTGCACAGGCAGCCACATACGGAAGTGAAGAGAAGATAGGAAAGATGGACATGGTCGCAGAAGTCCGAGAATGGGGCACCACTCAGCAAGAGCTCTTGTCGGCGTCAGGAAATGGCGTAGGGCGAGCCAGTCAGCCAGAGCTGCGCTGTCGTCGGAAATCGTGAGGGCACAATCGGTCGGCACGAAATACACCGAGCGAGAAGGGAAAATTTAAAAAAATGCATTAATAGGGATGCAGCAAATTGCCAGGAATGCTCAGAATGGAAACCATGTTTCTTCAAAAAGTTGACTCAAACTCATGCCTCAATCTGAGTGAGTCGATTTACGAGTGTGTTTGCTGACCTATGGTCGCTACACAAGACCAAAAAATGGCGCTGAATAAAAAAGCAGTGCCGTTCTAGTACCCCCCTGCATGGTACAACTTCGTTTTATTTTCTGCACCATATGCCCCGTTTGGCTTCGCAGCTGCTGATTGGCGAGACATTTGTTATACGATAAGCTTCCGTGCGCTTTTCAATCGATACGTCGTGATACAATGGTCAGCGAAATTAACACTCCCACTCGGGAAGAGTATTTCCTGGTGCTGTGCAGTTGCATGTTTAAGAGCAGTCTGTGAGAGTCCACGACACTGCTGCACTAGAGCTGCGTTTATTTTTTTCTATTTGTAAGACCGTGATAACGTTTGCTGTGTCAAAGTCTTGCGCTGCACACGTCGAATATAATCGCTAGTTCTTATTTTTGCGATATGGTGTCTGATTCTTATGCCAGGATACCAGGAGCGTAATTTTAATTGGTCGAGAACACATAGAAGAGTAAACCTTATCAAGTATGAAAAATTATTTGCGCCAGTCTCTTGAACCGTTTTGAATAATTAATATTTCGAACACATTTCTAGAGAGATAGACTTCGCTGATGATCTTATAAAAAGATAATCGGAAAAACGAAATAACTGCAGAATCCTTGGTATAGGAATATTAATTCTTGTTTCTTCTCCGTGCATCTCTTTTGCTTCATGAATAAAAAATCACCGCCAACGCGCATGTACAGTTTAATAAGCATATACGCTGAAGAGTAGGGCCTCGAGTGTTTGCCATTAGGTTAGCCCGGAAAGTTCATTAATGTAGTTGTCTCTTATTGATTACGTCTGGTCACAAATAATAATTGGTGCGTACCGCCAGTATGCAGCCCTCTTCTTCTTTTTCTCAACGAATGGAAAGTAGGTAGGGGAGTGAGTTTGCCTAATTTCTGTGGCACATACGTTTTGGCCATGGTCAACTTTTTTTTATTTTCAGTGGCCTAGTTGTAGTGAGTATATAGTGTAGGGCTTGCCTAATTTCTCTGGAGGTTTCGCGCATATATGAGGCTCGGCGTTTTCACCAAACCATATACGGTGTTCGCTAAAATGATATTAAAATGAAAAACAGAACGTTAAAATCAGAAACGAGCGTGAGAACACAAGAGATAGAATTTGACTACAGAAACCAGCTGCGTTCTTTTATGCATTTCGAGATGCTCCCTGTTTCTTTCTTTAATATATTCCATCCTTGTGTTACTTTGTTGTTCGAATTCATAGGTGATTTCTGGTATGAATAACAGCATGACGTTCACGTTGTTTTTCATAGCAGCCACAAAAAATATTTCAGTTCTCAGCTGTTGATCAGGGATGAGTCGCAAAAAAGAGTTAGGTTCATCTTATACTGCGCAGATTGTTCATGGAGTCAATGAGGACTTAGACTGAAAAAATACCTTTTGTTTTTCTGAGGACCCCATACTCACTTACAATTCTGTTTTTCGAACGCTGAGTCACATGCTACGGCGAGACATTTTTTTTAATTGAAATGTACCGGTTGGATCACATTTCACAAACATGGCTGTTCACTTTGCGCAATTGCAGTACAACAATGTTGTTGAGGCTGGCGCAGTCAATTAACAGGACATTTCGCAACAACCAAAGTCACAATAAGAAATTACACGAGAACCTTCTCCACTAACGCGAACAATGTATGCCATGAGAAGGTTTACAGTTAACGATACTTTCTGGAATAAATTGTTTCTGCTTTATACATGGTGCTAGAATGGCTAAATGATGGTTGACTTTCATACGATAATTGATGCGTGTTTTACCAGATGGTCATACTTATACATTGTTGACGCTAGCGCGTTACAATTAACAGATTACCAGTAACGCGTGACATTTTTGTTAGGTTTGTAATGTACTTCCTATCATTTGGAAACTCTGACGGGTAACGTATAGTTACGTCAGATTTTTCCGGTAAAAGGAGGTACCACATTACTCCACGCTTTTGTTTCAGTTATCCTGGCAGTGTCACAGAAACTGCCTCCATTTCGGCGGAGCCACATTCCCAGAACATGCTCCGATGCCATTCTATCGCCCCGGCGGACCGCTAAGGGCCCGCCAGGCGTTCAGGAAGCAATCTAGTGAAGAGTACTTCGTTTTGCGCGGTAAACTGCACTGGAGAGCAAACTTCCGGAATTTCGTGATTGGATCTGCTGGTTTCCACTACCTTGCCGTCATTGTTCAAGTTGTCGTTGATTGTCCGTAAAGCCAAGCAAATTGCGGCCCTCAAAACCGTCGAAAATGAGCTGCCACTCACACATTTTGTGACTGCGCATTATACGTGGCGCAAAGAAGAAATGCTAACTGCAACGTTGGCAAGCATCGGACGAACGCCATTAAGTGAAAGCCACATATTGTCGGCAATGAACGACCAAACAGTGTCAAAAACTGCTACAAAGGCTGTCTTAGACTTTATCAAAAGCACTTGACTGGATACTAGACTGTAGGCTACTATGCAAAGTGGCTATTCTGTACATACGCACCACATCTTCTTGTCCCCATCGTCACCCTTCATCCCTCTTTCCTTCCCTTATCACCTGTGTAGAGTAGCAGGCTATAGAGCGAACTAGCTCAGGCTGACCTCTCTGCCTTCCAATAAATTCTCACTCACAAAACACAACAGTGGAGGTCTTCTTCAGATGCCTTCATGATAGTATTGTTGACTGAGGATTAGTGACTGTCTTGGTACTTTTCGTGGCACGGGGCATCGCGCTGTGTGGGCTCAAGTAAAACTCTGTATACGCGTTCACCATACCTTTTTGAGCGTCAGTGCAAGAATACTGTTCAGCGCGGCGTTCGAGTGTCTGTTTAAATAGCGTAGGTGAGGACGCATTCACGGGGAATTGAGGCAAGCTGTTCCACGAAAGCTTTCAAATGCAGATGCATTGTTCACGTTCAGCAGTTTGTAGGTACTATACATTGGGAAGTAGTTCATGCCGTACGCTAGCAGGATACATAAACTTCGTTCGCACAGTTATTCTCGTTTCTCAATATATGCGACTGCTGCGACGTTGCTGGTTATCAATTCATCAGGGCGCGAGGCGAAGCATGGACATTTCAACGTACACACTCGCAATTTTTTCTCTGTAAAATATAATCGTTCTAGTGCGCAGACACTCTCCCGGCACAATGCCACTCAAGTCTCTCCGTATTGCTACAAAAATGGGCGTTATTTTATGATAGTAGAAAGACGTCGCCGTATAGATACTGCAAGTTTGCCGAAAGCTCAGAGGTGATTTTTTTTATAGGAGAGCGTTGATAATGAAATCAATAATTTTGTGTTTAATTTGGTGTTCAGAAAAATGGCAACACTATATGTGACGTGGAGTTAGAATCATCACCTGTAAAAACGCACAGTGTAGTATTGCAAAGACACTGTACATTTATGAAAAGTATTTGCACTCAACCATTATTTCAAGTAATTTATTGTTTGTGCTAAACCTTTTATGTGAAATAGAACTATGAACTTTATAACATTGTTATTGTGTGTCCCTGTAGCGAACATACACTGAATGAAGTTCTGACCATGGAGTACCGGCAGAAGTAACGCCCGTCACAATTTTTGGTGACAGCGGTAATATGTTGTCTTTGTTTTATAGATAACGTATATGGTTGTAACGCACCTCTTTTTTAGCCTAATGAGTAACGTATCTAGCGTTTGTTGTTTTTATTTTGATAACGCACACATTGTATTTATTGCACACATTGTATTTAACGCACACATTGTATTTTGATAACGCACACATTGTATTGGTTGTATTTATATAACCACATTGTTATCATGGGAGTCGGCAGGGGTGTGCGAAAGGAGCACTAGCACCCCTCAAGCCACGCGAAAACTTGCACCCACACAAGTTATACCAACGCTTTTCCCCTCCCCCAGCTGCGATGCAACATGGTTTTGCAGGCCACAAGACAAAATTCTGCCGACACTCATGAGTAATGACTGTTATCATCTTCCAACCGAGAGGCCTCCTATAGGGGCTGGTTCATGAAACATAAGCTGCTGGGTCATGAAACATAAATATGTGAATGTAAGCAAACTTAGCGGGCATCGATTCAGCCGTCTCATATGGTTAAGCAGTTCTAATGACGTAGTTGATTGATTGATTTGTGGGGTTTAACGTCCCAAAACCACCATTTGATTATGAGAAACGCCGTAATGGAGGGCTCCGGAAATTTTGACCACCTGGGGTTCTTTAACGTGCACCCAAATCTGAGTACACGGGCCTACAACATTTCCGCCTCCATCGGAAATGCAGCCGCCGCAGCCGGGAATCGAACCCGCGACCTGTGGGTCAGCAGCCGAGTACCTTAGCCACTAGACCCCCACGGCGGGGCTAATGACGTAGTTAAAGCGTTCTGATGTTTGTTGAAGTAATCCTGCCTAACCAGCGAGTTGACCTTGGTACGAGCACTCATGCAACGGAAGTGAGCCGTAAAAGTCGAGAAGCGTTCACAGGACGTCGGCTGTTATGCCAGAATTGCTGTGCACTCGCCTGCAGCCGACGGTGAAGGACAGGGCGCCTTCAAAAATTCGCAGAAAACGACTTGCTATAGCGCCAAGAAACACGTAATATCCGCACGGTGAATAATTTTCGCGGACTTTAGTGCTGATAACACCACTCGCATAAATTGCGAACTGTTGCTCAAACAAGTACCACGCAAAGAAGGTGGGGGTTTCGTACAGGATGCACATGCACTGATTGAGTGTCGCACGAGAACATGTGTAACCGGAGCCGCATTCGCAAAGCTGTGCCTCTCCAATCGTCTCGAGGATCCTCTAAATATCGTGAAAGTCATGTATTCCTCTTGCAAACTTGCCAAAACTATCGATCTAGGCAGAGTCCATCTCAGCATTACGCCATGACGTGTTTCGCATAATCGAATATAGGGCAGTGCATCTCCTGAGGCGTAAACTACAAGGGGAAGGGTTTTTTGCGTAGGCGGTTTCTCAAATATAATATGTTATACCACCAGATATAAAAATGGACCCACTACAGCCCTCATTACTAAACGGAAATGTCAGGTGGCTCAAACCGTACTTGATGTTCGGTGCCTGTTTATCTTGCCCATGAGCACTCTATGTCTATAAAAGGACGATTGTATCTTTCCATCTTTTCATCCCTTAATCACCTACACCCAGCGCTGAATACTTAAGCAGACGTGCGCCTTGTTGCCCTTTTTGCCTTTGCTTCTTGCATACATGCATGCATGCATGCATGCATGCATACATGCATGCACACATGCGTACATGCATGCATATATACATGCACACATGCATGCATACATGCATGCACACATGCATGCACACATGCATGCACACATGCGTACATACATACATACATACATACATACATACATACATACATACATACATACATACATACATACATACATACATACATACATACATACATACATACATACATACATACATACATACATACATACATACATACATACATACATACATACATACATACATACATGCATGACACATGCATGCACACATACATGCATGCACACATGCATGCACACATACATACATGCATGCACACATGCATGCACACATACATACATGCATGCACACATGCATGCACACATGCATGCATGCACACATGCATGCACACATACATGCATGCACACATGCATGCACACATACATGCATGCACACATGCATGCACACATACATGCATGCACACATGCATGCACACATACATGCATGCACACATGCATGCACACATACATACACACATACATGCATGCACACATGCATGCACACATACATACACACATACATGCATGCACACATACATACACACATACATGCATGCACACATACATACATGCATACATGCATGCACACATACATACATGCATACATGCATGCACACATACATACATACATACATACATACATACATACATACATTCAAAGAACCATGCATGCGGTGGAGCTTCAAGCTAGTAAACTTTAAAGACGGCCTTCGCCCATGTACGTAAATGAGTCCCTAATTATACCGTATCGTCCGCTTAGCTGTCGCCATTTCTCATTGTTTCGTTCTGTTTGAACTGCTGTTGTTTTACTTCCGCCTAATCCAGAGGCGTGCCTGCGAAACAGGTCTCTGCCATATGGTATCCCCGTCCTCCAGTCAGCTCGTCTCGGTTTTCAATGTCGTCGTCGTCCACGACCCTGCGCACACACTCGTCAACAGCAACGAAACGGGAAGAGCGAGGCGGCTGCGTCTTGGAGGCGAGTTGACCGCCATTACGCCCACTCGGAAGGAGCGCGTTTGTTCGCCGCCCATCGGGGCGAGACAACAGGCGTGGGCTGCCCTTGGCGGCAGGAAAGTGTCGCTCGCGCAGTCTGGCAACCCACGACTTCACCTGGAGGCTTGGACGAGATGCGCCCGTGTAAGTGTGTAACCGGAGGTGGAAGCACTGCTCGTTTACGCGCGAGATGTCTCCTCCTCTACTTCTTGCACTCACCAGACGGTTTTCTGAGCGTAATCAGGCTGCCTAATGGCAATCATGGTGCAGTGCAGTGGTAAGCTGTGAGGCCAGCATTAGACATAGAACTTTAAAAGTGACGAAGTAATTGGAGCCAAAAACAAAAAAAAAGAAAAGTGAATGCCCAATAATGCAACAGCCACTGGATAATTTATGCTGAAAAACAATATAGGTTAACACAGCAGGCGCAGGAAAGTTTGAACCGTTGTGTAGAAGCGTCATATATTTTATTGGAACTTGTTTTGTGGGTAGTTCGTCACGGATATTTACAATAGCAACGTGCTCGAGCATTTTGAAGGTACGCTGAACATAAAACATTATATACGACCTTTCCACCAATCTCTGTGTTAAGTAATTAAAAAAAAAGATGAAAAATACAGGTTTTCTCGAAGCACGATCTTAAGATGAATACCGTACCCTCACAAATAAGGAGCTTCACTACTGAGTTTGTATTTCTTATGTGTCCTTTGATGCTGGCCAGCCACCTTTAATAACATTAGGTCGAACATCGATATACCAAGCACCTTTCTCGCACGAAAAATTTGTTACGTAAATGCTTTCCGCAAACAGGGCCAGAGCTACAACAAAAATTACCAACCCATATTACGAACCGGCTTAAATTTAATTGTTCATGTTAACTGCTACTGCAGATATACGTCATACAGGCAGAATCACTGCAGTGATCGGCAGTTCACTTGGGCCATAGTAATGAGCCGGCATTTGAAAAACACGAATCATGCTTAATATGTTCGTAAGAAGACACCTAAAAACAAGAACCTTTACAAATTCTGCTTAGGATTTTGGTCTCTGAAGTAAACTCAACGCGTAATTACCCCGTGCCATTACTTAGGCAGTGCCATGCTGCACTCTTTTCGGCTGGATGCGTTGCGTATTTAGACAGTATACGCGTGCGACACCGCAGCTCGTATGTCGTTCCTCGCCCCGTGTCGCTGCGTTTTTCTTTGCGTGCCGGCGCTTCTTCGGCGCGTGCCATGCACGCCCTCATTACGACGAGGGTCATCGCCATCCCCGGGCGGAGACCGGTGGCCCTTAGCCAGCGTTTGCGGCGTCCGACGCCTCTAGCTCGCGGCATGCGAGGCGCGGTTGTGGGCCGCAGTGCGAGGTGGGGCAACGTCCCACGGCTGCGCCTGGCGAGCGCACCGATTCTTGCCTATACCAACTGTCCCACTCGAGCCGCTATCTCTTCCATTCATGACCCTCTTCCGCCCTCGCGTATAACTGCTCCGCCCTTCGCCTCTGATGGCTTCTTTCGCTAGCTCGTTCTGAGAAGAGTCTGGCGCATTCACCGTGGTTCTTAGAAGAGGCTGCAGCATTGCCTGCATCTATAGGACGGACTCGAGTTTCCGTTGGCAAACGGTGGCACAAAGTGGGAGTAATGACACTGAGTACAAAACACTTTATTGCAGCTGGCCAGTTTGCTGCCGTCTCATGTCTGGCTCACAGGGTCGCCGACTTGCCGGCTTTCCTTTTCACTAACTCCTAGCAATAAAGATTTTACCTGGAAATGAAGCCAAGGGAATATTGTCAATATAGGCCTGTATGAAAGCCCCAGTGAGGTTTTGCAATGACTCTGCGTCCTCGGGATTTCAATTTGTCACTGAGGCAATAACATTATCCAGGCTGAAATGAGGAAACTAAATGTGAGAAGAACTACATCGTCTGGCCTTCTTTGTAAAAAAAAAAAAAGTGAGTAGGAGAGGAGTGGGTGCATGAAGGTTAAAGTAGTGTTCTTGACTTTTCATGCATGACATTTGTCTGAAAAGCAATCGGCTTCTGGTAAGCCTGAAGCTTTCCTGGTTCTTCTCCGTCTTCTTCTTTGCATCAGAGCTGCGTGTGGCTTCAAAGGATTAAAAAGCGTCCTGCACGATTTCAGAACGCTTTACTTCATGTGGACTTCTGTCCTTCATGAGTGACACAGGTAATTAGTTATGCGTATAGTCAGCATCATTAGAGAAATAACCTTGACGCGTCGGCATTATCGCGCACGTTCGAAAATTGCATATAAGAGTGCTCAGACGTTTCAACTGGTAATTTGCTTAAACTTCAAAAAAAAAAACAAAAAAAAACAACAACACTTGAAAACTGAAAGATTACTGATGAAGCACAGTCGAAGCGCCAAGAACGGCGCTTCGACTGTGGGAGAGGCCTTTGCCCTGCAGTGAGCGTAGTCATGTTGCTGATGATTATAAACGTGGCAAATCGGAGCTCACAAAATTAAATAATTCATACTTGTAAAACTGCGCAAGAAGGCAGGCGCAATGAGACAGTGAAAATACACTGAGGTTAAAGAAAGAACAGAGCGCTAAAACGCCACCAACATGTGTACAGTGCTCATCGCATCTTGTTAGTGCCCTGTTTCTCTTCTGTATTGTTTTTCCAGAATATTCTAGAGGTTTGAGGTTTTAAACAACAACGACAACACTGACGACCACTGTGGTTGCGACGCGAAAAATGGTCAAAATGTGAAAGTGATGTGTTAGAACTGTCAAAATGGAGCTCCTCGAAAAACCCCAGTACTGTACGATAATGAAAGTAGTAGTGCATGGTGACACACTCAAAAAGTAGGATTGCACGATAATTATCTCTATAAGCTGGGTTGCGCTAACTGAAAGACAGGTCTCGTCCTGGCATCACAGTCACCACTCTGGTGTATAGACGCTTGTTTACATATCTTGAGTAGCGCCACATCTTAACTTTCAGATTCCACACACCTGACGAGCTCTAACTTCATGTGTCACGCACAGAGTGGTACGTAGCTGTTGAATCTGATAGAGGCAGAAGTAATACTGGCCAAACCATAAGATCCCCAAGGTGACACGGCGTAGGTTACTGCTCACCCACTTACTGTAATCTACCACTGATACTACAGTAAGATAACAGCACTTATGCGTCATTAGGCGGAATATTTTCGTTTCATTGAAACTTCGGTGGTGGCATGACGTCATACGTGACGTTTCTATTGAGCTCCCGGGACTCTCCAGCATGTGACGGTGACCGCAAATTCCGCGATGGTGCCCTTTATGATATGGAATCTGTCGACATGTGCTCAACACGGAAGCTAACGTCAATACACAAGGATAGTCCTGCACGCAATAGCAACGAGAAATGGACGCTCTGACGTCAGTCACTTGCGCCGAAGAAACTGCCGTTGAAGTCGTGCAACTCCCACGTAGGCCGTGCCGAAAGGCGAGCACATGATTGAAAATGCGGGACCAAAGAGAGGACTACGAAAGAGTGGCCTACGAAAGAATATTTATAGTGAGAAAAAGTAAAGTATTCTTGACAATAGGTGCAATCCGGGCCAGCGTTTGTCAAGCCCTCCGTGTTGCTGTGGTGAACACTGCTTTTTATCCTTTCACCCATTCCGATGACTGAAATAGAAACCAAAGCAGTAGGAGTAGGCTCACCGTGCAAAGAACGAGACATGTCGCTGTGTGTCGTGTGTGCAGATGACAGCTTCTTGAGCTGTGCACTCAAAGAAACTGGAAGAAACGTCTTAAGCGAAACTCACTGGGGTCTATAGGAGACTCCACCAGAAATGCGACCCATTGTACGAAACTACTTTAAAAAATATGGCTTTTGTTGTACCTCTCCCATCGAAATTGAAAGCTGTTTCAAGTTGAAAGAGCTTAGAACTCATCTCGGTGGTATAAGTTTGTTCCATGGCTTAAGACTACAGATGATTGGTCAACAATAAGATACTTTTCTTACACCAAGATACTTTTTTTTTTGCAATAATGGCTGCGCAGCTTTTGTTTTTCCCAGCAGTTCTATAAAAGCGTTGTTGCTATGGTAGCTCTTTCGATATTAACTTATCTCCACTTAGGTCTGTTGCAGGAATCGCAAGGTGCATCGCATATGAATATTTTTTAAATGCAAACAGTACCTAGCATTGAATTTAATTCAAGTTGTGTTCGCTTGAGTTTTGAGGTTTGTGGTTTTACAGAGCGGTGAATCAATCTATTTTATCATGCATAAAATAGATTTATAAGATAGATACAATATTGTACAAAGCGTTTGAATCATATGGCTTTATCTACGCAAATTGACTTATTAGGTACTCCAGTGACAAGTGCGAAAAAGCATTTGAAGAGTTCCCAAGTAATAGTTCTTGCATTAATATTTACATTCATAATGTTAAACGCTGCTTTGAATGAAACGCATGTTAGTTAGGAAGTGCATTTATGTTGCACTACGACGGAGTAGAATTGAACACCCATGCGAACCGTTTCTCTCAGCTATACGTGTCATTTGCAGGCTGTGCCATACATACAGGTGAAGTCGGAACAACAGATATATGCATTGTCACAACTCGTTGCCTTTACATATCCTAAATGTCTAAAATAATGACCTAATTATTTTTAAAGAGTTGAAGTAAACCTGAAAATAACACGTAATATCCGCAGCTTGCAAAATGAGAGGGAGAGAGAAAGGTTAAGTGAATTACAGGGAGGTCAACCAGATAAAGATTGTGGGTTTGTAACCCCGCACGGGGGAAGAGGTAAGCGGGAAAAAGGTAAGCAAAAAAAAAAGGAAACACCAGGCCTGCGCGAAAGGCGCAGCACAATCAATCCGAAAGCTAGCACAGCCTTAACAGAGCCTTTTCTAAACACTCATTGGGTGACTGCTGCAAGCACACTTGCTGGGTACCCACTGCGGCATCAATGATCATAATTTCTGGATAGTAGGCTAGCATTCGCTATGCTATACTTCGTCATTCTTCTGGGAAGCGTGGTATTCGCTAAACACTTGCAAAGAGTTTTGTGCCAACTGTTCATGCAGTGGCTGACGACGACGAGTAATTATGTCTGATATGGGTATACGTCACACTTCTAGAGCCGCGGGAAAACGTCTACCGCGATGAGAATCGTGTAGAACGTGCAACTGTGCCGGGTGCGCTGCCGAAACGGATGGACAACGCGAAGCCTCACTGGTCAAAGCAAACACGTAGGCACCGCGAAACACCAGGCCAAAACGTCGGTCATGAACGACTCCCTCTCGAGTCCAGCTAAAACCTCGTGTTCTTTCCTGGTATTCACAAATTCCACATAGGCATAAACTATAAGTGCTTATTCTCTTTAGAAAATAAAACGAAACGCCCATTAATGAAGTACAAAATGGCGCTGGAGGCTTATTAACGAGTTCAGGTATTTCAGCACCACAAAGCCGCTCAGGGCGTTACTTCAAAATCTCTTTAGTTGCAAACTTTCGCCCGGGGCCAAGAAAAGCTCAGCGTTGTGCGTGAGCTTACAGGAGGCTACACGAATCGTTAGCTTTCTGGTCCAATGTTTTAAGTCTCGCACATAACAGTCGTGCTGATTTGTTATAGCAATAACACAAAAGTCTAGCAGAAATGAAACTGTCTGTCATATAGAAATCCACCGACGAAGTGCTAATCTCCAATTGTCTCGTTTCTTTGTTTGAGAAAGTATAAAAAACAATCGCAGGCATTCTCTTTGTTCTCAATTAGACAAAAGGGACCCTCGCAACAGTGTATACCGACCTGCATTTTCAAAATGGACAACTGGCTTAGTGCGGATCGGTTTAAAGTCACCCAGAAGCCACAGGCTTAATCTCTATGGGCTGCTACGACTTGTAACATGCGTAAACTCGGTGTTGCAATGGGGTAAGTATACCGTTTCGCGAGAGTAAAAGGCGAGCCTTTTTATGACAAACAACAAGTTATTTACTGTTGCAAGAACTCAGCAAACCCATAACTAAATCCCCATTGTCTATATGTTTTGAAAAAAAAAATCTTCTTAAACTGCGCTGAATCAAATAATGGATAAACTTCAATTTTAATTAAACATGTCTGCCTTAACAATGCGCTATTGACCGTTATAATTATGGAGGCCACTTCATAACTCAAAAGAGCTTGGTGTGTGCGAACTCAAAGGGAGAGTTCCTGAATTCTGAATCTCTCGCAGCGTTATCTGTGTGACGAAAACCACCCTGTTTTTTGAAAAGGCTTGCGACATCTAACAAACACATCCAGCCGCGTCGAACATAACGCCTATACACGCGAAAAGTTCACAAGATGTACCTCGTCGAACAGAATTGCCATATACCAGAATTTCCTCACTTCTGAACAGGTATATGAATATTTACCCGAATGCACCTGCCTAGCAAGTGCGTTCTCTCTGCATATGTAGATATGCACCCGTTACGTAAACACATCCCGCGTACAGATAATACCTATAATACGCGAGAATACAAAGGAGACGCCTCGGCGAGTGCTCGCAGGGGCGAAGATCGCGCACGTGCGGCCTACGTAAAGCGGAAGAAAAGCGAATATGGGCGCACATCTCCGGTGAGCACCCACCGACGCCACCGTATATATATTCCGACCGAGCGGCGAAGTGTGTGGGATGGAAATCCGCACGGCCGGCGCGTTCGGACGCGTCGGAGGCGAATGCGTTTCGCTTTATTCAGTCGTTTCTTTCTTTCCTTATATTCCAGTTTGGAAGGCAAATAGAGGGCTCGCAGGGCTGGCGGAAAAGCTGGAGCGTGGACTGGTACCACTATTGTGCCGCCTCCGCTCGAGTAGTAACGCCTCTATGCGAGCGTGAGCAGATGTCATACGCAGTTCATCCGGCGAAGAAAAGGCTTGTATTTGCCGACGCCTTCTCAAGTACAGCAGTTTTGCCGGCTGAACCAAGCTCTTTTATTCGGCTATTCAAATTCAGACTGCATGCTACGCAGCTCGCTTCGCTTGTTCTCTTTTTCTACTGTCTTGTTTTTATTTCCGTGGAAACGGAAACATCGTATATGGATTCTTGAGCAAAGGGAATCTTCACAATGCTTTCTGGGGGCCGCGGGTTTTTGTTAGTTTCGCTCAAGACCTTCGCTGCCATCACCGCGGCTGCATCGGGAGCATGAACACGAGGCCGAAAGCTCTCGCGCAAGAAACGACAAATTTGTATGTGCGAACAGCGAATGGATTTTGGTGCATGAGTTCTCGCGGAACTACAAACACAGATATACAATTTATGTGCACTGATCTCGACCACTCGGTACATGTCCTTTCACTCCGGTGCTGCACCCGTGACGGGGTTTGCTTGTTTCGGGTTAATGAGCTCGTTTGTGGACGCTAATGAATGGAAAACTTCGATAATTACATGCCCCGGTCGCCTTTATTATACTGAGTGAACCTGTTCCCTCGTATTAGTCAAGTTTCGCGTTGTATTATGAAGCTTCATTGGTGCGACTTCTACACCCACGGGTGAGTGCTGCAAATGTGTGAGCTTTGTCGTAGCTGACAGTCGTATTGCGCTTATTCTATCCTGCGGGATTGTCAGGTAGAGAGAGAGAGAGAGAGAGAGAGAGAGAGAGAGAGAAGTAAACGTTTATTTAGAAAAGTGCGCCGAGTGAGGCCCGGTGTCCCCCTAAAGTGGGAAGGTTCCCTTCTCCAGGAACCCTCTGGCTTCGGCTGCCTTCTTGGCCCTGGCGATGAGTTGTCGCTGGTCCTCCAGGTCCTCGAGAACGATCTTGGCTTTCCACGTTTCCATTAGGTGGTTGTCGTTTATTCTTGGGGCTTGGTCCCACTCCAGTTGCACGTCGTGGTTTGCATGGCACTAGCATTCCAGGAGCAAGTGCGCCAGGGTGTCTGGTAAGCTGCAGAGCGGGCACATGTAGCCTTGTGCCGTTGGGTAGAGGTCGTGCATTATTATGCCATATATTAATATGCCATGTTGTAGGCGTCCGAAAATCACGCTCTCTTCTTTGGTTAGCCTTGGATGGGGTGGAGAGTACACCCGTCGCTCCAGTTTGTAGTGTTGAAGTAGCGACGAGTAGGTGTTTCTACTACCTCCATCGCTGCAACCACGGATCGGGTATCCATTGGTCCCAGGGCAGCCCGGCTGACGTGCTCGCGGGCAGCGGCGTGAGCCGCTTCATTTTTCTATAGACCCTCGTGTCCAGGAACGCAGATTACGCAGGTATATCCATATCATATTTTATTACCTAAAGAAACTATTCACCAAATAAAAGCATAAAAAGCATGTAACGCATTCATTTGTGTTTGTTACCACGTATGCTAACGGCTCGTGTGATTATTATCATGGATATTCACTGCATTGTAATATTCATTGTCCGATGGGGCGCACTTATTTTGGGAGTGACCGAAACGGGATGTAATATCCCTGCACAAAATGGCGATGAGCTGTTGTAGTGAGGAACCATGCACCCCCTCCCGCTCCCCCAAAGCTATTAGTAGGACATTTGTTAGATATTTCATTGTTTTATAGGTATTCATATTCTTCTTTGAGGATAGCTGTGTCTGGCTAACGATCATTTTTTTTAACCGGTGACCTCCCTATATTCAATTCAGAGTTCTAAGCTGCATACGGACATTGATTTCATTTCCTTTATGGTGTTTATTTTTTATCGCGTGGAAATATCTAGTACTTAGCGCTCGAAGTGAAACAGTAAGACATGAGCAGGCAATTTCGACGAATCCTGACAAGCATTTTTTTTTCTTTGCTTCCCGCAAACTGTGCAGGAAAACTTGCGCAAGGTAGCCGTATTGGTCACTCGAGAAAGTGGCTGGATGAAGCCACTACCACATGTTGGTTTTCTTAGGATGAGTGCATATTGTAGAGCTGAGTCCTTGTTGCTGTCACTCAGTGTGAGAAATTATTATCGCAAAAATTTCAGAAAGCTGCTCGAAAAAAAAAAGTAAAACTCGAAAGGCGATGGAGCGAACAGGTTAGTGCAGCGCTCGCCCTATCTGCTCTTTCATTCGTAGTTTTTTTTTATTTCACACTGCTTTATTAAAAATGAACGTATCTTAACGCATGTAAATTACCTGTGCTTCTGCATTTGGTAATTTTAAAACTTAATTCACACACAGTGCTACTACTACTTTCTATCACTGAATATATATATATATATATATATATATATATATATATATATATATATATATATATATATATATATATATATATAAAGGCGATACGTGTTGCCATATCACATTTTCTGCCTATTTCTGCTGGTTTACTTTGGTACGGTCGCAACTCCACTAATGCCCAACAATTATTTTGAAATGAAGTTGCCATGTGCAGTACGCCTGAGAAAACTTTATCTGTGTGCTTGCTGTAATATAAGTACCGGTAAAGCACGTTGAAAAGCATTCCTGAAAAAAGAGGTAAATACAATTTATCCTGGACTGTCTGGCTAGTAGCCCTATACAATGTTCACACTGGATAAAAATTATCTGCTCTTCTTCACTTCTTTCAAGAATTTTAAAAAACGACACGAACTGCTCTTGTCGTTGTTCAAAGACTGTGGCTTTTGAGAAACTAGGCCACCACTGCTGTCGGGCTTTTCCAGGAACATCAAACGAATACCACAAAAGCCAAGGCATGTGAAAGTAATGCCAAAAGGGGCGAAAATAAATCAGAGTGTCGAAGGCGTGAAATGTCTGTAAGATTTTTTCCTGCGCTCTGTATAAAGAGAGCGTCTACTCGTCGATGTCTTCTACGGGTCAAATATTTGAGTTCGTCTTTTGGGGTCCCAATTACCTGGCTCTTTTGTCGAGGATAACGTTTTGAAATTGTACTGAAAAAAAAGGTGGATACGCCTGATGATTAAAAGCACAACGTTGTTTACTATTGTGTCACAACATTTCGTGCGGCTGCTGTGGGAGGTATTTTGGTTTCATTGTTAATGGATGGTTGTTTAGGGACATCTTACTACTATACATCTACCATAGTTGAGTACCAAGTACTCAAAGTGATTAAACATTTTTTCTAAACACATACCGGCTGGACGGCTTTACGCTCTCCCATAGTAGAGTACCTAGTACTCTAAATCGTTACCCACTTTTTCTAAACACACCTGATATTACGTGCTCTACGGAGTACAGATATAATTGAATATAATGCATTTCTCCATGGCAGAAAACTGGAATGCTTTAAATCCACTCCTTAGGAGAGCCCCGTTGTGCTCCTTTTCGTGTCAACTCAAAAATGTATAAAGAAAGGAAACCACGAGTGTTGTGTGGCAAGAAAAAAAAACTGAAAAAAAAAAAACCAATGAAAGTAACACGTCGCAAACAGCCTGCAAGATACCCTGCGGAAAGCCCCAGAAAACCCCAGAAAAAAATTCCCTCTGTATTTTTCAGCCGGGTAGCCGATTGCCCCCGTCTTCGGCGTAAGATATATACTCCATTACACCATGTCTCCCCCCCCCCCCCCCCCCGATACGAATAGCCGCTCTTCGGTTTCGGAATGAATGGCAGTGGAACGACGCTGCACAAGACCAGCCGTTTGCCGCTGGGAAGAAGCCGTTGAAAGCTACCTGCGGCCTCTGTAATCACGGCGAAGTAAAACATACACGAAAGACACAGATTGTGCGCGCGTATGCTATACTACTGCTGTGCTATTCGCTGCTAGCCGTGTAGCGGGCGCTGAATCACCCCGTCTCCGCTATTGCTGCGCCGGCGTGTCACGTCTTACATTTGTGTTTTCTACTCAAGCAAGCGCATGCGGCGGTCGTTTTTGCTTTCGTTCGCGTTTTTCGTCTTTATTTCTCTTGGCGCCTCTCACGGGGGAGCGTGGACTTAGCGGATGGCTGACCGCGGAGAGGAAAAGGCTTCGTGAGCACGATTCCCTCTCGGTCGCAGGCCCACCCTCACCACACTTTTGTTTGAGGCTCGCGCTCTTTCCACCGCTGGTTTCCTCCTTTCCACCCGTCTTCGCGCTCGGTGAGTAGCTCGGGCCATGAACGGACGCCCAGGCGAAGGCGAAAAAAACATCTAAAAAAAAAAAAAAACGCGTGCTCCTCGCGTAACGCATTTGCAGACCGAGAGCCACGGTTGCTGATGCATGCCCTACCGCTGAACGCCTGCCTGCCCGCGCGAAGTTCGCGTTTCGTCACCCTGCTGTTCTCGATCGCACTCCTACCAGACAGCGCCCGTCGTTTGTGTGGTGTGGTGTGACCCTCCGCATTGAAGTTCGAAAGACACCTGTCGGCACTGTTTGACTTCTCGGATACCATTTTGTGAAGCACGTTTTTTTTTTTAGCAAGGGTGTGCTTGGCCACGCTGCTTGTGTGACAGAAAGTGCGATATCTTGCGAAACTGGCTCCTACGTAGCGCTGCCATCGTTGTGATCGGAGATAAATGCGCCATTGAGTAAGTGTAACCGCTCATCTTATTGCTAAACTCGCAAGGTGGGTTCGACGGCCGCGGATACAAGTGATAACACGGTTGTTGCACTATATGAAAATATGTAACTGTGTTTTTTATTCTTGTTCTCTTCGTGAAAACCGGGTGTTAAGTATTGTAGGGACTCTTTCGAAAATTTATTCGAAGAGAGCTTGTGCAAGTGTAATGGGTTTTACGACAACGGAGGAAAGAAAGTAATAAGAGACGTTACTAAATGGATGATGATTCGTTCAGAAAAAGATTGCTACAACACTGTTCCGCCTTCTAACTCAATGTAAACACTACTTGCACATACAAGATGGTGAAATTTAGCAGCCCTACCAATGCGGCAGTGCAGCTAACAATGTTGTATTGTATTATAGCGCTGTAACTTAGCACGAAAGTGAGTACACACAAAACCCGAACCGCCTTCATTGATTCACAAAACCTTTTTAGTGTCCTGAAGCCCGGTCTTTTCAGACCAGCTAACTGTTAAGTTAACATCGGGCTGTTTCATCATACATAACTGCACGGGTAGCATCGCAGCTACAACAACCCAGCAGTGGAGTGTCATAACTACTAGCGGATGTGTCTGTCAACATGTCAATATTTGTATCTTACTTGCAGTGTTAATGCCCAAGACATTGTCGAACCACCCGCTTCATATCGCACCGCTACAAGCTAACAGTACTTTAGTGACTCTACACTCTACAGACGCTTTCGCAACTTCTTAAATTTTGTCAGCTGTGAAAATAAAGTTCACTGCGCTAAAGATGTGCCACAATGAGAAATTTGAATGACGAACCACGTGGTTTTCCCGTAATGGAAGCTCGCTTGCATAAACGTGCGGTGTCTTCACGATAACATTCGTTAGCAGAATCAAGCAGTGAAACAATGTCCTAGCACGTCTGTCTGAAAGGCAGCAAAAGAAGCGTGTTTTGTCGCGTTGATGCGGATGTCCGGTGTTGGGGTTGCACTCAGCAGTCACGTTTCTTTATCCTTTGTTTTCTTCCTCGCGACTAATTAATAAGCGCCGCGACTCCGTAAGTCGCCATGATTGAGTCATAGGCCACGGGAGCTCAAAGGAGAACCGCGAAAGGCTTAGAAGTAACCGTGATAGCCAAGGCCACTTAAGGCAGTAGCTATGGCGGTAACATACTCTAGGTCTTCCTCGCAGCCTGGCTGGTAATAAAGCTCCACCCATGCGTCCATTTCTACGCGGCCTGTTCGATTCAGCGTTATGTGGAAAATTCAGAAGAGTGTGAGACACTTCATTGCATACAATACATGGTGTTTCTCAGACAGCACAATCTGCATCTTCAAGCCTGTCGAAACACTTGCCTTTTTCTACGTCATCCAGAAGACTTTTTTTTTCTTTAAAATAGAAAAGCTTGCCGAACCAAGCGTATAGTGCTGTATATAGCCCATTCAATGCATTCAGCGTACAATGCTACAGTAGTCTTTGTTACTTTGACAATCGTTGCAGGAATAGAGGCTGACATTGTTCTTAGCCTGTAGAGGATGGTAACTACGGGTTGGATAAGTAATTCTACAGTACAGGGATGATGCTGTATTTCCCTTGACGCACGGCACTGGCAAATCGTCAGGGAGTTACTTATCTACGGGAGCTCTCACGGTCCGTCTGCCTTAAAAGTGCTTCATTAGTTAGGCCATATGCACTTTCGCAGCCCATAACGTCTATACGTGCCAGCATTATCGTAATCATCCACCTACGCCATGTTTATTATATTAGGTGTTACCTATAACTGATGGCTGCAACTTGTTTCGATTAATGCTTTGTCGCCTGCCATTGCGGTCAAATGGTTATGGTGCTAAACTGATTACCCGAGGGTCGCGGAATCGAAAGCAGCTGCTTTTCGACAGAGTTGAAACGCTTCGGGCCCGTGTACATGGATTTAGGTGTACGTCAACTAGCCACAGGCGGCCGAAATTTCCGCAGCCCTCCACTACGATAGTTATAGCGCGAGAACAGAACGACGACCCAGGTACAAAAAGGACACGAAGGACCAACTAGCCCAAGCTGCCACACCTCCACTACGACGTCTCGCATAACCATATCCAGGTCCGGGATAAATTCTTTACTGCAGTTGCTGAATAGCGAAGACAGTTTTCAAGAGGATGACGACTTGCTGTGCCGGCCTATTGTTGCCCTTGCGAACGGCATCAGCAAGCTATCAGCGTATGTCAAAAACACTTATGCGCCCTGAAGCTCTGATCATCGAGCAGCCATAGACAACATGCAGTGGTCAATGTAAAGGTTGGCTAGTAGTCACGTATTTGCAGAGGTTGGGTGGTAAATGTAGAAGTTAGGTGGTGGTCACAACGCCAAAATGTCGAGCCTGTATTGAAGTGACTCTCAGTCATATACATTGACACCAGAACGTGAGCTTTCACGAGAAGCTCTGTTAATATCATGGGCTGTTTCCCTAATCACGGCACAGAGGATCTCGTAGATTTAGGCCATTGGAAATGTTGCCACGCATCTATTCCGGTGTATTGACGAATAAGTGTGGAATACAATATCATATAATTAAGATATCAACAATAAAGTTTCTGTTGTTCAATAAGAATACTTGTACGGAAATCACGACGTTTAAGCAGAAGTAAAAAGAAGGGCTGTGTGAACAGTAGTTAACCTGCAAAAAAAAAAAAACACATTGAAATAATATATCGGATAAACCTCGTTTACAGGAAAATAAAAGTGTCATTTCGTAATTACAGTTTTATGGTTGTTAACTAAACTACAAAATCTCGAATGACTCTGAAAATCTTTCAGTCACTGAGCCCAGTCAATACACGCATACATAATATTTTAGGAATAAACTGTAGTACCAATGTGCGGAGCATTGTTTTACTATTTGTAAATAGCTTTTCTATGTAAATGTGCGATTAGAAATGGGGAACTGTTTTACAGTTTTCCTGCAATAAGAACAAAGCAAACTTGAGACCACGTACCAATTGGCCATAGCTTCCGTTGTTTCTGCATGAATTGATTCCCGAATCAGACAAGTCGGCACATATGTCGCACTAAGACATAGACGCTTTAACCATACTCTTTCATTTGGATAGAGTTGGCTTGAATCTCATTATGTGGGTGATATGAGACAAGACTGCGCAATGTTTTTATAACGAACAGTCTCCATTATTGCAGTGCTAGAAAGGAAGCGTGCCCGACCAGTACGCTTCGTCGTCTTGGATAGCGCCGAGCATTTTGAGTTTTTTCATCCAAAATCTGAGCTCTTTCCATGCTGTAATTTTTCTCGCATACCAACGTAACACTAATGTCTCGCCTGAGGGATGTATCGAGTCAACTTAGCCATATTAGAGGCTGTGTATACAATATATAACTACCAACACTACTTGTTGATCTCCCTGCCTTTCATTCGTTGCCACCAACTCATTTCGTGATGTGATTAAAAGAGGGCGACAAAGATTTTTGGAGCCGGAATAAAATTGTTGGGAGGATGTGACAGAGAAGGGGCTCCTATGCTAGAGAAACTTGTCGGGCAGCGCGCTTAAGCTCCTATTGCTGAATTCCCTCTAACCTCCTACTGGGTGTGGTGCGAAATTGAATGGTATGATTGCAATTTCCTTATTCTCAGCCGTACATAAGAGCGTGTGGTGTGAAATTGAATGAGGTGATTGCTGTGTCCTTACTCTAGGCCGTACGTAAGAGTGTTGGTAATGCGCGCAGGACTGCTTCTTTAATACTTTGTACAAGTTACATTTCTAAAGATATTACATCACGATTGAATCGATCGTACGTGTGTGCTCGTATGTACTTTCTTCTTTGAGTTAATCTGCCCTGAGGTATCAGTACACGCTGCACATGGTTGTACAGTCCGATACCTGCCCAAGATCTAAGAGAGACCGGTGGTGACGCACCATAGAGTTCTCTAGCGTCCTCGGTGTGTAGAGGTCGCGCATGCTGTTAGTGGCGTCAATGAGCCACTTGTCGCTGAGCGCATGTCCTAGGAGATGACGCCAGTCGGCTTCCCGCATCGGCGCAGGACAGAGCAGGCAGCTCGAAATGGTGTCGATTTAGCGTACTACTTCGTGCGGATTTGTCTGTGCTGCAATATTACGTGAGGCATTGTCCTGCCCTAAAAGAGGTGATTAATGTAAGATAAAGAAAGCTTGGTATAAGAGCCATTGGCAGCTCATCTGAAGCCAATCTGGCTGTGTCGGGTAAGTCATCTGCAATCTTGTTCCTCCATAGGTTCACGCAGATCGTCAGGGAAGACTAAGCTATGCCTAAGCGCTCATGTGAAACTGTGCACCTGAATTCTTAAAAAGAGAAAAGCCGAATCTGATTGCGACGGCCAATAAACTATGCAGCAAAATCTAGGGCAGCATAATGGCATTTACCACGTGTTCCATCAGGGACACATCGCTGCTCCATCGGATGTTGTAGACATATGCGTTATTAATGTACTTCGAAGGGCATTTTTATTGGTGGAGCTGTTTGAAGTTTTTGTTGAACTCTGTAGTGCGAATATAACGCGTCATAGTCATGAACCAGTAGGCGCTATCTTGTTCCTCTTCTTCTCGTGCTCCGTGACTCTTGGAGAACGTGCGCCTGTTCGTCTGGAGCTCCACCACCTAATGAGCGTTTTTATACTAACCATAACGCTATAAGTATAAGTAAAAAAAACAGGTAACGTTACAGTTTCAGTACACCAAAATAAAGTGTTATCACTTCATTTCACCAAATTTGAGGGCTTTCTTAAATGCTGTTCCGAGGCCTTTAAATAAAAAAAAAGAAATGTGCGGCATCAATGTGCGAATGAAACCATACGTGCTCAGTTGCCAAGTCTCGATCTTCACCACAGACTGTTCATGATTGAACTGAAAATTATAGCACAGTAAGAGTACAGACGTTGTGAATATCGCTCTGGCATCCTGCGAAGACGATGCGTAAGCTGGGGCGCATGTACTCACGGCGGAACGGCGGCCAGCACTCGAGCCCGGGATACCCGCGCAGTAAAGGCACAATTTCTCGCTCTGCCCCGGTGCACTTCCTGAGGACTTCAGCCGACACTTGGCCCTGAGCCTACGACGTATAGGCCCGAAACAGCGCTGTTTCCGACTCAAATTCGTAGACCGAATACAGCTAGTGGTCAGAAGTAGTACAAGTAGTTGTGTATGCATTCTGTAGGAAGGCTTTGTTATTGCGGCAATAAAGTGTCTGTTATAGAAACCTATATAGTAAATTAATTATCCGGATGAATCCACGACTGCGTCTCTGGAAGCCCGAAGTCACTTGAGGACATTAAGCTTAATAGGCCAACCAATCAAACCCCGGTATTAGATTACAACAACCACGGCAAATACTCGCGTCGAGAGGGTTTCGGGAGCACCGCTTGCTTTCTTTGTTATCTCTGCTCTTGTGAAGAAAACATGGTGGTGAGCATTGTGCAGAAACGAAGAAAGTGTGGACGACGAAATTCTCCCTGCCTCTAGCGGCGTAGCATTGCGAGAGAGAAAGAGTAAGGAAACACATGCATCGCGTTGCCGTTCGCACGGTTTCGCCGCAGCTCGCGTTGCAAGAGCGTCGAGGTCACGGTCAGACAAGCGCCGAGCACGCGCCTTTCCCGTAACTCCTGCTTTTGTTTGAGATCGGGGACGTTAGACGACTCTAGAAGCAGATTCGTATGCGTTCTCGCCCATATTTTGGACATGCCTCGTATGGCAAAGGCTGTATAAACGAGGCTCCGAGGAAGTAGAAGTAAAGGACAAAAGGCGGCGCTGTTCGCAGAAGAAAAACGCGCGGAATAAGCAAGAAGGGTTTGCGCGCCGTCGTCACGAGCGTGGGTTAGTCACGCTAAAAGACGAGCCTTATTTTATCTCTCCCTCTCTCCCGCTTATCTCTTGGTCGTGAAAGACGTGACAGAGACGGCGCTGAGTCATGAGCGGCGTGGTCGAGTCGTGAGGTGACTCGTTTGGAAAACGACCACGCGCGCGGTTCGTGATGGTCGCACAGCGACGGCACGTGAGTCCCTCGTTTTGGCGCGTTGATTCTTACAAGCCCTTTTCGCGAGTTCTGTGGGCAATCATATCTATAATATTGTGGGAATTTTGCACGTCCAAAAAAAAAAACCGATATGATTATGAGAGACCCGTGGTTGAGGGCTCCGGACATTCTGGTCACCAGGGATTCTTTACCAAGCTCACAAATTTAAATATATGGACCTTTGATACATCACTGTCATCAAAAATGCAGCCTCCACTGCCCTGATGCCATCCAGTGATCTTCGTTTCAGCAGTCGAGCAGCTAAGACGCCCGCGGCGGCTGAGAGTGCTGAAAGTATACTCGCCCGAATATCTAATAACGGGGAAGATACGCACCTGCTTCAAGCCGGACCTTCGCAGAGTTGACAATATTGCCTACATATAGAATGTGTAGTGGGGGAAGAAAGCATGGTTTTAAAGAAGCTCTTGGCATTTACTATAACTCTTTGAACACTTTTATCGCAGCAGTGACGCGTTCGATTGAGTAAACATGGTTCAATCTCAATTTTTAGATTGGCAAAATCTCGGCGCATATCGCGTGGATGCACCTCCCTTACCCTTTGTAAGGCCACGTTGTTTTATTCGCAGCCCAATTGGCCGCAGGGGATGGGCAAAACAAATGAAGTTGTCGCAGCCCCGTTCTGGCGAAAACTTCTATATACGCGCCTAGATTGCATGATCCTTGTCATGAGTTGCGGAAGAGCGGCTGGAGCTAACGGCAATCCAAAGCACGCTTTATATACCAATATGATCTAACAGGCACATCTTGTGCCTATATATCTAATTAATATTGTGACTAGCAAGGACAGCGAGCCCTTACATGCACACTTATTTCCTTCAGTCATATATACTAGCTACACATGGAGGGAATAATCGCTGATTGTTGGTAACACAAGTGCTCGAATTCCAGAAAGACATACGCGTCTCAGTCGGCGAGTTACGCTAGATATTTTTTTAAATTTTCAATGCTGCGAGTCTACTAGGACACAATGACAGAGGGGCGTACTGATCCAACGTGAGCACGTGACAAGGTACAGCGCATTTAGGAGGCCAATTGTATATAATACACTCCAAAAAATTTTGTGGAGGAACTGCGCAGTTACCCCTGAAAAAGGCTCCTTACTCCTCCTCAAGACGGAATGTGCGCAAAAGATGGCACACGGCACGCCAACAAGGAGCACTTTCCTCCTTGTAGAGTAAATCGTCCGTTTTTTGAGTAACTGCAGGAATGTTCACGCTGTGTGCAAACTATTCATCAGTGCCCACACAAGCCTGTTTCCTTTTAGACGGTGCTGTAGCGTGGTGTGGTGTAGTGGTTAGTGTACGCGCATGCTGGCTGAGTGGTCGTGAGTTCGCATGGGTGTGGCAAGTTATTTACTTCTCTAAAAGAGCAACCTCGATACCCCTTTTTACTGCTTTACTTCTTAGAGTGTACATGAAAATGTGATAGCCCCGCCACGGTGGTCTAGTGTCTAAGGTACTCGGCTGCTGATCCGCAGGTCGCGGGATCAAATCTCGGCTGTGGCGGCTGCATTTCCGATGGAGGCGGAAATGTTGTAGGCCCGTGTACTCAGATTTGGGTGCACGTTAAAGAACCCCAGGTGGTCCAAATTTCCGGAGCCCTCCACTACGGCGTCTCTCATAATCATATGGTGGTTTTGGGACGTTAAACCCCACAAATCAATCAATGAAAATGTGATAGGATGCACGCGCTTAAGAACATATCATAATATGTGCTTACAGGACTCATACCATTGGGGACAACTTAAAACTCTTTGGACCAGATAAACATGAAATACATTTCGACAGCACGCAAGACCGACATGAGATAGATACACACCACATTGTGTGTCGTCATAATAGCGTGCGCGTGGTGACCCTTTGACGTTCTGCAACGCGAATCAAATGGTATGCGGCTTTCTTATTTCTTCACTTCGACCTCATAGAAATGTGTCCACGGTGTCATCCACACTTCATCGCTTTGGTGTTTTCTCTCAGTCACCATGCTTGAAATGTCTTTTTTTTGTGTGTGTGGAACAGCTTTTCTCACGCACACAAACATGACGCATGGCCAACCTGTTCATAAGAAAACGAGTAGGCAGAAGCTTACATGTACTATCAGCGTCAAATGAAATCCGAACAGCCCGAGCAAGCCTTCGCAATAGTATAGGGCGTGCCGTCTACCTATCGCTATGGACAGGCACGCATATAGGCGCAGAGCTGCCGAACATGATGCGCACGCCTGTCATAACTGAACGGTATATACGCACTATATCATCGTGAAGGCTTGCCGCTGTTAGGGTTTCATTTGACGCGATAGTACGTCAACATTTTCTGTTAGACCAGCCTAGTGGCTAAGAAATTTCGCTGCTGACCAGCAGGTGGCGGGATCGAATCCCAGCCATGGCGGCTGTATTTTCGATGGCGGTGAAAACGCTTGAGGCTCGTGTGTTTAGATTTAGGTGCACGTTAAAAAAAAAAAAAAAAAACCTTAGGTGGTTGAAATTTCAGGAGCCCTTCACCATACGTTTTCTCTCATATACTATTGGGGTTTCGGTACGTTAAACCTTAACAATATCATTAACATTTCCTTTTACTACCATGTAAACAAAGATATTAATAGAAAGCCAGTGGTTATGCATACCCGTAAGGCCTCCACACCCCATTGGTATTCGTACTCGGAATGTACATGTTCATATGTAGAATGCACTTGCGTGCCACAGACTTTCTGTTCGAAGAAGTGCAAAAAGTACAGAAAAGTGAAAGGAAGAAATGCAAAAATATTTACGCAATGATTCTCAGTAGCGGCCGAGTTCAAGCTCCCGCAGATCATATACTCAAAGCTTTAGGTGCTGTGTGTGTGGGATAATTAAAAATTAGTGATATGGAGAGTGAAATAACATATTAAGTACGCATGTAAGAAAGTCAGCTTCTCCCTCGTCCTTCTCTCTACATCGTGTCCTCATTTTTGCGTAACAATAATGGTACTCTCTTTCGCACTGTACAGGCAAGCTGCGCCTCAAAATTGAAATATCTAGGACGTTGGGCATCCGCCGACCTCTCCGTCGTAAGCAGTAAATGCGATATACTTTATTCCCCCCCCCCCCAAAAAAAAAAAAAGACATACGGAATACGCGATAAACTGTCATCAACAGTACGACTTGGATCAGCTTGTTTCTTCTTTTCTTCATCTTGAGTGACTATTCTCACCGTATACGCTGTTGTCAACAGGAAATTTTTTTCCGATTAACCTCCATATACATCTGGCATCCTTCTCCCTCCGCCCCGGATCAACGAGCGTCATACTAGACGTTAGTCCAGTTGCAGCAAAAGCGAAAGTCCGGAGGGAATCTCCACTTCTCGAAAAGCGAAAGCGTGGGAGGCAAATGCCTTTCACGAAATATAGATGCACGATTCCGCATCTGCACTTCCGCTGGCCCACACACGACCCATGCAAACTTGACTGCAGGCGGCCCGCTGCTGCGCGTGAATGAGCACTTAAGAGAGTCCCCCCTCCCGTCTTCCTTTGATTTCCTGCCTTGATGTCTGCCCCGCGTACCTGAAGCGGAAGTAAGTGCGTACGTAACATCGTTTGAATTCGCTTCTAGAACATAAGAATGGCATTCATAATCCTTTTCGAGAATGAACCTTTCGGGTTCACGTCAGTATACCCTGTGAAAGATCTTACATGAAAAGAGACAAGCGTTGTGTATTGTTATGGGGGGTTTAACGTCCCAAAACCACCATATGATTTTGAGAGACGCCGTAGTGGAGGGCTCCGGAAATTTCGACCACCTGGGGTTCTATAACGTGCACCCGAATCTGAGCACACGGGCCTACAACATTTCCGCCTCCCTCGGAAATGCAGCCGCCGTAGCCGGGATTTGATTCCGCGACCTGCGGGTAAGCAGCCGAGTGCCTTGGACATTAGACCACCGCGGCGGGGCGGGGCAGACAAACCTTGTCGCAGAGGGATTAGTGTTTATGGTATCATATAGGAAACATAAGACCTTACATCGTTCATCAAGAGCGGGGTGCTATAGCCTATACATTAACGATGAAGGCTATTACACCCACGACTTTCTCGCGCGTCTACTTTTCTCTACACTTTCCTCCTATTTCTCCCCCCCCCCCCCCCATAGTGGAGTTTGGAAAACTGGATGAGACAATTCTGGTTGACCTCCCTGCCTTTCTCTCAATTTGTTCTCTCCGTTTGAGAATGTCGGTCGAGTATATGTTACAGCTCTACAGCGTATTATTTATTGGATTTCTGCGGTATAGCCGACCTTTAATATCTAACACGAGCAAAACGAACCTGCACGCAATCCAAAATATTCAAGCCCAGGTGCTTAGGATATACCTTGGTTTACCCCGCTGTGCATCGACAGTTGAAACAATTGCCATTCCACAGGACTACTCAATCATGACGCACATCACCATTGAAACGATGCGTACGTACCTCAGGCAACATGCTAGGAATCCTTCCCACCACTTGGCGACCCTCGCTACTGGTAGGCCCCGCACAAATTTTAGTGCAATTGTCTGTGCTCATCGTGCATCGTTTACGTCAGGTTTTACACCTGCTGAGAAACTGGTGTATCCTCCGTGGTGCCTGACACTTCCGCAAGTACACATTTCAATTCCATGAATACAGAAAAAATTAAATTTGCCTTCATGAGCCCTAAAACAATTGAGCTTGCACCCCCTGCACGAAATGTACAATAACCACGTGCACATATACACCAATAGTTCAACCACAGCGTCTGGTTCTGGTGGTGCGGTGGTGATTCGAGGTAGAAGAATCACTGCGAATCAAGCTGTCACATGCCACTACGTATACGGCGGCAGAACTTGCAGCTTTGCGTGGCGCCCTAGAGTACATCAAATCTCAGAGACCGAGTAAATGGGCTGTGTTTTCCGACACGAAACCAGCCCTACAGAGCATGCAGTCAGTCCTTCGATGAGGTCGCCATGAACAGTTAACTTACGATGTTGTCAAGCTTCTTCATCACGTCACAGAAACAGGCCACGAGGTCAAGTTTCAGTGGCTTCCTGGCCATTGTGGGATCAGTGGCAATGATTCTGCAGACAACGCGGCTCGCACATCGCACCAAGAAGAGCACATCCTTCCGATTCCTTTGTCAAGGACAGACGCTGCAAAGCAACTTCGTCACCTGGCACGTAGTCTGTGTCTGCAGGAGTGGAACACCCCAAGCATAAGGCATACGAGACTCTACCAAATAAACGCTCGACTGGAACTTCGACCTCCATCCGGACTTCGTCGACGTGAAGCTTCGCTTCTTTGTCGCCTTTAGTTGGGGGTTGCCTTCACAAAAGCATATAGAACCCTCATCGGATGGACCGACAATGCGGAATGCTACTGCTGGGCCAAAGAAGACATGGACCATCTGATATGCCATTGCCCTCGATTTGCCTCCGAAAGACAGAAGCTTTCGGACGCATGGCGACAATTGGACGATCGGCTACTCTCTATGCAAATGCTTCTGGAACACCGTCCTCGCCTTTCGTCGGCTCATAAAGTAGTCAAAGCTGTCTTGTGCTTTTTGAGGACACAGGCCTACGTGACAACCTTTAACTTTTGTGTAGTGCCACCGCTGCATACGCGCCAGCCGACTGACTGACTATCCTCTCTTTTTTCTCTCTCTCTCTTTCTCTTCTCTTTCTGCTCTCTCTCATCTTTATGCCCCCTTACCATTCCCCTAGCGTAGGGTAGCAAACCAAGTATGTGCCTGGTTAACCTCCCTGCCTTCTCTCTTGTTGTTCATCCCCCATGTTCTCTCCGTTTCTTCCAGCGTTTATCTATATATAAAAACGAGGCGTGCATGGTTTCGCGAACGCAGTCTTCAGATTTTCCCCGCGTCTTAATTTACTTCTCTTCAGATACCTTCGTTTACCTAAACTATAATGGATTATTATGCACAGAGTGGAATAACAGTAGCCGTACATACGAAAATAAGAGAATTGCTGTGAATATGGGGAACTATTTTGTTCAAAATGAAGGATTGGATTCCAAGGCTGTTCAAAGACCGGACCTAGAAGTTTAGGTAAATGGCCCGCCATGGTGGTTATGCTACTTGACTCCTGACCCACAGGTCAGGGGTATTCAGACGATGGCGTTCCAGACAATGCGATCAGACTCAACTCCGTCTATAAGGTATAAGGCAAAAAAATACTTTTTTATTTAACTTCGCTCGGAAGCGCTCTGCTGTCACTTGAGCGTCCCCGCGTCCCTCGCTCTCGCTCTCCTTCTTCCTCGTTTCCTTGTCCCAGCCCAGAACGTGAAAAATAATCAACAGGGGATTGAATCCCGGCAGCGGCGGCCACTTTTCTTGTGGAGGCAAAAGTGCTTGAGGCTCGTGTACTCAGATTTAGGAAGGACCTCAGGTGGCCAAAACTTTCGGAGCCCTCCACTACGGCGTCTCTGGTTTTTGGATGTTTTGGGATGTCAACCCTATAAATTATTGTGATTTAATATTAAGTTTAGGCGAATGAATGCATTAGCCACCATTGCCCTTCTTTTGAAACACCCTTTGTTAATGCAGTATTACCCGAGCCATTTACGGCAATTTGTGTGTGAATGGCTTCCACTAAATATATCTTCGAAATTGTGCACTATGTTTTTCTACAGCCATCATGCTCGCTATAGGGGAGGAGGAATAAATGAGGAAGGACAGGGAGGTTAGCATGCTCGCTATAATATTGTAACGAATGTGTAAAGCTGATATTGTAGAAGCACTGTTGTGCTATAAATGCACATTAGCGTTAAGAAAAGAAGATAGATTCTTATGGCAAGTGGTGAGGATGTCTGAGACCCGCCTTGTTGTGTTCACGAATATGGCATTTGTGTTGACCAACATTACAATGACGTGGATACCTAACGTTTATTTTACTTGACAATTTATTTGGTTTCGCTTTTTTTTAAAAGGGCTGTCGACCTGGCCATGAGACGTGCGTTTACATGGTGTGGAAAAAAAGTAATTGTTGCTCTTTCTATTTTGATGGACGGGAAATTCCATGAATGTGGTGGAATGTGTGGCTTTGTACTGCGTGTTGAGAAGTGAAACTATTTACCTAGAAATCCGCCGATTCTGTTCATTTTTTTTGAACCTACCGAAAAAGATTAAGCATAGGCTTATTCGGTGTATCCTGCATTTCCTCTTGATACGCCGCCGTGACTGAGCGACGCAATGTTAAAGACATATTTCGAAAGATCGGCTGAATTTAAACAAGCTTACGTTGGGATGCTACTTCCTTCTGTCTATCTCAACATTCTTTTACTAAAGTTTAGAGTATATTGTCTTATGAACATAGCAGCTTCTGTTTATATAAATATATATGCACGCCATCTAGCGAAAAAAGAAAAGGAAAAGAGGGGTCCACACTAACCGTCATGGCACTGACTAACAATAACAGGTTTTTTCGCACAAAAATATTCCGTAAGTTGGACGAGACGATTACCGCTACTGTAGCTCAGTTATTAAGAGCATTGAGGGCGTAAATGAGTGTTGCAATTTCGGTTCCTGCCAGAGGCAAGTTGTATTTTAGTCCACATTACTTTCATCACATCTGTATCATAATTAGTACTATATACATTTTCGAATTGCACTTGAAATTGCGCTTGAACTTGCACTTATTTGGATTTATAACAGTACGGTTAACGACCTCTGTAATAGATGGACAAATGAGAAACTTTATTTGAAGTGCTGAGATGCACGACTCCACGCACAGCGGGCCGCTCCCATGGTGAGACAGTCAGGCCAAACCCGACCGCCGCATCGTGGGCCCCGGGTCTGGAAAGTCCAGAGTTGAACCCCGACATCGGGGCTCTTGATAGCGGATAACCACTTTCCTTCATTGAACTGGCATGTGCCCCGCAACGAGGGGCAACGCCAGATAATGTCTTCTAGGCTTGTGAATTTATTGCAGTGGCTACAAGAGCTATTAGGATGAATTTTGGGATATATTTTATGCAATAAAGCTGGGCTGTGATACAAACTCGTCCGCTGTAGCCTCCGCGTCAAACCCTGCACTAGATTTAACTTATTGTTAGGAAGGAGAAAGTCTCTCCTGCCGAGGCGAAAGTGCTGGATAATTTCATCACAAGTGGTCGGTTGATCTCTGTTCTCCACACTGCGGGCCGGTGGGGAGTTGGTTCTCCGTGGTCGCGGTAAGCGAGACCTCGCGCCTTGAAATGGGCCAGCTCGTTCAGGTTTGTGGGGCCTTCCCTGATGGATCCCTTGTGAGTGGTGAACCACTTGAGTGTGGGTGGTGATGCTTTTGCCCTCCAGTATGTGATAGGCTTCTTCACACATGGCACAACGCTGAAGACCCGGATGGCTGCCCTGGAGTCACTGAGTATATGTTCATGCTTGTCACCCAGAAGCGCCAAGACAATGGCCACTTGCTCGGCTGCACACGACCACGAGCATTGTACTGAAATAGCGTCAATAATCAAGCCCCTCTGGTTGACAGATACTGCTTCGAGACAATTTCTGCTGTCATAATGGGCTGCGTCGACGAAGCAGCTTCCCCCAGGAACTTCTGACAGCCAACGAAGCAGCATCTCTGTGATATCTGCATTATACGGGCCCGATGTGGCTGGGAATTAAACCTGTGACCTGGTATACGTAGCACTGGAACTCCGCTGCAGAGAAAAACTTTCTGAATTGCAGGTTTCCATGAATGGCTTCAATGCGCAGACTAAGGACTTCTTTCATAGTTTTATTTGTTTTAACCACTGATATTTTAAGTACCACTGCCTCAGTAAAACTAACAAGGAGTGAAATGAAAAAGAAAACACAAATGATCCTTCATGAACAAGTGTCAATAATTTTTTCATGTGATTTTTTTTCAGCCTACCAGTTTATCTTCCCGTCGACACGTTGAATGGTTGAAGTTTTTTTATATTTTAATTAATTGCCCACGCTTCCTTTACTCAGCAAATATATAGCACACGCTAGACCAACGACCACCCGAAATTACCATGAGTTAAACATGTTTACCTTTGCTCATCGTACGATGGCGTTTCAATATAGTTTTTTTGTTCATTCTATTGAATTGTGGAATTCTTTGCCTGGTTACGTTTGATCTTCATCACTGGATGAATATTTATTGTATATTACTAACCATTGATGTACAGCGCACTTGTTATGCTATTCTATGTATGTATTTGCCTACTCCTGCGGTAGCCCTGCGGGGCTGCAGTATGTTGAATTAAATAAATAAATATATAAATAAGGAGTGGGAACTTCCGGGCAATCAATTCTCGGCTTCTATTGTTGAAGAAAAAAAAACATTTGAATAGCGTACTCAAAAAAAATTACAATGTTTAGCGCATGGTCACTCCTCGTAGATGGACTGGAAAACTTCGGATAGCTGTCTGGAGTGTCGAGGCTAGGATGATTAGGACATAAACTTCAAGCATTCTTTGTGGTTATGTTTCACTCATGTATACAAGACCTAGCCGGAAAAAAAAATTCGACGGAAAGGAATGGCTGTCATATCTTTTGTTTTCAAAATGAATCACTTTTTCAAGGGATTCAAATTATTTGATAAGGCTTTTCCTATATGGAGGTTGCATATCTCGCGAACATATTCGCAAATGAGACGAACAGGGTTCGTGTGTCAGTAGTTTGGTTTCTTGAGGCGCAAGAAAACATAAGTGTAAATGTAAACGTACGATGTATGATGTAGACAACCTGATCTCTTTAGGACCTTGCATGAACTAACAATATTAAAAAGTCAAGGGCAATGAACATTCGGTAAAGAGCATAATGATGGTCTTAGACAAACGAATAGATATTTACCATGGTTTGGACCTGCTACAAAAGTGTGAGAAGGAATTATTAAGGGTGGCGTGATCGAAATAGGTGATTTATTTTTCCTGTTGTTCTAGTGTGTACCTGAGCTGTAGCATCCATTGGGGAGCGAGGCAAAATGTCGGCTGTGTTGGCGTTAATGTGTGCGAGCCAGCGATGCGTGGCGTCTACAGCATAATGAGGCAGGCAGCTGCGCCGGTACAAGCGGCCGCGACCTCGAGGCTCCCTATTTACGTGTCACTTTCGCATTTGCTAGACCATAACGGCCTGATACGCATGGAATTGGCGATTACGACTCGCGCTGCCAGCCCCATGAGGATTAAACGCGCCGAATGTGCATGGAACCATCGAACAGTGGAACTGCATTCATATTTGCTGTTATGCGTGTCTATAGGTTAATAAGTTCTTAGATTTATTGCGATAGCCATTGTATGAACACTCTCGGCTAGATTTTGCCGCTGGCGTCAGCGACCGCCGTCATCATTCCCCGTGAATGTATACGAGGCAAATATATATATATATATATATATATATATATATATATATGCAGAAGAATAACTCCAGTTGCCGCAAGGTTATAAATATGAAAGTAGATGCGCTTTCACATAACAACTGTTTATTCTGCCGACGTTTCGACGGGAACCCCTTCTTTCTGAAGGCATGAAGAAGACAGGGTTCCAGTCGAAACGTCGGCAGAATAAACAGTTGTTATGTGAAAGAGCATCTACTTTCATATATATATATATATATATATATATATATATATATATATATATATTGTAAGACAGTAGCAGCATTGAGGTCGCGACGGCGTTTATTAGGCCGAATCGCCTGATCAACACCTCAAACGAGGATGACGTTTTTCGTGATGACGATTATATACAGATGAAGAGGATGAAAGTGAAACGCTGTGAATATTGTGCTTACACTAATTTCCCCCTCGCGCCGAAATGGCCAACATGGCCGCTGTTTATGACGGTTGTGTACGTCGCACGAATGGTTTTAAACGCGACACGTGAACAACCACCTCTCCGTACCAAAAAAGGCCGTCGGAAGGCGTGACAACAATATATATATATATATATATATATATATATATATATATATATATATATATATATATATGCAAGAAAAAACGATTGAACTATTATGCTTCCAGCATTACCAGCGAGATGGCGAAACCAGCGCGCGTCACCAAATCGTCATGACGCGGCGGCGCGCGCTCTCATGTCCCACGCGTACTTTGCCTCGTAGAGAGAGAGGGTGGTGGGGTGGGCGCTCACAAGAACGCACACTTATTTCACGGTGGGGAAGATCATATACCTGAGGCTGTTACCGGAACGATTTTGTTGTGGTTTGATTTGATTGATATGTGGGGTTTAACGTCCCAAAACCACCATATGATTATGAAAGACGCTGTAGTGGAGGGCTCCGGAAATTTCGACCGCCTGGGGTTCCATAACATGCACCCAAATCTGAGCACACGGGCCTACAACAATTCCGCCTCCATCGGAAACGCAGCCGCTGCAGCCGGGATTTGATCCCGCGGCCTGCGGGTCAGCAGCCGAGAACCCTATGGCCACTAGACCACCGCGGCGGGGCGATTCTGTTGTGGTTACCGGGCGCACAAAGGTCACTGCATTGGCGGCACAATCTCAGTTTTGGAAAATGGCGTGCTTTTCAGACACGGCGAAGCAACTACTGAAACACGCATTCGCGTTCATCTGTACCTGTGAGTACGTTTCGTGCGTCATTTGTGCGTGAGCAACGTGGGGCACGTTTCCATCTGCTTGCATATCTTCGCGTGACATTCCAATTTGTTGCTATCGCATTCATTTCTTCGCCTTTGCGGCAAACCTGCGACTTTGTTGTTTAAAGAGTTAGTTTCATGCTCTAGTGATCTGCCATTTAACCTAGAAAAAGAAAAGTAAGTGTGAAATTTGAGTAGCATACTTCATAGCAAAGGCAGTCAAGTAGGTCAGCACAGTGTCAGTTTGGCTATCAAAACAACAGTTGTTGTCACTGAATAAAGTTTCGATACCGATGAAATCGTGGTTCCTGCTGTGTTTTTTTTCTTGTTTTTTTCGACAAGGTAAATGGTGATACTGAAAAAACAATCAATTGGCAGCCCATGCTTGTGGTATGAAGGCTTCATTGTAAGAGCGGAGCACTTTATGAACCAGGCATGTCGTATGCTCTTGTCGTTTCATGTTGTTTGGCATGTAGCGCAGCCATCGGTGGCATTTTGAGCGCGCGTTTTTTCTTTCGTTCTTCGAGTGCCTTGAGAATGATATCAAGCACGCAGCATGGCCCCGGATATCGCATTTTGGCGTATGCTGTCGTCGCGTGGGCAACGCAGCTATAACCACGTAGGCTCTAAAAGTAAAAAAAGAAGCAATTAAGAACTTGAAATAGAAAGGAAAGAATAAATAGGAAAAGAAATAGAAACGAATAGAAATAGGGAGATAGAATGGCAGAGAAAACTTGATAAGATAAAAAGAAAGAAGGAGAAAATCAAAGAGAAACAAAGAAGGCTGTCTAGCTCCGCAGTTCCTTCAGGCTTCGTACCACTAGTGCTAAGCTGTCCCAATCGTTGCTGTCCGCATTTCTTCGCACTAGTTCGAGTTAAATTTGTGCTTGCGCATGTTGCAGGTAGATGTAGTTGAATGTTAGGGTGACGAAAACGGTACACAGAGAGACTGAACCTCAAGAGCGCTGACAGGCAGGTTAAACTATAATGCCAGAATGCAAGCAACGCGATGACATCGACGTCTGCGCCTGGGCAGAAAGTGCCGGTGTGAAGGAAAATCAAAGACGAGGAAGGTACGTTTTACTTTCTCATGACCAATTCAAACACGTGAGCTCTTTAATAGGCGAGCCAAAAGAGGGACGAGTTACGTATGCTTCCGATGCACTGCGGATGTCAGCTGCTTCCACAATTTCTCCTGCACAAGAGAGTGTCGTGGGCTGTCTAAGATATGGGCAATAGTGAAATAATGTACTTGAATTTGTCCTAATAGGGTCACATTTTGTCTTCACTTCTTTTTTCTAAACTTTATTGTTACCAATCATTTATTTTTATGCACTTGGCGTGACCCACGTTATTAAGTTATATAGCATACATATTCTCTGGTAATATATATATATATATATATATATATATATATATATATATATATATATATATATATATATATATATATATATATATATATATATATATATATAAACAATGAAGTGCTAACATAGGACCCGGAAGTAAAAGTTCAAAAAATCAAGCACGTAGGAAAAATTGTTTTGTAAAGGACTGACGTTTCGGCCGCGGGACCGGCCTTGACTCCGACGAAGGCCGGTCCCGCGGCCGAAACGTCAGTCCTTTACAAAACAATTTTTCCTACGTGCTTGATTTTTTGAACTAATATATATATATATATATATATATATATATATATATATATATATATATATATATATAGTTTTTCCACCACATCGTTCGACATTTCTTGAATTGTGATCTGGAACACCAACGGATACAACGACGCTCAACGTATATGTCTAGTACACACTGACGCTCGCGAAACTAAGTGTCTTGATGAGTGCACATAAACAAAGATGGACACACACAGACGTGCATATGTGCAATTAAACAGGAGCGGAAACAGAACCGTACGGAATGAAGGCGCGCTTCACGCATCCTATGCTATAGTCTGCATAGTTTGCGCGCCACGCTGAGTTATGCAGACCATTTCATTACCAGAACTTTTTAATTAAACTGAATTTGTGATCCAGCGCACAACCTATTTCTCTATTTGTTGTTGTTACTCAAGTTGTACCGTGAAGGCAAGCACATTAGGTATGTACGCGACGGGCCGAAAGTGCGGTTGGGAAAAAGTAAAAAAAATGACTATAATGAGACAATCAATGCAACAATGAAACGCAGACACATGGTGGTATCATTAACATTGTTTGCTATAAGAATGTTTTGCCCAGAAATAAAATAAATTTTCTAGAGGGGATCGGCTAGCTCTGTAATTATGCCTCGCTCTGTTTCGACTGCGAAAGAGAAACACGAACACACAATTTGTTCATGAGACATTCAGACAGAGCAATCGCCGACTATATATGCCAGGGTAACACCGACGGTTGCTACGCCACCACTACTACAACCGTGCAATTTCTACGGATAACTATCTTAACTAAACAGCCTCTACCTGTCTTCTTAACTTCTCTCTCCCATTGCGTCAATGCTGGGTGGCGAACCAAATTTCTTCCTTTTATTAACCTCCTGTTGTTCTATATACCTTTTATCTCTCTGTGTGATGAAAGGCAGAGTATCGTTGGAGAATGGAGGGTTTTTGGCAATGAACAACGCCTGAACAAGAGATGTCTAAAAAACAACATTTTCACAAATAGACTAGACTCTATCAGAGGTCCAAGGATGTGCAGTCTTTCTTTCAAAAGAGAGCAAATAAATTCAATTCAATTCATTCCGAGAGAACACCGAAACTAGTGACTTTTTTATTTCCCGCTTTAATGTACCTATTAGCCTGGTAAATATTTTGCAGAATTTTTAAAAGCTCTCGTCTGCTCTTTCTCATTCACTGGAAGTACTTACGGAATGGTGGAGGCTGCGCAATACAGTGTGTTCACTCACTCACTCAATTAATCAATCAACCAGTTTATTGATGATTGATATGTGGGGTTTGACGTGCCAAAACCGCCATATGATTATGAGAGACGCCGTAGTGGAGGGCTCCAGAAATTTCGACCACCTGGGGTTCTTTAACGTGCACTCAAATCTGAGCACATAGGCCTACATTTCCGCCTCCATCGGAAATGCAGCCGCCGCAGCCGGGATTCAAGCCCGTGACCTGCGGGTCAGCAGCCGAGTACCTTGGCCACTAGACCACCGCGGCGGGGTGATCAATCAATCAGTTGCGCACGAATGAATGTGCTAGCGAACTTAAGGTTTCTCACTCTCTTTAGTCCGCCATGGTGGTGTAGGGGTGGTGGTGCTCAGTTTCTGACCAGCAGGTTGCGGGTTTGAACTCGGCCACGGCTGTCTTATTTTGGCGAAGGTGAAGTAATTGAATGCCAATGCACGTTAGAGAACACCAGGTGGTTTAATTTTTTGGAGCCGTCGACTGTGCTGTGGCGTACCACACAATCAGGCTGTGGTTTGCACGTAAAGCTGCAGTTTATATTATTATTATTATTATTATTATTATTATTATTATTATTATTATTATTATTATACCCTCATCATCGTCGTCGTCATCGCCATAATGATCATTTTCTTCAACAATGGGCTCACAGCCGTAACCCTGAAGCAGCAAGGGCTTGCTTTGCTTGACGCCATAACCGTCAGATTGCCCAATCAGCTAACGGCCATCAGACTCGAGCGAGCAGATGGGTCAACGCGTCGCGCCGTTCGCCTCACTGGCTCGCATAGCCGCAACAAGGCACGTTGCGTCAAGACACGTGTTCCTCGTTTACCTTCCTAGAAGCCATATCACGGGGTGTCTGGTGCCGTAGACGTTTATCGAACCCTCGTGTCCGCCAGGGGCGATGCGCCAGAAAGGTTATAAATTTCTGGCTAACTCCTCTTTTTTTTTTTGCTGTTTTAATGACGCGGGCACATTGACTGCAGCTCGGTTCCCTTTTTTTGGCTCATTAGGATGTTAGTAACCATAATTTAGATATTGATATTGAATGGTCAGCTAACTGTTATTTTAATTTAGGAGCGTTCAATGTTAAAACAGCATTATCTATGCCGATAAAACGCGAGCAATCACCAGCAAGACGTGAGGGGCCCATAGCAACGTTCACTTCTGCCATTGCGAATGCTTCCGATAGAAGCTACATGAAATGACGCTCTCATTTAGCGGGTAACCATACCCTGGCTATCTTTGCACTGGGGAATGCTGAACGATTAGGAGTCCTCGTTAACCAACGGCATAGATAACTATTTCTTGTCGGTGCCTATAAGCGCCTCTTTTGACCTTTCGTCTGCACGCATTATAGTTTGTCTCAGTTGAAACAAAAACAAGCAAGAACGTTTTCGTTGCGTTTTCGTTTCGTTGCGTATCTCGAGAAACAGTGAGATACCGAACCACGATGGACTGCACATCGATAACGCTAAGCGAAGCAATAACTGTGGCCAGTCGTTCAAACCAACGTGTATACTTTACTAAATTGTTCGAGAAGCACATAACCTCTTTATAGCCAGGCAGACTAATCGCCACAATTCAGGAAGTCTGCCGAGTTTTCACTATAATTTTATATGTAAAAATATGAACGCGATATTTTAAAGGATAAATTTCTTGATTTTATACTGCTTCTACCGTATCCATATCCACATTTAAGCCTGTTGTTGTTACAGGTAACAAAACCATTTCTCCAGGCTAACTATATATGCAATAACAATGTTAAATTATTCGAAATATAGGATTCTTTTTAATGCTAAAATAAAGTGAAAGACTTACGTATGTAGAGAAATATTAGAGCGATTTTTTAGCTTGTAATAATGCTCATGAGAAATTGAGAATGAGGAAGAGAGAAAAAATTAGACTTATTAAATGGTGGGCCGTTTGGCTAACTATATCCTATGCTGTGATACGGGGTGAAAAGAATTTAAAAGAAAGATAAGGGTACAACGAAGGAAGTGCTATAGAGTCTCGTTTGCTACCCTGTGTTGTCGTCAAGATAAAGGTGAATGGAAAAAGTTAAATGGGGAGAAAGTGAGCATCCCACGCTCGCAGGAGGAAAGGGATCATGACCACAATTGTTCTGATTTTCCTACAATTTGTCTGTTCTTACTTATAAATGGCAACGTTCTCTACGATTTACGTATGTGTCCAGGATGAATGGACGGCTATAAGAACTTTATTTCGGTTCAATAGGTCACGCCAGTTTCCTAGCCGGACGCAGGCTGCTGCCCTTTCGGCCTTACGGTCACTTCGCAGGTCCATTGGAATGCCCATAACTGTTACGCTAATGTGGTACTTCGTACAGCGGCGTCCTATGGCTCTTCAGTGTTGCACTTGTCTTTGCGTTATGCCGAACAACGCCAGGGCATATGACTGAGAGCCATCATGCCACAGCATTTATCGCATGCTTTAGAAGTAAAGTGTGGATGAACCTTGTTAATTTACAACGGGTTTGTATAGGTAGCTGTTTGTAAGAGCATTGGCGTAATTATCTGACCTATATATTGTTTACTGTGTGGAGGGGGGAGACCATGCACCCGATGTAGAGGTGCTTCGTTAGTTCTTAGAGATTCCGTTATGTCTGCAAACAGGAACCTCATCATCTTCTTGCCTTGAGGCTCCACGTTTGGCAAGTCCTCATGCATCATTGTGCACAGATTCGTGGAGGTTGGGTGGTGCATGGTCGATTTCTATTATATGAGCAGCGAACAGAACTGTTGGGTGCAGTTTGATGGCCTTCCCCTCGATAATAAATAGCCAGGGCCTGTCTAGAAATCACTTCTTTGGTAAATACTCTGACGGCTACTCTAGAATCACTGTAAATTCTGGATCTCCTTGCGTCTAAAACAGCAAATGCGATGGTTACTTGCTCAGTGATTCCTAATTATTTGGTGTACGTAGAAGCAGGGTTCACGTATTCACATTCACGTATTCACATTTGTCATTTATAGCTACCACTGCGAAGGACCCTTCGTTCTACATGAAAGCCAGTGGTGTTCATAGATGGACACAAGACAGACAGACAGACAGACAGACGGACAGACGGACGGACGGACGGATGGACGTGCAGACGGACGGACGGACGGACGGACGTGCAGACGGACACATGGACGGACGGACAGACGTACAAATGGACAGAGAGATGCACGGACGGACAGGTGGACGGACGGACAGAGAGATGCACGGATGAATGGACGGGGGTGCGAGCACATGTACGGATGGACGGGCATACGGACGGACGCATGAACGGGGCGGATGTGCGTACGGACGGATGGGTGGTTGCACGGACGGACAGATGGACGCTCCGTCCCACTCATCATCATTCATTCCGCGGATTTGCTGGGATTTTTTTACTTATAATTTGGGTACATAATTAGCATAGCTGGTTTCTTACTTTTCTTAGAATAGTGCGTCGTCCATTGGGCGCGAAAAGCATTAGGGGCTTGTTGGTGCGTCCAGTCGTCACGCTGTGTCATGTAGTCACGGCCAATCATAAAAACGGATTAGCACTGGTGCACTGAAAATGGAGAAGGATGGCAACTGACACCGGACATGTAGAGAAGAAGAAGAATCATCGTAGTGTAGGCTGCACTCTGGTGCCGTTTGCTGACAACGTTAGTGGAGCGAGCGTAGTGGATACATCCTTTTTTACGTTCCCAGTTTTAAGCTAGGCACACCTGAAGCTGAACATGCAGGGAAACCGGCCGAACACTCACCCCTGAAAAAGAGGCCGAATCCGTTCGGAAACGTTGCGTCAGTTAAAAGTTATTTTGTATATTTTAGATTAGAAACATTGGACTAAATGTGGCTGGAGAGTTTACTCTATTTGTATGCATTTTCACCCAGCCAGACATATCTCTGTCGAATATCTTCATTTTTGAACCACCAGGGCCCTATCAAAAAATCTCTTTCAAAGCACTCTATGCCTCCCATCTAAGAAGTTCAATTTTAACGATAGGGGATCTGAACCATTTTTCCTTACATGCTTCTGACATTTTTTACATATTACAGTGATTTCCAAGGCTGGGAATACAGCCTGGTTCTATGAGCTGAGCAGTAAAAATCAATAGCCGTTCATCCATAGGGGCGGTAGTTCCACAGTGCGGAGGCTTGTCCATGTTCATTCATTCATTCATTCATTCATTCATTCATTCATTCATTCATTCATTGAAGCTGCAACATGTTTCAGTTATTGAGTTTGTGTACTAATTATATTTACAAGGTAAATGAAATTTCTTGGTGTCCAGTCTATATACAGTAAGTAGCAGTGCGTTACTGCAGACTTCATCGCATCGACACTCGATCAGGGTAGCTGTGCGGGTCTGCTTGCGGATAATCTTCGAACACGTTGCTTCTGCTAGAAAGTTAGGAGAGGGCATCTGCTGCGGGAAAGTGGAAACTGCCGAGAAGCACACATATGGTAACCAATTCTTATTTTGGCGCTAAAGCTTATTTGGGCAAGATGTTTTATTATTTGTCGGTTTTATTATTTTTCTATGCCATTCAGGTCCCAAAACGATCCCATCTCTGCATTGAAAAAGCCTCGGGGTGGCTGTCGGGTGAAGGCAGTTGTTGGTGACAAGCTCTCGAGAAGTATTTTTCATCGCGCTATTTCCTTCATTTGAAGGAAAAGACTGGGAAGAAAAGCTTAGTTATCCTGCCCCATCTTCCTTGCATCTCAAAGAAAACTCTTCCAAAAACATCTCCTGAGGCAAACAAATCGAGGGAGAGTTTGAATACTTCCAAAGCAAGCCCCATCCCGTTCTTTTTCATCACTTGAGGGCTATGCGTACTTGGTAGTCAGTGATTCGTAAAACAGAATGGTTACCGAAAACAAGATCAGGGCTGAAGACTCTCAGGGAACCCGGAAGTGTGGCATATAATTGTAGGTGCTCTAGCACTTGAACACGTCGTCTTACGAGTGTGAATGAAGCAGGGTCTGTTTTTCTCAATATTTTTGACAAAAGCGGCCGCTATAAGGCTCTAGTGTACTTGTGTACACACGGACGACCACGTTATCAAGAAAATTGAAGCTACATAGGCTGTACTTGTGGTACTGACTGTCAGTTTGTTACATATTGTAAGGCTTCACTGTTTCCTAGAGCGCGCGCGTGTGTGTGTGTGTGTGTGTGTTTTAATTTCTGGCAGTAAGGCAGTCAACTGCAACCTTGACAAGCGCCCAAAGTGTTCGTTACACGCAAGTAAGAAATTACGGAAAAGGAAGAGTATTGTTGATTTTCCAGGCTCCCAGTTTCGCATTGATGACGTAAATAATGCGGCTGCTGACAACATAGGTCAGGATTGCATAGTTCAGCGTGTGTTCAGCCCAAATTGTTCCCCTGGCACGACGAGATAAAGTAAAGTTAGTTATGAAGAATGTGAGTGGTCCTGGTTGTGAACTTTCGGATGAGATGTAGTGAATTGTACTACAACTGATTGGGTATGGTCTTTGTGGTATATGAACGGTAAAGATATTGCGGTGACTTTAGCCTTCAAACTGTTTCCATCTCAAGTGCTAAAGTCTTCATACCCCGTGGACAAAGAGCCTCTAGATCATGAAGGTGTCATTTATTTTGTTAGAGTTGGTGCAGTCCCCATTGATGTACGCTCGTATGGTGACGCTCCGGTGAAAGGCGTTAGTAATATGATGTAGTGCTACAAATGTGACGTAAACCATAAATGATGTGCGTGTAATAACGCAATAGCGTCAAAGAGCTCGTTTCGGAGAAATTCTGGCACCGGCGTCGGCGTCAGCGTCATTGGTTGTGATCGAAAACTCATCTTTCTCGAGACCGAAAAATCCAGAAAAGATGCAAAAAAATAAAGTATAAAAATTCTGCATACGAGTGCCGATCCAACCCGGGTCGTTTTCGTAGCAAGCGGATGTTCTACCACACAACAACACGTCTGCTTGTGAAATCTGTGAAAATAGCTTTCTCTGCTTGGAAATGCAAGGAAAGTAAGTTTCATGCTTTACAAACACACGTGTCCAGTGTACATACTTCGCAATTCAACATGAAGTATTGCAGTAATAATGCGTGGTACAAGTTCACATTGCCAGTGTACGTCAGAACATGCGATTATTATAATGGCTTCGTGGTTTGAAGCCGAACACCCACTACTAGGGGCACAGACTTTACTGCGCCTATTTCCTTGTGGCCGCGTAGTGGGTGCATAGCAACTTCGGAAAGATTTCATGAACTATGTGTTCAACGCACCCACTATGAACAAGACATCGCTATCGTGTTCAACACTTGAAGACGAAGCTCAAAGGTCCCCCAATTTTCATTTTATATTTTATGCTCACATCGGCTACGCTCACAGCTGTTAGTGAATACCTCCCCCAAGTCGCTTGATATTTTGGAATGGTTTTGGCTTCGCGAATATGGCTTCGTAATCTTCTTTTTTTTTTATTTCGAAAGTATGCCCTTAGGCATAATATTATTTGATTCAAAAATACATATACAGGAGTGCTTAGCGTATATAGTCCAGTAGAAAACGATGGTGTGATCTACGAATCTAGCGGTCAAAGTCCGGTGGTCAGCAAGGATTGAGACCTGTTGCATGGAGGTGACGACAGTTTACTTGTAGACCAGTGCAGGTCCACACCAAGTGTTAAAAAGTTGCGCCCTGGAATGGGCCGTCACAAAATGCGCAAAGGGTATATTTTTCATTGTTTGTGAATTGCAATTGCAAGCCCCTCGTTCTGCTACCAAATTCAGGCGCTATAAATTAACGGTACCCGACGTATACCTGTATCTTGAACATCGTCTTCTATTGTGTCTTGACTATGCGGGTCGTGAAGACACCGCTTTGCTGCGCAAAAGCAACATCATAAATATTCTCTGCACTTCATGGTTCCACAATCACCTGCAGTTCTTACATATCTTTATAGTTCTTTCTGCTGAGCTGCGTTCCTGGCCTCATGTTTTCTGTTGTATACTCTTAGCGCTTGCCAATATTCAAGAGATTGTTGAGACTGCTAGAAAACTTCTTCTATCGTGCGGGAATTCTTCAGATAAGAACTTGGATGGAGACAGTTGGTTTTACAACATAGGATAGAAATTCGAAAACAGAGAAGTGATGGAGCCGATGTTTTGACACGCGAACTTGTTTTTTTTTACAAGGTGGTAACGTGTTTCAACTCTGCGACGCTATTTCACTCACATTGAATGGAGCAGCGCAACATAAAAGGTCCTTATTTTCAAATTTTTTGTTTCTTTTGACCATTCATTTTAGTCGTGCTCAGTTTGTGTGTATCATCCTCAGGTATTTTGTAGCTCTCTTGCTGTGAAAAGTTTGAGATTTATATTACCTCGGCTGCTCCATACCTGCAAGCTGCTCATTGTTTGTCCTTACATGCTATACAACAGTGAGTCATCTCGAATGGTTCCCGTGGTAGTTCCGTTGTTGCGTAATATCCCACGGAAATTCCTGGAGCTCTCAAGTTTCAATTCTCTATTTCACTAGCTCTTTGAACGTGTGAATCAAAAGCTTCTCTGCAGTACGAGGATTCAATTTCACTGCTTTGTTCTATGCTCACGCAACCAGTACATTCACGAAGCGCGGGTGTTTGCGATCGATATTTCGGTAGTTTTCTGGTTCTGCTCCGACAAATGTTTGCGTCTGAAAAAATGTTTATGCTAAGGGGAGTTCACGTGAGAGTTATTTTTTATGCAGGCCACAAGGAACGTTGTAGATAGAGGTAGGATCAATAACTTGGAGTTGTAATATTTCTATTCACCTCTTCTTCACCACTGAATCTCCATTGTTAAGACAAAAACCTCATGACACGCTAGCCTTGACGTGTGTGACGTGCGGCAGAGAAAGTTACGTGACCTTGATGAGGCTGATAAAAATTTGACAAAAATTAATACTTGAGGCGGATATTTAAGTTTTCTACCACGGTGCCACGCCCGTTCTTGAATCCACGTCAACAAAAAACGTGGGCGGATTGAATCAGGCGGCGCAATAGGGATTCACAGCAGAGGTTGTAGTTTCCAGCTGGCCTCGGCACTAACTGGCTACTCCCAGCGGCTTATATTTAAAATTAGATAAAATATGATTCCTTTTTAGGTCTATATTAGGCTTATTTAGGTTGGTCATACTTATTTTGGCTCATCTAACCTTAACTAGCCTCAACATGGCAAATGCAAGCATGGCCGCGTTTGTGTTCGCGTCATGCGGAATTAGGAAAGAGTTAAATAGGGCGTGATTTTTAATTGATCATTATTGATTGAGGATCGCTTAATATCATTAGTTCCTCATTCAGCAATGATCAGAGTGGAGTCTCAGTCACTCGACCACAAAACAATGCAAAGCTCAAAGGGATTTAGACGCGTAATTATCTCTTTTTAGCACAGTTGTTCTCCTTTTTTCCGTTATCTCCATGCTCTAATGTTGCTAAGCTCAAAAGAATTTAGACGCCTAACTATCTTTAATTAGCACAATTATTCTTCTTTTTGTATTATCTCCATGTTCTAATCCTGCTAAGCTGAGAAGGACTTAATAGATACGTACTTATCTCTAGTTACCATGGTTGTTCTCCTTTTCCTTTTATCTCCTCGTTCTAATCTTGCTGACCTCAAAAGGACTTAGACGCCAAATTACGTTTATTCGTTAAAACTGTTCTAATTTTTTGCTTATCTCCATGTTCTAGTCCTCGCATCACTATTAATCGCTCTTGACCTCCCTGAAACGTGTATTGCAGAACACAATCTTTCAAACGCCGCACACAATTCAATTTGTAGTTCTGATAGGAGTACGGAATGAATCAATGCGAAATAGAAGTGAATATCACACCGAAAAAAAAGGAAAAAAAATCACAACAAACTCATTTTCACTCTGAATGCGTTTTAATAATCACGTATTCGTTATTAGTTACTTCTCTCTTCAGTTTCTCTCCAGAGTGCTCGACTGCAAAGAGTGAATCACATCTCCTACGCGCAGCACAACATTCTTCTTCTGTCTGAGCACGTATGCGAGCCCGCCTTGCTTGAGCGCAGATAGCATTCCGTTAGAGCTGTTGTGCAAGCGTTCGTACAATACACGCAGCACCACGGAGGCCGACCTGCATACAGCGTTTTCGCCGGCGTTTATCCGGTGTTTCCTTCCTTGGCGTCAGTCGATGTCGATGATACCGGTGACGGTAGCGAAAAGTACAGTTGCAGTTCACTTCATGAAAACGTCCGCCTCAGGGTTTCCAGACATTGAAGTGTGAGCGTCGACGCCGGGAGCAGCTGGATGGTGGGAGAAGGTTGCTTGTTTGGTTGTTCTTGATATATGCCACCCACCCACCCACCACGGTGGATTGGCCATGAAAGCGGCTGTTAATATAAATAAAAATTGTTTTTCATTTCCTGTCAGTGGACCTAAAGGAAACATTCTTGAAGAAAATGAATGTTTTTTAAGTGCATTGACCGTAAGCTAATGGTAATTGGTTTATATATATATATATATATATATATATATATATATATATATATATATATATATATATATATCAGAAAAAGTGTGCCACACTCACCTCCATGGCTACAGGTGGCGCTGACTGACACTCCCACGTTTAAATTCACACATAAACCCAATAAAGTGGCTGGGGGGATAGCCGCCGTGGTAGCTCAGTGGTAGAGCATCGAACGCGTTATTCGAAGGTCACAGGTTTGGTTCCTGCTCACCGCAAGTTATCTTTTCACCCACTTTTCTTTCTTCACATTTACATTACAATTGTTCAAATAACTTCCCGTATACATCCCTTGGCATTATTGTCTGTTAGGTCTCATTAATATTGTGTCAAATACAGAAAAGCGAGCCCTCAAGTATACACTTCTTTCCCTTATATATATATATATATATATATATATATATATATATATAGTCCAGTAGATCCTCCGTGAGCGGTCACAACGTGGTTTATTTCGACGTTTCGGCCCAGAGTCTGGCCTTCATCAGGATATATATATATATATATATATATATATATATATATATATATATATATACATGACATGACGGCGACGGAAACAATCAGCTGAGAGTGTCCTTATAATTGCAATAGCGATAATATCAGGTGCGTAAATTATATTTTAGTCCCAAGTTCGCAGGTATAACGTTGCAGCAGACAGCACATGATTGGGTTGATTGGCGGAACATGGCGGAACCAGCCTGACTGCGCCTGCAGTCAGCGTAATCCGGCTGATGACAACAATGACGATGATGACGATATTTAGCACATTACTATTGCGATAGCAATTATATGGATACTCGAGGCGCATTTCTGCCGTTGCCGTCACGTTCCAGATAAAGTACAAATTGATAACGTCACTCCACGTGTCGCATGTTCCATGTACGTGCGAAAACCTGGGAAGCCTGTAGACGTAAGCGGCTCAAGCAGAGATGAAACGCACCAGTCGACTCCGTCAGGCGAGGAGCATGAAGTGGTGCCGGTGCTGGGGGCGGCGTCTCTCCGGCAGCAACTGTGAACTTTCACAAAAAGAGTGCGGTCACGCGTTCCATACCTTACCAGAGATTGGAAGACAGGTGACATCTTTGTACATCCTGGTATTTCGCATTTACTTCACGTTGAAACACAAAAATAGATAGCACGAAAACCATTTCGCTCACTGAGGTGACTGTATTTCACCACGCCAGCGTTTTGTGGAGTTAAGCCACATCATAAAGGCGTTTACTGCCAGCCTTGCTTCGCATAACATTCCAACTTGTTGCTATTACTATCGCATTCACTGGTTCTCGCTTGCGGCAAAATCGCGACTTTATAGTCAACTATTTCAAGGAAACACAAGCGGCATGTTCTATACAGCATTATGCTTTTATTTATTTCAATGCTTGTCGTTTTGTGTCCGCCACGTTGCGTGTGCAAGGTTTCTCAGCCAAAATATTCTGTTCTCACGTTTAATACTTCATCTCTCCTATTACGCTTCAACGATCGTTGTAAATGTGATGACACACTACCCGAGTCGCCTGGAACCTCGTTCTCCCAGGCATGTTCTTTGGATGCGATCAAAACAATCGTTGTTTTCGACCCGTGTCACGCAATTGCTCGCTTCCACAGCGCGCAGGCGACTGACCGGAGACCATGCACAACCTTGGCGAGCGCCGTCACGCGACACGCTGATGCACACCGTTGTCTTTTCTTTCCCGTATAAATCAAACGGAATCCGTGGTGCTCGCGGTCACTCGACTATTTCGCAGTCACTGCGTTTCCCGACGAGATGCAAGCGCTTCCTGAGAACACGCAGCACTCTCGCGTAACGAGATAGAGCACGCGTTGAAGAGCGCGTTGCATTCTCGCTTTGTGCGTAGTGAATGCTTGGTCAGCAAGGAGAGATAAAAGAAAAGTGCGACAGTACACTTGGGAGGGTTGTCTAGGAGAAAAAAAAAATACAGTCCTCGAGCTAGCGGAACACGAAGGGAAAAGACAAATGATTCTGAAAATTGGGACCCCACAAAGGTTATGGCTAGCACGACTGGTCACCGGTTTCTGATAACCACTACAGAAATCAGTATGCCGGACAAGAAAGAGTTGGATTCGGGCAAGTCTTATCTTTCTTTTTTTTTCGCCCACTCGCCCACTCAGTCAAAAAACGAACACACATGGGTATGGTCATTTACTCTTCGAGAGTTGAGAAATTTCTTTATTGCAAAAGTTCGAGACTTTGAAGTTTTCATGATAGGAACGTACCGATAGAATGGTGCTGGTTTCATAATAGAAACCGGCAAGGGTTTCACCCAAAGTTTCTCATGAGTTGATAGTGTGGTTGCATCACCAGCTGTGTACCAGTCCCGTGTATTTCAGGTTGGTGATCTGTGAACGTTGTGCTACCTTACTCATTCAACTATCGCTTGGGGGCATCCTGCGATAAAAAAAAAATGCTTCAAATGCTAATGCTAACGTTCAGAACGAGTAGACATTGATCATGATTGCCGCGCCTACATCATTCATTGTAGCTTTTGTATATTAGCAATATTATACCGTGTTTTCTGTATATGGCAGGCGTGTAGCGCATTTCCCTTACTTCAAGAGAATTTCCATATATATATATATATATATATATAATTATTGATATTATTAATATTATTTTTAACAATACCCCAGCACTGACTGCAACGTTTATTAACTGTCTGAATGCTTCCACATTTTCTAACATGTGGAAAATTGCGCGTGTTTTTCCATAATTTAGGTCGGGCTGCAAAGATGATGTTTCTATTTATCGCCCTATTTCTATCATGTGCGCCACATTGAATATTTTTGAGCGGGCTCTACACAGCATATTGTATGTTAGCGTAAAAGTTCACCGATTCCTAGTCAACACGGGGGTTATCCTGGCCGCTCAGCTATCACAAATTTTTCGTTTCCTGACGCAAATCGTCCCCTCTATTCCTCAGAGACGAGAGGTTGACCTGAGAAAGCATTTTGACGTAGTTAGCCACTCATTGTTTTTGGCTAAACTTGCAAATTTTCATGCTGACTCGTCTATTGTGATTCTTTTGCACAGCTATCTCTTCAATGGATCACGTTATGCGGCCATAAATGGCGAAACGTCCTCCTTGTACAAAGTTACTAGTGGGTTTCCTCAAGGGTCAATATTAAGCCCACTATTATTTTTAATATACGCTAACGACATTTTTTTCCAAGTCGTTATTCTTCTTTTCTCAGGTATGCCGATGACATCAAGATTTTTAAAGCAATCAATTTAGTTAACGTTTGTCTCTTGCTGCAGTCTCACGTGTGTTCTCTCTCTGAATGGTGTGACAACAATAACCTATCCCTGAATACCCCAGAAACCAAGTTCATGAGTATATCTCGCAAAACATTCATGTTGTCATGTCTATGGACATGACAACATGGACACTGGTAATACCGTGTCGTTATGTAAGGTTTATGAGTTCAGTGATCTTGGTGTTCTTTCTAATAGCTTGCTCAATCATTAGCTTACACTAAACGTACTGCCACGTAAGGCCTTCGTTCTGTCGGCTGTATTTGCAGAATATCTCAAGAATGCAGTTCTCATACAGCCTTCCAGAAATCGTACACCGCAACATGTCTTTCCTCAACTTGAGTATGTTTCTGTGATCTGAAATGGCATCGCTAAATGTGGCAGAGACGCCATTGAGCGAGTCCAGAAAAAATGCATAAGTCCTTTACAACCATCGTTTTGCTAGAAATGACTCTGTATCTCGTTTATACACTGCCAGATTATTATCATTGCCATCACTTCACTGCCGACTAAATTGCGCTGACATCTTGATTCTTTGCAGTCTATCGCAGCTTGATATTCTGGCCTTTGCTTCTCAGTTGTGTAAGCTTTCGGAATTCCGCGTAATTTAACTAGACAGAATCGACCATTTCATGTATCTACACAAATTCTATCAACACTCTACTGCTCACAGGATACAGAGTCTATATAACGTTAACTTTCATAATCTTGATCTTTTTCACAATCCACTATCATTGCTTTTATCTCAGCTTTGCACTGTCTTACGATAGTTAACAATGTAGAGATTGTCCCCTTTTGCGTTTTTCAGGAAGCCTTCCGCACAATTGTGTATATTCCCCTTTATTTTTCACTGCCATTATATAATTTTGGTCTTGTTTTATTCTTCCCATTTTGTGCCGTTTTTTTTTGTCTCTGCGTTTTCGCTTTCTTTATTTGATTTTTCTGTAGACTGTATTGCATGGTTTATTTTATTGTTTTATACCTTGTGGTTGTGTCTGGGCACGTTAATTAAATTTTTTATTGACTGACTAAAAGATTGATTGATTGAATATTATTATTATCTGAGGTTTTACGTTCCAAAACCATCATATGAATATGAGAGACGCGGTAAGTGCAGGGCTCCGAAAATTTTAACAACGTGGTGTTATTAGTTCATTCGACTATGCGAAAGGATGTAAAAGGATTAACGAGAATGTAGTTTTCCCGAGTACCTGGATTTGCTTTAAATATAGCCCAAAATTTGTCCTTGCTGTGTGACCTTGTAAACCACCTGTTTGCTCTAATTTGGAAACCTAACTCAGGAACTGAGCCAATACATTGCCTCTAACTTTCTCTAGGGAGAAAAATAGGAGGAAAAGAACGGCAGTGAAGTTAACCAGTCTACAGGGAGCCTGTTTGCTACCCTGCGCATTGGAGGGGGATGGAAGAGATGAAAGATAGCGAGGAGATAGAGAAGAGAGAAATACAGCACATTAAGCAGTATACACGAACACGCTAAGTCATAGTCGAATTTCTTTAGTGTTGACACTTAACCATTACGGCTAACAAGGAGGCAAGACTCTGTTAAAAAAAAAGAACAGCTCATCAATATCCTAGTTGCCATTCAAACCAACAGTTGTTTTTTTCTTTTTTAAGAATCTTAGGAACCCATTTTTCGTGTTGACATGCGCTTATGGATTTTCAAAGTATGTTTTGCGTCCCGAAAAACATTGAAGTTGTTAGTTATTTTTTTACAACAATAATAAATGAGTAAGCTTTTAAGCTATAGAAGATTATATTCGTCCGTCAATCGAAGAATCAATCATTTTAGAAAATCATTTCTGTTGAACGCCGGTAAATGCGAGGACACGATATGAAAGGGAAAAGTTGCGTCCGCTTGTTCACCGGCAGTGAGAAAAGTGTCCTGATTGTTGTCGCATTTCTGCTCCAACTGAAGAAAACGTCATTTCGTTTTCCCTCCTATCAGCGATACATTTCCGGGTTCGGGCAGTAAATCTGTAACTCCGACATCGGTATGGCTGGGCGCGCCGTTCGACTCATCGAACGGATCCTAGTTGAATACCGCACTACAAAGGTCCACTGTTTGGCTTTGAGACGCCGTTCTGGGCGCACTAGTTCGAGCTGGTGTGAAAGAAGAAAAAAAAAATGCGGCCGCTTTGTCTGTTTCGCCGCTTTGTTGTTGCCGCGGCCGGTGCAGAAACGGCACGTAATTGCATAGCGCCGTGCTGTTCCAATCTGCTGAGTGGCAACAAAGACAGCTCCTGGCTTATCCAGCAACGCCGCTACACCCCGAAGCACACACTACACGCGTACAGAGTACATGGCGCAGCGTGTAATCTGTGGAAAAGTAGGCACGCGTTGCGGCGAGGGTGAGGTGTCGTCGCCCGGAGAAAAGGAACAACCCGGGCCATACTTTAACCGTCGTCTTCGCACTGCAATATTTTCACGCTTTCACTATCTCGTACGCCCGTATGCGGATGCTCGACGCGGAAGAAGTATGCATCTCCGTGGCCCAGTTTCTTTTGCACTCTTTCTGTGTAGCCTCCTTACAGTACCATTCTGCGAAACCACCCGTTTCTGTAGTAGTCACGTTGCTCCATCTTGCTCGAGTAGCTCAAAATATTGTGCCTGTCAAAAATGAAGCGCTGCTGAGGCAATGGCTGAGACAACCTGGGATGAATGGTGTTTTCGTGAAAGTAGATATATACCTCAGCTTTCAAGGGGAGAGAAAGAGGAATATACGAAGTTTGTTGACTTTTGGCGGAGCACCTTCCGTACTTTGGAGGCAATTTATTTCAGTCTGCCAGGCATCAACTAAGTATAACAAGGCAAAAGCGAGGAAAAAAAACACTTCAATGCGTAATAAGTTTGAAGTAGCATTCACCGAAGAATTTATGAAAGTGACAGCTATAAGTGAGTTGTCCTTTATTTTGACATTTTGGTATGTTCGATAAATAAATTCGACTGTTATAAAAAGTTAATTAGCATTTTCTTGTTTTTGTTTCTTTTCTTTGCCCCACACGGCTATTCGACTACTCGAATCTTTGATTTTGCTGACGACTTATCGCTCTAGCAAGAAATCAATTGAGAAAATCTAATGAGTGCTTTAAAAGCTGGAAGTGCGTGAGCCAGTATGTTTTTGTGATGGTGTGTATAAGTTCCGAAACCTTATTAGGATTTTTTAAAACGGAATGCGCTGTTGGGCTTATAAATACATCGGCAACTTCTAGAAAAGTGGCGCAATGGTAGAAATAGGCGCGACAAAAGCGATACAAAAGGAAGGCAAATGCATCCCTGTTGCCTCGTTTTACGCCTTTGTATTACACTTGTGCCGCTTTTCTAGAAATTATGAGGCATACTATAAGGGTTATATGTCCAGCTTGAAGGCTCATAGCGGAAATGCTATATGATATGCTGTCCGAGCGTAGTACCAAACATATATAAGATAAAATTAGCCCCATCTTCTTGTTAAACGCTAGTTATAGCGAGTGAAAAACTATGTCATAGTGAAAAAACACGACAACACAAAGCCAAGGAGACTCTAGACAAACTTACTATTGCTATCATACCGAGGTGCGCCTTGCTCTCAAACACTGTCCTAATTGATTGTAGCACTGCTTTTTTATTCTGTTTTGATGTAGAGAAAAAAGGTATACGCTCATATTTTCAGCATTTATTTAGTTTTTAAAGCCCGTGTTTGAACAGGCGCCCTCAAATATAAAAATTTAGGGATCGTAAGCCTTTTACGTAATCAATCGCAAGAACATAATGCGAGACCTTTTTGTGTAGCCCACGTGGCCGTGCTTTTCGGCAGTTTCCGTCCTCGCATCATTATACCTCTCGCTAGGCCGGCACGTCAAATGTAATACACTCCTCGCGAATATATTTTTATGGCTTCCGGCTAAGCCAATCACGTCTGACAGGTATTCAAGCGAGCTCACAGTTTCCTTTTTTAAAGCAGAGCATTCCACAACACGTTTTTCTACATATCCTAAACAAATATCTCTTCCGTGTGCCTTGAAATATTGCTGTTGAAGTATTACTGTATACAACGTGCGATGCATATGTCCGCATTGTATCAGTTTGGAGTAAGTCAAGCCTGTGTCATTTTCTTTCCTGCTTCGACTGGCGTTTGTGCTGCAAAGTAGTGTGTCATAGGATTGATGAAAGACGACACTTTAATCCAATTTTCCACCTAGCTTGTTAATAGGCACACGTTTCGGCGAGCTTCAAAAGGAAGTTTCATTTTGTCAACTTAAGCCTGATCCTTTAAACATGCTTTTGAGGCTTGAGCCTTTCGTTTGAGGGCCCTAAGGTGTTTTTTTTTGTAATATTTTTAAGCAATACGAATAGAAAAAGAGGCGGGTAGGGGTATAAAAACGCTTCTGTTTGAAAGAGGCCGTAAGAACAGAAGAGTGTAGTTGTGTAGCTGCCATACCATCCTTGTTTTTGATACAGTAAGGAACGTATTACAAGAATTGGTTATCTATATTTCAGATTTTGTGAATATAGTACCTAGAATGACGCAGATCGCTCTATAATGTTGCTTTTATGTTTCGCCTATCATTTCCTGCTTCATTCTCGTTCGCAACTTTACCATCACCACCTGCATAGATAGCACAGCTATACTAGCCTCACTAGATAGCGTTCGGGCATTAAACGTAGCCACGCTCAAACTATAACGGCGGCTCAGCACCCTCCGTTCTGTCGCAGGTCTGACCGCCACCCTGGAAAGTTGCTTTGCAGCAGCTGGGGACTGAGGGCCAAGGATTATTGCTGCGTTCATATACGAGGTAGTGGCCAAGTATACTGCATCAGGGTGGTCAATCCTGCTCTGGTGAGGGAGTGCATTACCGGCAGGTGGTCCCCAGAGAGGCTGCACATCAGACGTTTTTTTTTTTTGCGATTCATGGACAAAATTGTACGTGAAGTAATCTCACTGCTTGGATTTTTTTTACATAAATGTTTCCAAAATATTGTGCATCGGTGATAGTTAGCGTGAAAATAATAAATGGCCGCGAAACAAGAAAACCAGTGTCTGCTGCGGTGGCTCAACCGCTGGGAAGTTCAGCTGTCAAGCGAGAACTCGTAGGATCCTAAATTCAGGCCACGCGCCTAACCCATTTTGACGGGGGTGCCGTGCAAGAACGCGAATGTATGATATCTCGACACTGTGTTCGTCTAAAAATCCAGAGTGTACACAATATCAGGAGTCTCATTAGATTTTATAAAAAGCACTGGACTAGATGCTAGACTATAGGTACTATGCCAAGTGGCTACTGTACATACGCGCCACCTCTTCTTGTCCCCACCATCACCTTTCATCCCTCTTTCCTTCCCCCTTCCCTTATCCCCTGTGTAGGCTAGCAGGCTAGAGCTAACTAAACTAGCTCATGCCGACCTCTCTGCCTTCTAATAAATTCTCACTCACTCACTTACACAAAGAAAGAAAGTCCTCCTCTGCCTCTTTCTGAGTGGTGGTGGGAGAGTAAAGCAAGAGAAGAGAGAGGCGTTGTATGTCGAGTTGTTGCACCTAAATTCAAACGTACGTACGAATATTCAGCTGCAACCACTCGACATGTAAGCTCACCAACTATCCCAGATGGAAACCATTCCAGGGAGGGAGATTGACGAGACGCTCGTCCGGTTCACTACCCTGCCATGAGCGAAGGGACAGAGGTATGAAAGGAGATGTAGAGTGCAAGAAGAACATAGAATATCAGGCGCGCACGTTGTCAAACGCATCAATTAGGCATTTGCACATTTATTTATTGATTGAAATAACCATATTGTGATTGAAATAACTTTGTTGTGATTGAAATAGAGACCTGTCGGCTTGAAGTACTGCAGTAACGCCTTCGTTGCTTTCTGTGCCATTGAGATATATGTTCATGATTCAAGAATATTCGCAGCAAAAAATAATCTTGAGTCCATGCAAGTATGCAACACTCACCGAAACGCGGCCTCATCGAAGTGCTATGTTTGTGATGGTATTGAAGGATTAAACTCACGTAGATGACACTTAATAAACTAAGAGACGAGCGGAAAATGTGTGTAGCGTACTTCGTAATCAGCTCATGGTCAGACAAATGATATTTCAGAAAGTTCTTGAACGTCATTTTCGGAGTCAGGCTTGAGCCTTCGCGCGGTGGTCTAGTGGCCAAGGCACTCGGCTGCTGACCAGCAGGTCGCGCGAACGAATCTCTGCTGCGGCGGCTGCGTTTCCGACGGAGGCGGAAATGTTGTAGGCCCGTGTGCTCTGATTTGGGTGCACGTTAAAGAACCCCAGGTGGTCGAAATTTCTGCAGCCCTCCACTACGGTGTCTCTCATAACCATATGGTGGTTTTGGGACGTTAAACCCCACATATCAATCAATCGCGAGTCAGGCTTTAGGGAGAGGACGGAAGAAAAAAAATATTCCAGACATTTACGAAAGCCCGCAATGCGAAGTTTTAAAGCGGCTCTTTTGATTGTTAGATATGAGTCACAGATTACAAAAGAGTCATGTGTTCACCTCTCGGCCACTACAATGTCTTCATACTTTGGCGGTGCAATCGGCAGGGTATTTCAGTAGGCGTTATGCATCGCTTAGGAAGCGTGAACCACTGGATTCTGGCGTGGGCGTCTCGCTGAGATTGTGCTATATAGGCTAGTTCATTTAGCAGCAGTGCTTGACGGTCAGTTCTCTCTCACCTCCTTCTCACTTGCGTAGTGCTTCGCTCAAGAAGAACTGGTTAAGTCTATTTCATATCTCCTCCTGCTCTCTTGTATCCTTTCCTCTTCTCTATCTCTTTAGCATCTCTTTTATTTGTTTTTCGTTGTACGTATAAGTTATATGACGGCATTAAAAATTGAGCTGAAATTGCATATATAATCATACCTGTCGTTAAATTCAGCTTTGGAGGATGTGCTGCCACTTCAGTTATCTCTCTTCACACACTAAAATGAAGGTAATTGATATCAAGGGAGGAAATCTGCGGGTGCACTTCATGCATAAAGTGAGCATTCACTCAAAATGAATCGGGAAATTAAACATATCCATGAATACGTTTAATTTCCCGATTCATTCTCAGTAACGGCGAAGGGAAAGGTAACACAAACAGAGTTAAAGACTTGGAAAGGTGAGCTCAAGACTCGAGCATCTGCAGTTTCACATGCGTGCTTTTTGTTTACACTGTTGTCCAACCGTGCTAATTGAAAGAGCGATGACGCACAATTTTCCATCATAATCTGTGTCATGTGGGTTATTGTCATGCTTTCGCAAAGAAACTGGCATTATTTTAGTCAATTTAGTCGCGAACGTATTTTACAATTGAATATACTTATAACACACGCGATCAGTGTGAACATCCGGCAACACTGGCGCTCACTCGACTTGTGATGTATTGAGCTGTTTGCTTGTTGTGCAAGCGTATGTATTCCGGCGAACGCTTTTGTTTAATGGTTGTGCAGCTCACCCACCTTAGCTTTCTTCAGCTGAGCACTTGAATTAAATGATTTACAGCAGATAAAACATTGTCAGAACAAGATAGCTCCACTATACGCGGTACATGACGTGACACACGCCAGGACGAAATGGCAGTTCCGGGCGGTGAGCGGAACTGCCATTTCGACACACAGGTAGCCCCGCTCACCACTCGTTGAATTAATGCTGAAATATCGTCTCAGTTTATTTTTCATATATTTAGAAGCACCATACAACCCCTACATCTATTTTTTTGCTGAAAACCGCTTTTTGCAGGGTGACTGTGTCGTGGCTTCTTTAAACTTCAAGATAATGCGACATGTACAAGAATGGATGAAACGTTCTTAGTGGTTTTTGTGCTGATGTAGAGAATAAACCGTGGTTAAACGCGCCCTGTAACGAGGGAAATTGCACGGAAAATAACCACGAACTAAAGTGTAAGGTAGTAATTTAGCGTTAATATGTGAGGTAGTCATGAACGTGAATACGTTATTGCTTTAAGATAAAGAGTTCTTTTGGAACGGGAAGCACCACATCATTCGGAAATATTTGCTCAATGAGGACAGCCAACTTTTCTAAAGAGAAATTCCCTAATTTCAACGTTTAAACACGTTTTGTTTTCGCACTGCTGGGAGCGTTGTCATCATTGATTCATTTCGACGAGTATACTGCGCCAGAGTAACTGCTCACTGAGTGCGTCTTTGCAACTACGCTTGCGTGGATACGCGAAAGTTTAACTATATTGCTGCATTAAACATATTGCATTATTCTACCTGTGGTGAAACATCGTTCGCAGGCTGAGTAAGGGAATACACACATGACAGATGGGAAAAAACAGTTGTATGTTTATTTTGTAATTGCACCTTCTTTGAAATTCAAAGGAGTGCTTCGAAGACTGCACTCTGTCTACCACTGGGTTCTAATGCAGAGCTATGACATTTTATAAGAGCTAATGCCCTTGTCGCGTTCATACACTCTGGAAGGCATTAATTTTTTAGAAATGAACATTGATTTAAATGAAATATTTTAATATTGCGTACCGTGTTACACCTTAACGTGAAACAGTTAAAAATGTGTCGGCCGATCTCCCTGGAGGCTACTTTAGGACAAGGACGTGTCTTTACCAGATTTACACGGTACGTTGCCTGCTTTGCGATACTTTTTGAAACGCAATTTCCTGCTCAACACGCTTGTATGTTACTGCATAAAACAAGAAAACAAAATTTCCCTTTGTTGCATAATAGAAAGAAGGAATGTTTACTTTCATGTTGAACTGACCACTTGTGCGCAGTATACAAGGGAGTATTGAGTGTTGTTTTTTTCTATATTTAAAAAGTTCCTCAAAAACGAACATCTGAAGTTACAGCCAGTGCTTTTACAATGAATTGTCTATTACTTTCATATGAACACTATAGCCATTTTTTGAACTAATCACTTTTCTGGTTACTGAGTTTCCAACAGACAACATTGGTGGTACTCTTCTCTGAAACTTCGTTGTTGTTATATGAAATATTAACCCGAATAATGGGCTTATAAACAAAGACAGAATCATTACTAGTAGAGTCCCATGCACTGTGTGATGTTAAAGCACGTCAAGGTGCACCAGATAATAAAAATTTCCGAAGCCCCCCTTTATGGCATACCTCGTTATCCTATCGTGTTTCTAGTACCTAAAACCACAACAATGACATCGTGACATATTGGGCTCTTTTACTTTTCATTCACGAAAACCATGCACGGCTTTACACAGCTTTCAAGAGGCTATTACTTCATCCGAATATTGATGTTTTGTAATGTGTAGTCGAATCAGATGTCAGTTACCTGTTCAACGTGCTGTGTGCGATGTTTTGCGTGGCATAGAGACTCGCTTCATTTTACCTCATCCACCGTTATCCGACGACTAATCACGTTCTCCCTTCAGTTGGCGTTTTATTTTTCTGTTCAACAAACACTAAACCTTATCGCATCGAGTTACAAAAGCTTTGCGTGCTCATTGGCTTAGTCTGTGCCAATCAAAGCACGGAAGATCATGTTAAGGCGTTTTTTTTCCTCTGTTCCACAAACACTAAAGCTTATGGCATCAAGTTACAAAAGCTTTGCGAGCTCATTGGCTAAGCATGTGTCAATCATAGCGCGAAATATCATGTTAAGAATTTCTCAAATACTTGCAATATCAATGCGAAGAAATGTTATAATGTAGAGGGAGCTGTAAAACCCATTTTGTGTGTGTGAGCGACAACGTGTGATAGTCGCGGAATAATAAAGGTGGGTTATATTATACAATGATTACTTCTGAAATCTATTGATGTGCTGAAGTCACCATAAACACGTAGAATTGATAGGCGCATTTACCAGTAGTCAGCATGTTGAAATTCATCGTCAGCTTTCATATTAGAGCTGTTATGCTCGAGGTTTGCCTTCTTCATAGACAAACCATACTAATATCTTAAACCAGCATGTTCTACCATTTTATTTTTTTAACGTGCAGGAAGTTTTCGTGTTAAGAGTCGGAACCGTACAAATATGAGCACAAGAGTGAAGTCAGGGCAACACAAACGCCTACCAACAACCGAAAAGGCTCACAGCGGCGGGAAAAAAACGTAGGCACGGAGACTTATCTGCGCATGTCCAGGCAAGAAGCGTCACATTATCCGTCATGTGCGGAGCATTACGAGAAAGTTTACAGTTCGGGCCATTGATTTTTAAAGCAAGCTAAGGGATGGTGATGCAATGGCTACATAGGCGACAGCTCCTACAGGACTAGTAGGTTGTTTGGGGTTGAAATAGTGAAAAGAAAATCTGCCGTGTATACTGCTCACACTCACAAATGTTCACCCCTCCGCAAGAATATCGCATACTGGATACCTTCATCCAATCGACGTACAGCTGCATCTGGCTTCGGTCGTCCTGCGGTGTGCAGCAACCACTCTTTAGGCATTCCTGGTGGTAAGTTTGGCCTAAATACCGAAATTATAGCTTGCCCTATTGCCTCCCCCCCCCCCTATCAAAGACCTTCCACATTCCTCTCACGATAAAATTAATGAAAAGCGCATTGAGCGGGCTTCCTAGTTTACCGTTGCACACTTTATTCAAACACATTCTTTTCTCCCTAACCTAGATATGCTGCTCTTTATGGCAGGTACAGTGACTTAATTTCGTGTTCCTGGACTAATTTAGCAAGAACATGCGTTAAGATACGCTCCAAGAAACCATTGCAGGTCGTTAACACCGTCTGCAAGGTAGAACTCTTTTCGCTTGCAAAGTTGATGTCCTTTTCTTTTTCAATTCAGCCACGGCCGGTCGGGGCAAGTGAGCAGCCACCTCCATCGCCAACGCAAATTTTCCGCAAAGGCTCTAATTAGCTTAGGCGCACCGTGGCCGCTTCAAGCATCGTTGACTTCTGGCTCCGGTCACGTTTGCGTCATTTCGTTTCTTCCTACTTCGTCTGCCGAGCTTAAATGTAGCAGTCAAAATGAAAACAACAAACAAATACAAAGGCGAGTATACTGCGCAAGGAAACGGATTCTATGCCAACACAACTGCGTGTTGCGTCGATCATTTTTCTTCGGTACCCTTGGAAGCGCTCGTCCGTGCCTGAGGTGGCTCGGTTTCGGTTTTCAGTGGCACGTATAGCGAGCTTCGGTGCAGACGCTCTAGGCGTGACCCCATAACGTGGCGCGTGGAAAAGCGTTTTGCTCTTTTTCTTTTTTGTCTGCTTCGATTCCCACGACCTGCTTGCCGCCTACATGTATTAAAGGTGAGCAGGTTGTTGTATAGAAAGTAAACCTGTAGCAGTTCACCGTTATTCTGTGAAATTGCCGTGTGGCTGCATTGTATACTTGGAGCTTGCTCACTTGGCACGCCGTGTAAAGTAGACCGGCCGCGGAATTCCAAGGGCAGGGTATACAATGGCTCGCGAAATTGCAGCTGACGTTGTGCAAATTATGTTCTTGCTTACCTTCACGCGTACTTACTGGAAGCGCTGAAAGAGCGAATGTCTCGCTAACAGCGTTTCGCGGTGGTCAGAATGTTTGCCAGAACGCGTTTCACCTGTGTGTAATGCAGGACATTTGGGGACACGAGTATCGGTCGAGAAGTAACTCTTCCTTTCGATGTAAAACAAACGCGAAACGCTTTAATGAGGCACCTGTATCTGGGCTTTTGCACATGTGCTCCCACGATGAAGCTGTTGCGACTGGCATTGCAAAACGCCAATATAATTTAGGGGTTATAGATGATACTGTACTGCACTGTGTATACATATTTAGCATTTTTATAACAAGACAGACCTCGCATACGTAGAATGGCGACTTTTTTGTCGAAATTTTAAGAAAAATGGCGACTTTTGGCGATTTTTCACTCGTCTTCTTGCGAGTTTCACTCGAAAGTGAGTGGAAACCCTAGACTAGACGTAGTTCGCGTAATAACGCTACCGCTTATTCGCACTCTGCGCTGCACGAGTACGATGAAGACGCACATTCGCCGAGTGAGACGGATACACAAATGCGCCCATCCGTGCTCACAGAAAGAAGTTCACGCGACTACGCACTCCGCTCCGGCGACCGGAAGCTACTGGACGCACTGTGCTGAGACCGGATGTCAGGTAACAAATGACGGATGACACGCACCAACTAACACATTTTCGACCGGATGCAAAACACGTGAGCCGTAGCGCACCATTCAGTTAGGACGCGGGAATACGACAGCTGACGAATGCAAACAGTGTGCTCTGCACACGTCCGGACGGAGGAGGTAGTTGACCGTAATGGCGGGGGTATGCAGATCCGCATACAGACACGCGACCAAATACTTCGGGACAAGCCACATGGCGTAGGTTGGTGGGAGATTGAGGAGAAGCCCCTAAAAGTTTTTGATTCTGCATGTGTTTACATACACGCGCACACACAGAGCACGCCCGAACATACATGAAGCATGATTTATACCTTCAATCGCCTCACACCCAAAAAATTTACTCTAACAAGCCAACATGCCATATTCACGCATGCCAAGAGCCTGTGCCGGCCAACAGTATTGATAATAGATGTGATAAAACATGTAAACCTTGTTATTTACAATAATATTGCAAAAAATGAAAAGAGCAAAGCATGAAGATTGACGATGACAGCGTATTCGATCCTGCGTCCTCGGCGCCCGCATTTTAATGGAGGCTAAATAGTCGTTGCTCGTGTACTGGGCAATTTAGTGCACGGTATAGAATATCAGGTGGTCAAAACTTCCGGAGCCCTCCACTATGGCGTCCCTCATATAGGCCTAACCATGCCATTGTTTTGGGACGTGAAACCCCTGAAATTATTACGGTCCAGCGTAACCTTCACTGACACGTGGGTCGAGTCCACACGAGAGAATGTACATCATTAATTTGATGGCCTTGACGTGTCAAAGACATAAACGAACTATGAAATTCGTTACGACCTACTAGCGTATCGGCACAAATATATTGGGGAAATCGTAATATGCTGCATGAAATATTAGGTGGCTATATGAAGCTTGACGCGCAGTGCTATAATAACCATCGGTTAGTGATAATCTTATTATCTCTGTCGTCCCGTCGTGAACACGCAAAACTGAGAACCTTTACTTATGGGCTTCTTTAAATTTATCGTAGAGTAGACAGCTGAGCCTTGGGTCACGTTCACCGACTCAAGAACAGCGCTGAAGTCTCTAACACACGCAGGACCAACTTGTCATAGCTTATGCAACAAAATCTGGAACCTCCACCATATAATTGCTCTGCAGTAGTTACCTGCCCATTGCATAATAAAGAACAGCGTCCAGCCTGATGACGTCGCCAGACCTGGACATGACATCTCGAGAGAGATTGTCGAGGTACCTTTCTCGAGAAAAGGTGTGATGACACTTGTATTCACACACGCTCGACACCTTCAGCTATCTCTCTAAATACATGCTAGTTACCAATATGGGCCTTTGCACATCATCTATCATGTGACTTGAATATTCCGCGAGACTTTTACAGACAAAAGAAACCATGCTTGTGCCACATCAGATTAAACGACATGTACATTAACTACAAAAGAGGGAGATTAAAATTTTGAACTCATCGTTGAGCGTTCAGTGAAACTTACCAAATTACTTGAATCACACTATCGGCGGATGCGTAGCACCTGTGCGTTACATGCCACCGACGCCTTGGGCTTTGCCGAGGTTAAATAAAGTTTGATTTGAAAGCGTTGTTGACCTTCTTGCAGGACACGGGTCTAAACAAAACTTTGTGAATAGTTCACGTAATCTACTTGTTTGTGGCTGTACGTGTTGTTTTTATTGGTGTACACGTCGTAATTCATACAGCACCTGGAGTATAGAGGGCCAGGAGGCAAATAGCCAGGCAAACATCTCCAGCTATTCGTTAGAATACTCATCTGTAAAAAGATTTAGTATGACAAAAAATAAAAAAACAAAGAGGTGTATGCATTGCGTGTTTCAAACGGCGCATGCAACGTAAACGCAGCCGAAGGTTTGTTGGCGTATAGGCCTACATGACAGAAAAGTTTGTAGACAATCGTTACTCTCTAAGCTTCCTACCAATCTCTTAGTAGATAATTAGACAAGTGGCACGCAAATGCACCTGGATAAATGTTACCTGTTCCGGTGGCCTGAGGGTTTTAATGCTCCACTGCTGACCCGATGGTAACGGAATGACATTTCGACCGTGGCAGCCGAATTTCGGTGGAGGCGGTATGTTCGTGGCACGTGTAATTATATCTTGGCGCGCGTTAAGTAACACTAAATGACCGAAGCTTCCAAAACCTTCTACTACAGCGTCGCTCGTAATCCTATTATGGTTCTGGGACGTCAAACCGCAACAGTTAATAATAGAGAAGTTTAAGGTAACCTGAAAGCAACCCTGCAGGGGTTGCTTTCAGGTTACCTTCATGAAGTGTTCATGAAGATTCATGAAGTGTTCATCGCCAAACGGTGTCGTAAGAAGACTTGTTTGATGTAAAGTAGCCTCCAGATGCGACTTTAACCCTGAAACTAGTTACACATGCCCAAACACAAAGAAAGGGAGAAAGAACGAGAAAAAGAAACATTACGAAACTCAAGAAGTGGTGCCCTATGATACTGTGCAGTATGCACACGAGACTATATAGAGTGTTGTAATAAAAGACATGGAGCATGCGTATTGCGACAACGATGTCCGTTTCCTTCTCGAAAGTGGTCTCATGGCCACAGCACGCACGTTGGACCTTCTGTAGCGAACGTGATAGGTCCTGCGTCGGACAGTGTATGCAGCGAGTCTCGAAAATGGAGTCAAATATTGCGCAAGTGCTACTCTGCCCAGCAACGGGTTGGTTCATTACCTGAAGTAGCTGTTGTTCGTTCGTTGGTTCGTTCATTCACTTGTTTTTCTTTAGATATTAGTTCTTTTTCTGTATAGGATTACTCTTCTAACTGAAGCGTTCTCCCCATGCAGGCGAAGACGAGGTGCGGGTGTGGCTGACAATTCCGAGCAGCGCAATTCTCGAGCCGCTGATGAACTCATCAACGGCGGCGGCGCTAGGCTGCCGCTCGTCTAAGAAAAAGACGGTGCACTTTGCGCTGCCCGGTCGTGTCATACGTCCGCTGCAGTGGCGCGATGACGTCATATGGGCGCGCGTCGAGCCCGTCAAGGGACGGCGGTACTCGACCTCGACCGGACACCTGTTTCAGCCTCCCTCGTCGGAGGCATCGCCGACGACGGTGATCACCGCAGAATGCACCACCACCACCACCGCCACCCGCGTGCACCGACGTAGCGCCAGTAACTGTTCCTCCGTTGACTCAAATTACGCCAACACCTCCTCGCAGGAGGACAATCAGTCGTCTTCTAGTGCAGACTCCGTACCGGTAAGCATGTGCCTCTTCTTCTGAGTCATAACAGACCTCAGCAAGTGACGCTAAAGGAATGTATATATATATATATATATATATATATATATATATATATATATATATATATATATATATGATTCAAAAAAGAAGTTCCGTGGGTAAATATAATTAAGAAATAAAGCAGCACACTCACGAAAATTGGATAGTTTTTTACTCTACGTTTTTTATTGTTTTTACTCTACGTACAGTAAAAAACTATCAAAATTTCGTAAGTGTGTTCCTTTGTTTCTTAAATATATAGATATGGAGTTAATTTGGGTAAGCATCTTCCTTTCCCATCATGTGGGTTACATTTTACGAGACCACTCACACATATAGCCTCTTTTTTTGCTCTGTAATTTTGGTCATTCTCTCCTTCTTAACATTTAGCAGCTGCTCAAGTCTGGAAGACTTCTTCAAAGGCAGGCCTTATTTATTTTGACCTTCAAACCATATAAGGCTTTACTGCCAGTGTTATTCTGACTGTATCTGATAGGCTTTTCCCTTATTACTGCGCAACACTACACATACGTGTGTTCAACCAGCTCTTGGTCTTCATATGACATTAGATGTTTAGTTTCGTAATTGATAATATAAAAAAAACGACAGACTTGGAAAATTTCTTGAAGGGGAACCTTTTCTGAGGAAGAAAAAAAAAAGCGTGTTGCGCAAACAAAATATAATGTGCCCTTTCAGAAGGTCATAAGCCAACCGGCCTATAGACGGCGCAGTTAAATGCGAGGAGCGTTCACGGAAAGAGACGAAAGGGACAAGCGCTCTTTCTGATTCCTACGGGAAGAGACAAGCTGTGTAGCAAGAACATTTCAGAATAAATCCCACAAGAACAGCTAGCCAGAGAAAACAAGGACTGCACAAGCAGCACAGTGACACCTATTTAGACACACAGAAGCATTCGCCTAACAACACTTTGTAATGGCAGGCCCAGCGTGTGGGTCCAGTGAGACAGCGGGTTCTGAAACACAACACTCTCGATGCCCTATGTAGGTGGTACTTCGTAGTTAGGCTTACTTCGGTCTCCATGGACACCACTTCTGAAATAACAAGATAGGTAGTACACTGAGCCTTTTGTTTAATTTTCGATCTGCGGGTGCCTGTGCAAAGGCTCAGCCTTGAAACAATGATTCAACCTTGAAGTGAAGGTGCTCAGGAAAATTACTTCCCCGGTGAGAGCGAAAGCTGCAGTTGCTGAGCAGATGAGCCAGTTCACCTGAGTGTTCAATGCAAACGGCGATTCGGGAGACGGGAGGGATTGAAGGACGACGGACAAAAACAACGGTTGCTATATAAGAACACGATTTATTTAGATAAAGCAAGGAAGACTTTTAGAGGGACACGAATACGGCGTCTCTTCGTTGCACAACCGTTTCTCTCATGCCTGAAGCTCCCGAGAGCCGCGCACAGTTGTTCATTCGCACTCGCCACGTGGGAGTTCACTTCGGTGCCACATTACAGCCTGGCCGGTTGGCGCAGTGGTAGTTGTTGTAGCCTGGCGCTACCTTCCGAGCTCCGTCTCGCACAACAAGAGTGGGCACATGAGTGGCAGTCGAGCTTAATGGAATTTGCAATAAGACGGTGTCGTAACTCAACGACTTGCCACGTGCCGAAGCAAATACAAGCGCATGCGCGCACACCTGACGTGTGCGCCCGCGCGAGCACGTGCAGATATTTAGGTTGTCGTATTAAGCAATCTGCATGCTTCCCAGTATTTTTAAATGCTTTAGCGAATTTCGGTGAGTTTGAGCGTATCTATCTATCTATCTATCTATCTATCTATCTATCTATCTATCTATCTATCTATCTATCTATCTATCTATCTATCTATCTATCTATCTATCTATCTATCTATCTATCTATCTATCTATCTATCTATCTATTTATCAATCCATCTATTTATCTATCTATCTATCTTATCTATCTATCTTATCTATCCATCTTACCTACCTATCTATCTTACCTACTTATCTATCTTACCTACTTATCTTATCTATCTTATCGATCTTATCCATCTTATCTATATATCTTATCTATCTTATCTGTCTAATCTATCTATCTAATCTATGTAATCTAGCTAATCTATCTATCTTATCTAATCTATCTTATCTAATCTATCTATCTTATCTAATCTATCTTATTTTATCTAATCTATCTAATCTAATCTATCTAATCTATCTATCCGCTCACATTTAGGTGCTTCCGTGGTCACCCCTTTAACTTGGCGTGAACAAGGGTAAGATTGTTTGACGAATGTGTGACACGCTGCTGAAGACATGAATAATGTCACAATCCCGTCGTGTACGTCGTCAAACACTTCCCTCCAGACAGTGGCGCATACCTACGGGCTGGTATGTGCCGCTGGTAAGCGGGTATGTGCCACAGAAGGTTGACACTTAGTATCTACCCAGAAGCGACGAGAACACAGATGAGCATTTTTAACGCACGAGAGTTAAGAAATACCGAACATCTGTAGCGTCGACAGGACGAATGCAAAGAATAAATGTCAGGGTCCCAGCTAGAATTGAGCCGAAGCAGTCTGCTTGGCAATGAACCATTTTACCACAGAGCTACGCCACGTCTCGGAGCTACTTTTGAAATACACGCTAAGCTTCCTGAAACGTCAATAGTGCTTGCAGTGAGTGCTACCTATCCAATTTTAATTAAAACACTACATATGTACTCCTTTGATACAGCCGTCACGTCGTGTTAACGTCATTTGCGGATAGTTGCCATGCGCCGAAGTTTATTTATGTAGCAGTGTGCAGGGCCAGCATCTTCGCGAACATCAGCGCTTCATATCAGCTTCTGGTGTTGCTGATATGTATGTTCCAGTTGGCATTGTTGCCCAAGTGCGAACAACTGGTTATATAAACATCTGAAATTCTTCAACTTATGTCTGTGCGTGCAACATTTGTACATATATTTAGCGTCATTTCATGACCTGCCACTCAATAAAAAAACGGTTACATTTCCTCCGCATGCTTCCAATAACGTCGATTCCTAGCTACGTGGGTTCTGCCGTATTTTTCGTACAAATAATTGCGACTTCGCTTTGCCCAATCACAGCCGGCCGTTTCCACACGCAAAGATTTCACAGCAATTGCTATTGAAATCGGCCAGGTGCTGTGGGACAATTCTGTGCTCGCTTCCTGGAGAAACGACATGATCTGTTTCTTTCAATCCATTTGTTCCGACAATTTCGCACACCCTCACTCTCTTCCTTCGGCTCGCCTTTCAACGAGCCTGTGGCTTGCTATTCGCAAACTCGTTTAGCTTCTCTGGGGAGCTCTTACAAAAAAAGTTCGTACTTCTTGTCCACGTGCGTGGCTGTCACGAAGGTCGCGAAAACGACATCATTTTGCAGAAGCACTGAAAGGCGGACGAGTTGGAACTTTTTCATCGTAGGAAAGCGCACAAATTGAAAACACAACACATGAGAACAGGAGAAGCTCTTGTCGTGTTCCCTTCTTTTTGTGTTTTCAATTTGTGCGCTACCCAAGGATAAACGAGATCTTTTTCGCTAAATCTCGGGCTCAGTGCTCGATGAAAACTCTGTTCCTACTTATTAAAGAACTTGTTCCGAGAATGCGAAGCGTGAGTAAAGCAAAGCCTCGAGAAAGCGCACCAGGTGCAGTGGTGTATAGGGCTCTATCAGCGACCATGTAGTAAACGCTGCGAACGCGAGAAGAAAACAAGACGAAGGAAAGCCATCGCCGATCAGGCTCTGTCACAGTCAGTGCGCCTAGAGCTGTCCTTCATTAGGTGTTTCTTTATGCACTTAACTGAGTTTGCTTTGAATAAACGAAAATTTTATGATTCTCTATCAGCGTTTTTAAAGCACGTCAAGCATCTGAATAAGCTAGCTTGACCGAAATCATTATCTTTTTTCGAGAATCAGGAAAGAGGCATGAGACGACTATACCAAAAGAAAATTCGAAAAAAAAAGAGCAGGGTCTACAAAACAGCTGATTCGCATCTCACTCAATGTAGAGTGTGTCTTGTATATACCCCCCCCCCCTTTCTTTTTGCGTATCTTTTAGGGCTAACTTTCCCCATATGTTTAACCAACTGGCCTAAATTTGCACATTTTTAGGACGCCATTTTTGGAAAACAAGCCGAAGGTCTCAGTGCGCTTGCGCACACGCTAGACATTCTTCAATGTGTTCTATTCAACCTGACGAAGCTTGTGAACGTGTCATCGAACCTATAGCATCGGGTTTCTGTGCTGGGGGCCCAGAATTCAGCTTCATTCATCTAACCGTGATAACTCATGCTTGTCCTGTTTACATACGGGCTGCGCTAACGTCACTAGTGATATTATTTGCGGCTGGCTACAAAGGTATGTGTTTCTTATGTATTACGATGATGTTAGCATTCTTCCAAGATACATAATACATAAGCTAATACAAAAGAATAGAGATCACAAGGACTAGAAAAATTACAGGCCGATCAGCTTGCTCTCCGAGATATTTACAAAAATAATTGCTAACAAAAGTAAGACAGCATTTGAATTCAATCAACCAAAGGAACAACCAGGATTTCGAACAGGCTACTCAACAATCGACCTCATTCATACTATCAATCAGGTAATAGAAAAATTCTCAGAATATAGCCAACCACTATACATAGCCTTCATAGATTACGAGAAGGCGTTTGATTCAGTAGAAATATCAGCAGTCATGCAGACACTGCGGAATCAGGGTGTCGACGAAGCATATGTAAACATCTTGGAAGAAACCTACAGGGGATTAACTGCTACCATAGTCATTTATAAAGAAAGCAACAGAATACCAATCAAGAAGGGTGTAAGGCAAGAGGATAAATCTCCCCAATGCTATTTACCGCGTGCTTACAGGAGGTTTTCAGAGTCGTAGAAGGGGAACAGTTGGATATATGAGTTAATGAAGAGTACCTTAGTAACCTGTGCTTCCCCGATAACATTGCATTGCTGAGTAACTCAGGGGACGAATATGCAACTCATGATTACGGAAGTTAGACAAGGAGAGCAGAAAGGTGGGTCTTAAAATTAATCTGCAGAAAACGAAAGTAATGTACAATAAATTTGAAAGAGAGCAGCGCTTTAAGATAAATAATAATGCACTTGAAGTTGTAAAAGACTATGTGTACTTAAGTACGGCAATAACAACGTAGCCGAACCACGAGACTGAAGTAGCTAGAAGAATAAGAATGGGGTGGAGCACATTTGGCAAGTACTCTCAAATCATGACAGATAGATTGCCACTATTCCTCAAGAGGAAGGTATATAACAGCTGCATCTTTCCGGTACTTGGCTATAGAGCAGAAACCTGGAGACTTACAAGGAGGGTTCAGCTTAAATTGAGGACGACGCAGCGAGCAATGGAAAGGAAAATGGTAGGTGTGACCTTAAGAGACAAGACAAAGGCAGAGTGGATTAGGGAACAAACCGGGATTAAGGATATCATTGTTGAAATCAAGAAGAGTAAGTGGACATGGGCCGGGCATGTAGCACGCAGACAGGATAACCGCTGGTCATTAAGAGTAACTAACTGGATTCCTAGAGAAGGCAAGCGGGTTAAGGGGAGACAGAAGGTAGGTGGGCGGATGAGATTAAGAAGTTTGCGGGTATAAGTTGGCAGCAGCAATCACAGGACCGAGTTGACTGGCGGAACATGGGAGAGGCCTTTGTCCTGCAGTGGACGTAGTAAAGCTGATGATGAAGAAGATGATGATGATGATAAAAGTATGCAGACAAAGCGAGCGCATGGGGAAAACCGCCGTCTGCGCCTTCTAGTGGAGAGCCATCTGCAGTCGAGAGCATTGCCTTAGCTGAGCAATCGCCATAGCAATGCTCTTCATAGGAGACAGTTCGCCACTAGAATGCTCAGACAGCAATTTCGTCAGGCGGTCTGTGTTAATGTATGGCTGGCTATACCTTTTAAGTAAACATACAGGAAGGGCTCAGACACATTAAAGCACACATTAACACGCATATTCATAAAAACTGCTCCAGCAGAATAACTTGTTAAGCCCGCTGTGCACCACTACCTCTACTAATTTTTCTGGCTGCAATTCGCACCCTTTGTTATTGGTTTATGTTTGGGAATGAAAGAATTGTTAGACAGGAAGAGGGAAAAAATTAAAGGTCAGATAGATGAGTCAATTTTCGATGTCTGTATCAGACAACAGTCCGCTATAGTAAGATATTCGATTGGATTGCAAAACACTCTTCGACATATTATTTTCTTCGTACAGTAGTTATTCAGACATATTTTACATGATGCGTACGATTTCGATATGATATATTTCTCTAATGATCTCGGAAATTTTCATCTTGACATAAACCTTTTTAGCCTAATTAGCATGAGTGCTTGAGCAAGGCCACGTTCGCAGTAGGCTGATTTTGGGGTAGACACTGCCGAAGCTAAGATTAAAAAAACTAATAAAGTAATAAAGAGAAATGAAGGCACAGAAAACAAAAGTTATAAACAAAGAAAGCAACCTGGTGGGGAATAAATTGAGAACCACAAAACCCAAAATCACGTTAAACAAAAATTGTCGATCGAGCTCATGATCGACCCCCAGTTTGTTAGGTGGAATACTTACTGTCTGTCACGAAAAAAAAAGTTTGAGAGAAAAAAAACTACATCTTCGGGTCTACGAAGACCAATCATCACATAACGATATGATTTTCAATGTATTTTGGCTCACTGAATGACGAAAGCCTCTAGCTGTTATTGTCTGTTTACACTATCTTGTTAAAGGTTATTGCATTATCCTCGCGAACTTCTTAATTTCGTCTCTTCATCGAAATCTCTGCCTGTTTCGACTGCGTGGCAATGTATATACTGCATAAGCCAATGTGATTCAGTGCTTAATTTTGTTAAATACTACAGCCCCTAATTTTTGTTTCCTTTTTTTTCAGAACATCGTCATTCTTACCTGTTCCGGACAACGGTCTATAGGCAAGTATTCCATACATAGATTCAGGAATCATTCTAAACAGCTTGCTAATTATTACCTTGTGCAAAAAAATTACTCGTGTACAAGCTCTGCAGCTGCATTTTATGGTTACCGTACCTACCCTGACGACAGATATTATGCATGCATGACGGATTTTGTGGAACATGGACTGACTTTAATTTCACAATGACGTCAGGGGACTACCGCACGTATTTGTACGTTTCTTCTATTAATATTTTTTTTAACAATTCGGAACGCTAGATGCCTGGTTGCCTACCCTTCCTTCTGCGATAGATATTTCTTTTCACGAACAAGTTTTTGAAGCATGCGTTAGCGTCTGCTGTATCGAGTAATCATTTATATTTTCATTCTAGTATCAACAAAAATATTGTGAATTCAGTGCATGTGACGCCATCTAAAAAGCCACTAAGAGCCTCAGAAGCGCTTCTCCCTAAAACTGCTTTTAATTTTTTATGTTTTTACATTGCGTGTGTAAAACGTGTGTAAAAAATGAGTTTTCTAACGCAACAATATTTTTTCAACATAGAACGCAGTTAGCTTCTCTCGTTTATTAGGTCAGGTTTGACGGTGAGAAATCAACGTAAACTATGCTGTGTCAGCCACAGAGAGTTTGCATTGCGTACTTTAATTAACATGACTTTACCCGACCTACATTACGGTAACTACTGAGGTGATGCAGTGTAATAACGACAATGGGCAAATAAGTACTGATAGTTAATGTACTTTTGCTCTTACGAGTAGATTTAATATTTTTGTGAAATTGAAAGAGGCCAAATGTTGGCCTTGAATATTACGAAAGTGTATACACGAAAGTGTAAGAAAAATGCGTCTATATACATTTCTAAAAAAGTTGTTGCAGCCCTTCCAAGTGAGACTTACAAGGTATTTCATTAAAAAACCCGTCGTATCAGAAAGACAGCACCTAATATACCAGAATTCTTCACACGGAACAGTAAGCCTTCCAGCTTCCAAATAATTCCTGGTCAATATGGTCAAATTATGTTTTGCAAAAAAATGCACTATTAGCGATCAAGTGGCTAGAAGGAAGTTGTATACTTGGACATTGTTGAGAAAAGCCTTTGCAGGCTGATTTTATGCCCATAATTTGATCTGACCGTGTCGCATTGTGCGTCACGGTGCGAACTCATTCTTTTTTTGCTCTGTAACGGTAATTTGCCGAATTCAGTGCCGTTACGTGGCGCAAACTTGTGTAGTGTTACTTACAGCATAGACGGTGTCCATGGAATTGCATTTCATGTGAACTACATGTAGTGTGCTGCAAGCCAGGGCATAGTCAGAGACGAAGCCAGAGTAACTGTAGTGGAGATTCTCAACCTTTTCTGTCATCTTTTATTCCCCTACCCCCTTCCCAAGCACAGGGTAGCCAGCCGGTCTAAGAACTGGCTAACCTCCCTGTCCTTTCTTTTATTGATTTCCTTCTCTTCCTCCTCCTCGAAACCACCAAAATTTTCCCATCTTTCTTGTGTATGTATCGACACGTAAAAACGCAGGCACGAACATACACAATGTATGCCTAACCTCTCCTCTCCCACCCCCCAGCCCCCAAAAGAAACTTCTGGTTTCATTGAAGTTGCTATAAAGCAAGAGAAATTCACAGCGACCCGTTCATAGGGCGAAGCCACAAGAAGATTCATACGGATTTCCCCTGAAATAAAACTCCTTATCGCCGAAAATTCATCCTGCTCTGGGGATAGAACAATGGACCAACGCCTTCACGGGACGCTTTCGGGTACCGATTCGCTCACGCGCTAAGAATTCGCCTCGCGCTAATTGTTCGCCCTCAGCCTGCCAATTGTTTTATATCTCTCGGTTAGTTCAATTGGTAGAGTGACCACTCTGGAGAGGTGTTGGTCCCGCGGTATATCGTCAGAGACAGGTGAAGTTTTCGGCAACTAAATATCTTTAGTTTCTATGATTTTCTTGTCTTCGGGCAACAAAGAGACTGGGTCAAGTTTTTCTTTTTTAACCCTTCCACCACCTTGCAGCATTCCGCAGAACTGATTGGGCATTATGGCTATAATGAAAGAAGAAAATGCTGTCTATACAACCCAGCATCTTGTGTTTTTTACCATGTTGCCACATGGGATGAACTTGCATGATTGTCCCTATACAGGCTGTTTTGTGTAACTTATTTTTATATTCGTTGTGGTGATTTCCGAGTATCCTATTTTCTGTGAAGTGTACCATAGCCAATGGTTTACAAAAGCGTTAACATCTTTTGAGCAACATATAATAATAAACACGCGTTTTTTAACTAGGGCTAAATAAAGGCAGTAGCAAGAAAGATTATGTAGATAATATTAAGTAACGCTATACCGTGGTTATTTCTTACAGTCCGCATCGGTTCCGAGTCAACGTCTGTCGACAGCAACCCTAGTCAGCAAAGCAGTCGAAGTGACTCTGACTACCAGGTGAGATTTTTTTTTTCTTTGGCTTGAAGAGTGCTTGAAGTGGTAAGTGATTCACCCTCACTCGCTTAACCTTTCTAGCTCTACCGTTTCATCGTTCTATATCTCTTATAAGATAGTGTGGTGATAACGACCGCAACGAAGACAGGAAGCTAGCGATTGTTTGGTCATTAACCTATCTTTGTAAGTCCTTTAGGCAATCATCCGATAAATCAACAATTATTACAATCAATATACCGATCAATCAATCAGAACTGATTTTAACCATACAGCAAATGAGTTCAGAAATATGTGAACTGTTGCCACAGGAAGGAATCACCACGTATAACGAAATTACAGCGTATTACTGAGAGAACCACCAAACATACGTGGCCCCGCATAAAGATATGTCAAAGATGGACGGGTGGACGGACGGGTGGACGGACGGGTGGACGGACGGGTGGACGGACGGGTGGATGGACGGGTGGATGGACGGACGGATTAACTGGGGAATGGATGGACGGACGGGTTGGTGGATGAATGGACGGATGGACGGACGGACGAACGGACGGACGGACGGACGGACGGATGGATGGACGGGTAGATGGACGGGTGGATGAATGGGTGGACGGACGGGTGGATGGATGGGTGGGTGGGTGGATGCGCCTATGATTTTGCACCTATGAATTTCCTTTCCATCTCTTACTGCGTCGTCCTCAATTTAAGCTGAACCGCCTTTGTAAGCCTCCAGGTTTATATTGCGTAGGTAAGTACCAGCAAGGTGTAGCTGTTACGTACATTCCTCTTGAGGGTTAGTCATAGATTACTATTTATTATTTGAGCATTGCTTTGCGAATGTGATCTACCTAATCCATATTCTTCTAGTTATTTCTCTCTCATGGTCCGACTCTGCAGTTACTACATGTCCTAAGAAAGCATATTCCGTTACAACTTCCTGCGTCCCTCCACCTACCACAAAGCGCTGTTTTCTGCCGAGACTGTTGCACGTTAATTTAGTTGTGTGCATACTGATTCAGACCTAGTCTTCTGCTTTCTTGCTCCAGTTCAGTAATCATGAGCTGAAGTTTTGTGCATACTAATTTTCAGACCTACTCTTCTGCTTTCTTTCTCATGTTCAGTAATCATGAGCTCTAATTGGTCCCCTTAATTACTCAACAAGGCAATGCCATCAGCGAACCGCCGGTTATCAAGATACTCTACATTAACTCTTATCCCTAACTTTCCCCAACTAGTGCCCGCTAAAGCTCCTGTAAACACTCGGTGAATAGCATTGGAGAAGTCGTGTCTCCCTGCCTTGCACTTTTCTTTATTGGGATTCTGTCACTTTTTAGGGGCGAAGCTCCTTAGGGCGTGGGCTGTGCGTCCCCTGTAGCCTGTATGTAGCCACCTTTAGTTTAGTTCTTGCAGTGTTCACTAGATGGCGGTACCATCCCCTGTATGTAGCCACCTCTAGTTTAGTTCTTGCAGTGTTCACTAGATGGCGGTACCGTCTCCTGTATGTAGCCACCTCTCGTTTAGTTCTTGTAGTGTTTACTAGATGGTGGTAGTTGTAGCTGATGATGAAAAGATGCAAGATGTTATAAACTAGAAAGCGGTACTTGTAGTTGATGAAAGACGCGAGATATTATAAAATAGGAATGATGTCACATATGGCGCGTGTCATTGGGGTAAGGCAATCGTTCAATTTAGTGCGGCGACGTACGCTAGGGGGAGCGTTGTAATAAAATTCGTTCGCTGTTGGCGCGCGCTCGGAGTCGCCGGATGGATAAGGCTGCACAGCGGAGAGAGCGCAAGGCGGCAGCAGCGCGCGCTCACAGACAGAATCCCGATGTGCGAGCGCGTGAGGCAAGGGACATCGCAAGCCATCCATCGTCTAAAAACAAATAAAAGTTGATTTGTGTATATACACACACAGCGTTTCTCACGTCTTTACATGATGATCGACTGGGCGAATTACACGGAAGATTCACAGTTTACCGATGAATCCCTCCGGAGCTTCGCCCATTCATCATCAGTCACCCCGTGAATATGCCGTAATTTTTTTATGAAGAGCTATGATGGCTGTTTTTTCTGATGTAGATAGCTTCCAGTATGTTTATGTGGGGCTCGTCGATTGTTTGATTCTGTAGTGCTACCATTACTGCTGATGCCTCGACGGAATCAAACGCCTTCTCGCAATCTATGAAGGCTATGTATAAGAGCTGGGTGCTCATTTATCTATAACCTGATTGATAGTACGAATATGGTCTATTGTAGAGTAGACAGTACGAAATCCTCTTCGGTCCTTTGGTTGACGAACCTGAATGTCGCCTTAATTTTATTAGCTATTATTTTTGGAAATATTTTGTGGAGAACGGACACTAAGCTGATCAGCCTGTAATTTTTTAAGTCTTTGACGTCTCCCTTCTTATGGATCAAGGTGATGCTGGCGTTCTTCCAAAGAACGCTAACAAAGAAAACGAGCAAGAACGCTAACAAAGAAAACGAGCATTGAAATGTACACTTCTTTCATTCGGTCACTGCCACGTATTTTCGCCCGACAACTCGCCAGCTGATTTGTGTAAATATTCATTTCTTGTTCGTACAATAGCTGAATCGACTAGTCTTGGTCCAGAAGTTTTCAGTGACATCGTTAGCCTGGCTTTTTCTTTTCTTTTCAATAAAATCTCGGCTTGTCTTTTTGGTGACTGATAGCTGTTATTGCTTCTATGGTGTTATGTCCTCCTGAAGAGTATTGTAGTCCGCAGTGACATATTTCACTGTGCGAAATTTTCTCTGTAACAGCTAGTATGCGCTTAGAGTATTTTAAATAAATTAAATAATTAATAACTAATTACCCTAAATGACTAATACTGCAGTCCTGTGCATTTCTAGAAGAGGTGAGTCAGCCTAGACTGACTTTCTTTTCACAGCGAAAGCTATTATGAGACCACAAGGGTCGATTTCGGCGCTGTAGTTGTCTGCCGCCGCCGGTGTCCGTAAGCACTACCACCCCAAGTAAGAAAACAGAACGAACAGAATGAAAAATACTCGGGTTCGAACCTAGCATGGGTTTCGAACCCGAATGGGGTTCGAACCCGATAGAGAATTGGGCGTGCCCGCCCAGTACCCCATTACTGAGCTACGCCATTGTTTATTCTTTCTCTTTCTTTACGGCCTATGTACACTCTGAGTTACGCTGTTTCTTAAAACTCCACTGCATATTTACCCCAGATATGCAGGCTTAATGTCGGGCAGAGAAGTCGTTAATATGCATAATAAATAATTTAACTACATAAAAGTATAACAACCAGGCGTCGCACAACGTGAATTGCATAACGAGTGGGCCGTCGAATGCTCCAACCCATGACGAAAGCCTTAGGCATAATTCTTAATCGTCGTCGGCCACAGCGTCAACAAAGTCCACATAATGCCTAACATTGCGTAGCGGGTACCACGCTTTTCCGAAGAAGCACGAATAACGGCACAGTGGACGCTTCCCCACAACACAGAAGTTATGTTGATTTATGGCGTAGCGGGTACCATGCAAGCGTGCTTTTAATAGTTTACACGTGAGTGTTTAAAAAAGGGCTCTACAAAGGCCGCTCTCCCAGCTTTCACTGTGACAGTGATTTCGCGTTCCGCACAGGCCTTATAGTTTTTTTCTTTCGCCCTCAGCACCGCAACGAAGGCGTGTTGGGAACTAGCAGTGAGAATGTTTAGCGACACCTTCGTTTCAGCGCTCGAGTTTCCACGAAGTTCAGTAACACGTTACGGTTGCGCCGAATAGGAAGAGTGCGAAACGGGTTCGAGAGCAGGGAGCCGTGAACGAATGCATTGTCTAACTCTGCTCTGCTCTATCTGTTCAGTTTTTTTAAAGAAAGAAAGAAGGGGAAGAAGGAGAGAGCGAAAGAAAGAAAGAAAGAAAGAAAGAGGGAAAGAAAGAGGGAAAGAAAGAAAGAGAGAAAGAAAGTAAGAAAGAAAGAAAACGAAGGCGTACATTGTCTTCTTTAGCTCGTAAAATCACCCAACTTGAACGACGTTTCGGCGAGAGAGAGCACAGCTCCCGTGACGTAATGAGCCACGTGAACACCCCACGCGGGGGTGGATGGAGGTGCTGCCTCGCCACGCTGCGGTCCGCGGGAATAAATATAGTAGCGGCTGCCCCACTTTCATTTCTCAAGGTCACGCTGAATCACTGGAGCCGTAGCGCACAACAGTCCTAACTGGATTGCGCAGGCTAACGGTCGCACGTTGTGGATGCGCATCGGTCGTTCTCTGGTGTTGGTAGTGCTTCAAAAGGTGAGCTTAACTTAATTCAGTTTTAATGCCTGATGGAGCTTGTTCTTTTCCGTGAACCACTTTGATTACACAGTTAGGTACTATAATGGAATGCGAAACTCGCTGTGGAAAGCTTCCTGTGGAACCGCTAGTCCGGACCAACGTTTATCTATAAACCATGGTTCGTACTTCAATATGCAGATAAAATGCCAACGCACAGGCGTGACGCCAAGCTATTTTTTTTACTAGATAGAAAATGATTTCACAGACGTCTGTATAGTCAGAAACTGGGGCACTTTTATCGGAAGGCAGATAATTTTGCTAGTTTGAACACGATTGATGGAATGCTATTCCACACAGGCGAGAGTAATTAGGGCTTAGAGGGACTAAGGACCCCAGGCGGAAAGGAGTAAGGTAGCAAATTTTTTCGCTAACTGTTATTCGATAACACGCACCAAAATCGAAGTGCACAAGCATTCTGGTATTCCAAAACGAGGTCGTTGTTAATTAATCACGCAACTTCTTGTTGAATTTTATCCCGGCTGTGGCGGCTGCATTTTCGATGGAGGTGAAAATGCTGTAGGCCCTTGTGCTCAGACTTGGGTGCACGTTAAAGAATCTCAGGTGGTCAAAATTTCCGCCCTCCACTACGGCGTCTCTCATAACCGTATGGTGTTTTTGGGACGTTAAACTCGACATATCAATCAATGATTTCTCGCTGAATTCTGAGTAGTCTGAATCATTGTGGCGAGTCACCGCTATGACAAGAAAGCACCCGAACAGTTAACACATGACTGCCTCATAAGGGAAATCGAGAGTAAGCGCTTCACCTTGTGACCACCCGATGGCGCCGACTTATGCGCACATTGAAAGATAGCTTAGTTGATGATAATTAATCAAGCACTTATTTTAAATATTCAAAAGGCAGTACTTGCTGTCTATTATTTTTACTCGCTTTGTTTTGCATGCAAAGTTCCATAGCGTGTGTATTAAATGAAATGTGACGAAACTGCACTCAAATTATACTTCGTTACGACGCCAGTGATTGCCTATTTTGATATATTGTGAGACTGGGTGCGGTTAGTGAGGCTTTGGGCATTTTGAGCAGGCAACGAATTGTACAATTATATAAAAGGAAATGCTGATTTTAAAATGGAAGCGCATTATTTTCTGCGTTCCTTCAGCGATATATATATATATATATATATATATATATATATATATATATATATATATATATATATATATATATATATATATATATAAGGGAAAGAAGTGTGTACCTAAGGGCTCGTTTTTCCGTGTTTTAACACAATATTAATGAGATATAACTAGGGGAAATTGTCAGTGCCAAATCGGTTGCGTCCGTCAGCGGAAAAGACCGATTCAACGATTGAATGATTGATTGATTGATTGATTTAAAATGACAAGCTGGAGACGCTGAAACGGAAGTAAGCCACCCACGTTTACTGCTTTCGATCAGCTGGCTTTTACGCGCCACTTATTTTAGGGTACCGCTTGGAGGAGCAATATTAAAAGGGGCTGCGATATGAATTTCAAGCTTGAGAAGTGGCATTCACTGCTAGCTCGGCATGCATAAGATTTTTGAGTGAAGTATGAATGGAGTACGTTACGTAAGTTATCAGAGACTTGGGAGTTTTCGAATAGCGTACCGCAAGCGTGTACGGTGCAGGTGCTGCCACTGCGCATGTGTCGTAACGCGAACCGCCGTTCGCGTTTGCGGCCCGCTTGCCAGAAATCCGAAATAGCGTGTGGCCCGAAAAATCCGCAAAGCCCCTTTGCTTTGGTAGGGGACAGGTGCCAGCAATGCACCTGCTACGATACACTTCCACAAAAAGCATGTCTGTACAGTTGCTCTCGGTGCATTCTGCGGCATTTTTCAAACTTTCTGTGGCGATGATCCTACCTTCAACACAGGGAGTCCGCGTGTCTTAGAAAATTTCTACCCGCGATGTCCACTAACAAAACCGATTCCCCCGACCAATTCTTCGTCCATGGCTGGCAGGCCAGCAGCTGTCCGACGCTGTGTCAAAAGAATTTCGATCGGGCGAGCTCTATAGGAAAATGGCAATGGATGTTAAATTAACAAGCAACGTGACACCACACGTTACCGAGAAATGGTAACGTAAGTACGTTACCAGCTACAGTTCAGAGATTGTAACGAGTACGTAACTAAGCTACCAAAAAAAGTAACGCGTTACCGGTAACAGCATTTCTTGGAACGTGTCAGCACCAACACTGATTTTACCACAGAGCCATGTCAGGCCTTGAAGATGCCTTAGGAAAAGACACATGTGTAACTTCATTTAGGGTTCCTTCGCTACCTATCTAATGTAAAACAAAGCTGAAAACACTACGTATGTAAACCTATGACACAAATGTTGGGACGGGTTAACGTTAATTGTGGTTGCATTGTTGACTGCCCTTTTTTATTATAGCTGTCGCATTTCATTTGTATTACTGCGATTCAGTAAGCGTTGCTCGACTCCGAGGGAGTACGCTTAAAACGAGCGGTAACTTCACACCGTCAAGCACACTTCGTTTCGATAGTACTGAAGTTTGCGTTCCGACGTGATTGCTGACGTTATGTCAGACCATAACATAACCAGTGTGGTCACCAGTGTAGTGGATGCTCCAGTAGACCCCGATGTGCACTGCTACTGCGCTTAACGTCAGAATACACCATTACTCTCCGGCTGTTTCGCATGAAACCGAGTCTCGCGAGGCGTAGGTTGTTGCCTACTTTTGTCACCTAATAATCGTTTTTGTTAGACTCCAAATTGCTTACTAGTACTAGTCATGCCGATAGCATTTCTTCCTGTTCAGTGTTCTTACAAGCCAGCATGGCCCGAGAGGCGTCTCTAGTTGTCTTCTCGAGGGTACTCGAACCAGCGTTGCTATTAAGATCGATGCTTTGCACATAACCGAAGCGAAAGTGATTTGGAACATCGCGCATTGCAGCAATTTCAACTGGTCGGACTTTTTTTTTCTTCACCCCCTGTAGACACTTGATAGCGGTGGCGACGACTACGGTATAGTGACGGGTGCCATGCAAACCTCGATGCGCGCTTTCTTCAGAAGACGTACGCATCGAGATTCACTGTGCCAGACAACAACTTTTCTTGGCAATGAATGAGAACCGAACATATTCACATGTACCTCTACGCCAAGTAGTCCGGTATGTCATGCATTCCGCACCGCTGTGGAAAGTGATGGCTGCATGTGCGCGATGAGCGTTTCCTATCGACGCAGGCGCAGCTTGGCGTTCCAAGTACAGGTTAAAGGCGCGGCTTTCTGACGCGTTCAAAAACGCGAAGTGACGACAAATAAATTGAAACAAATACGAATATCTTACTGGTGTGAGCGGCGGCTTGTGTCAAGGAGCTACACGCAAGGAATAACGGTGGTATTTCTTTTGAAAGTAAGAACAATTGTGGGGCTGCATTATTTAGAGGTAAGATAGGCGTGATTTGGCTCTGTGGCTTTCGCTGCATTGCCAAGAAAAGTTGTTCGCGAGTATAGCTAGCAGACGAAATGTACACTGGAGCCCGTGGTACCATCCCGATACGTTTAGAGAGCTGATGTCGCCAAACATTCAATCTTGGTGTTGACGTATAGCTGTGTGCAGAAAATTGCCGCTGCCCGTGAGTGAAAATACGCGATTCATTGATGGATTTTCAGCGTGGTTGTAAAGCATATCACCGTAGAGCTATACCCCAGTGCCTAAGACACCATGTAGGGCAAAGAGTATGCTTAACGTGTGTTAAGAAAAATTGCGGCACTCCTTAGCTTCGCAAGAATTGAACGCGATGCTGATATCATGTCCATGCGTACTTCAAAGACTTAGCCCATTAAACCTTTCTGAACTTGCTATACAGCCACTACGTGGCCTTAATGGAATAGGCGCGGTAACTTGTATGCCTGTTGCAGTGCGTGAGCGGTTTTAAACGATGAAGTTGTAATGATAATCACATGTTCTGATGCCCGGTGGTAGTGTACACTTGTACAACGCATATTACTGCAATATTTCATGGTGTATTGTGAAGCATGTGTACTGGATACGTATGTTTGTAAAGCATGCAAGTTCACTACGTTTGTAACGCATGTTTCAGCATTTATAAGCAGACGCGTGGCTCTGTGGGAGAACATCCGCTTGCCATGCAAACGTTCGTTTCACTCGCGCCCAAATGACCCTGTGTTTAATCTCCATTCTGACCCGGGATTTTTAACTGTTTATTTTATTTTTTGAAATCGTTTTCTACATCTCGGTCACGTCACGCATAAGATCGCTCACAACCAACGACGCCGACACCAACGTCGGAATTTCGGCGATACGAGCTCTTTAACGCTATGGCGTCAATAGTGTACAGAGAGAAAGAAACGTCTTTATTCACAAAAGCATGGAGCAGGAGGGCGTGGGAGGAATCCCTAGTCCGGGGTCCCTAGGACAACTACAGTGACGAGTCGGGCCCGCTGTATCAGAGCTCGGAGGACCTCGGAAGGTCCATTGCGGAGAACATCATCCCACCGCTCCTCGTTATGTAAAGGGTGAAGCAAAGCAGGTAAGGGAGGAAAGATATTCGCAGTGCACTCGATTGAGACATGAAAGGTCGTGGGCGAGTTTCCACAGCCGGGCCAACGGTCTGCAAAGCACTGCGAGCAGAATTTATGAAGTGATACTAGATTGGAAAATGTTTTAATCTGTAGCTGGCGTAACGATGCTGCCTCCTTTCGCGAGAAAGATGGCGGTACAATCGCGCTTGGCACAACACGTTGCGAATGTCGTAATTAGAACATCGTGGGGTCTCGCTGTGGAGAGATTCCATGCTCTTGAAGAAAACAGACACAGTAGACATTTCCGGAAGAAACCAAAGCAACACACATTTATTTAACTGATTTTATCGACGATATTGTCAACTGAATTATACCATCAATCGTGATCTACATGCTAAGATATCCTTACACAATATTAAACAACACTCAACAACATGACAAACAAGGTGGTGTCGTTAACGCCCGAATCACCATAAGGGCCCCCGGCGGATGGCCCGTGGGGCCGTGCACCGGGGTCCTCCTGCGAGAGACAACCGATCGCGCCAAACGCCACCAGAGATAGATACTCTCTCAATTCTCTCGTGACGCCACCAAGGCTTGCCGCGAGGGGTCACCGCCAGCTCTACAAATCTAACCATGATGATGATAGTAGTGAACAACGCTGGCGAACACAACGCCACCTACCACTCACTCAATAGTAGTGAATCCGAAGCGCTTCTATGCGAGACACGCGCGCCACGGGGCGCAAACAACTTTATGGTGGGCGTCAGCACCATCACAACATTGCTAGTGCAGGTAATCTCGATCGGCAAAACGAGTCGATAATAAAGCGATAGAGTGGAGAAAACTTTCGAATGAGAGAAAGAGAAAGAAAGATGAGAAAGGGTAAAAGAAAAAGAAAGAAATGGAATAGATATAGAGCGATCTGATAGCTTTTGGTGTTCTCGTGTCATTTGTCAAATCTTGTACACAATATAATTATTGGGTGGATCACAATGGTATTTCGTGATAAGCATAGCATAGCCTACTTAAAACTGTAGTCTTTAGTTAAGAGACAAAGGCAAGTCATTAATATGGAAGTACTATACAAAATGCTCTCTAATCTCTACTGCGCATATTTTTACATGAACTCTTTTTAACAACACTGGCAAGTTATAAAGGCAGTGCTGCAAGTTCTGCGGCGATAATTCCAGAAAAATTATCATCATTCTCTGAAAGCCTGACGCCGCAGGCAGTGACACTCAAGTTCCTAAGTACATGACATCATGGTATAAAAAATAGGAAAATGAACGGCCAATGAAAGCCTTCAAGGATTTAACACTAAAACATAATCACAAGCCATCATTAACAGATTCATTTTATTGCTTTACTATTGATAATATCTTAAGTTATTGCTCTTGATGTGCATGATCAACTATTACTTTATATTCTAAGAATAGTTACAAATATAGTGTTCCGTAAAATAGGCATGATAGTACTACAGCATACCTTAAGCACCTGCATACCACCGAAAGACATGTGAGAGCCTACGCAAGGCTTCCGTACACCACTCGAGGTTTCCTTCTCTCTCTGAATCGCCGAAACGTCACTTTAAAGACGCAAGCGAGCACTCCCTGCCCAACAGCCCAAGAAAAACTGGAATGAAACAAATAATAGCTAAAAACACTTCAGAACAAAAGACTGTAAGGTCTTGTATAAGTTCCAGTCGAAATGACTGCACCGCGCACAGCCGCAGCCGACCTCGTCGCCACAGCCGATGGAACGCCTTTCTTCACTTTCCAGAAAGGTGTCACACGGCGGTGGGTTGCTCGGAAGGCTCCGGCCACGTGAAGTTCGTGAACAGCGCGTGTTGCTGCAGGCATTGGAACGCCTGCCGGAAACGTGGTGATGCCGGAAGCGCGACGTTGCACAGGGCAGCCTGTTGGAGAGAAGGAACATACGCATCGCATTATGTCTCTATAACACCAATGAGTTTGCCCGTGACGGTGCGCGGCGGTTCCGGTAAATTCGCAGGCGGGAACGCCGGAAGGGGATCGCTTTCCACGAGGGCACGATAGACTATCATCTCTCCCGGAGGGCTTTTCCACTTCCTCATACTAAGCCTACTCGACCGCAATCGTCAGCCTTCAGGATGCTCCAAACGGGGTCTTTCCATTCGCGGGGCGGGTTCAGTCATTTCTCGCCCACCATCAAACTGCGTTGTCCGGACTGCGGAGAGGCTCATTACCTCACATGCTGTGGCAATGTCCTGCGTTACGTGACGCCGAGTTTAACAGAGAGGATGACCGGAATTAAGCCCTAAACAGTGGAGGCCTCTCGGTTCAACTTCGGGCTGTCCAGAGGGCCTGCGAGAGGGCGGAGGGCCATGGTCTACCGCTTCCTACGCTGGAGTGGCCCACGACTGCTGCGGATTCCCCCTGATAGGGGCGTCACAATGCAATTTCTTAAGACCATAAGTAACGTTCTTTGTCTTTCTGTCTGTCTGACGCGCCGCAACGTACACGTTTAACGCGCAGCTCAACGTTTCATCATGCGTCATCGGGTTCTCCATTCCTACATATACGCACAAAACATAACCATAAACAAATATTTTATAATTATTTAGAGCTCTGTATGAAAAATACCGTATAATTCAGAATCGGCGCCCATATTGCATACAATGTACCATGGAGATCAGTATCGATATCGTCTCTACAAACCTGACATGAAATTGTCATCAGAACGACCGCTATATGATATGGTAAGACCTTCTTTCGAATGATTAATGCTAGTTAACATTTTAAGAACGGCCTTTCCATGTATAATAAATTCTCCACACCCTCCCCAACCCCCGGTGTTATCGTCTACACCGTTCTAGCCCTTTCGAGAGATGGTTAGATTAGGTTGGGTTACGTTAGGTAGGTATAGGGTTTGCTAGACTAAGTTAGGCTGCGGCTATGCTGCAGCTATAGATTGGGTTAGCTGAGGTGAGTTCAGACTCCTATGCCTGTATTAGCATAATATATTACGCTTAAGAGGTTTGTATGTCAATATTTTGGTCCCTCCTGATAGTAGCGTTCGTAAACTCGGTTGGCCTGTGTGACATACCACTTAGGGCAGAAACGTTTTGGGAATTCGGCTCCCGATCTATTATATGTAGCACACCCCGACAGCACTCACTTTCGTGTTACGCTCACGCGCCCACGCACCGCAGTGCATGAAACAGGCCAAGTAGAAAAAGAGCTGTTCCGGTTTGAAGCTCCAGAACGAGTTCTGCTTGCTCTCTGGTGTCGCAGCGGAGAGGCTCGGGTCAGGTGCGAGCGGCTGCCACTCGGGTGACTGTGGCATGCGACTCGCTGTATGCGCTGCGATGCTCACTTCGTACAGCATTCGAAACTCGTGCTTGCTGGCGTCGGGCAACTCGCCGCTGGCACGGAGCACTTTTTCGAACCAGTGCACGTCCTCGCCCAGGGCTCTCGGTCGCGGCTTTAGATTCTCGAACCCGTACGCCTACGCATGTGGCAGGTGAGATCGCCATCTCCCCGACTACACACTTTTGACCAAAATCAGTTACTGCAATAGCAATTATATGCACAGTCTCAGCTGGTTTTTTGCCATCACTGCCGCCATATATAGGTTTCTATATATATGAACACCCAATAAAAAAAGCCGCCCACACTGAGACCCAGCTCGTCGCGCTGTGCCGACGCGCGCTTGTTTCTTACGCGTACTTTGACCCGCGGATGGGGGAGGGGGGGGGGTCAGATGTTTGGATGCGCGCGCTCATTTTTTTGGTGGGGAAAGTTGTGTTCCTTCGGCTTTCACTGAAAGGATTGCGTTAGTTGCTGGGCTTACAGAGGTAACTTCGGCCCCTGCACAGGCCTCGATTGCGAAAAGAACGCGCTTTTCATACACAGCGAGGTATAAGAACTGGTTAGTTTGCACTCTACTTTACGTGTGATTACGTTTCATGCGTCGGTTTTGTTTAAACAGTGCATTACGTGTCGAGCGGTAAACGTTGTTCGCTCTCTTCCTGTGAGTGTTATCGTGCGTGATTTCTGCGTGAGCAGCGCGCTGCACGTTTCGATCTGCTAGGCGTTCTCAGCATTACATTACAAGTCGTTGCTATCGCATTCATGCTTCGCCCTTGCGGTCAAACTGAGACTTGTTTTTCATTCGCAGAAAGGATTATGACGTAGTACTGTTTTATTTCTGAAAACGCATTTCGAATCGAAGTATGAATTTATTTAATTTGGTCTCGTTAATTTCAATTAGGGAAGTTCAATTTCATGTTCCTACTTCATCCAAATTGATCTGATTTAAACTGAATACTCGTGGGCTTTTCAGAGTCACGGCTATACAGGCTTCAAGAGTAACTCGTTGAGTTACGCAGCGTGACTCACTCGGAAACGGCTGTCGTAGTATATGGCGAAACGAAGCAGCGAGAGGACCTGCGTCGCAACAGTGATGCCGCCTAGAGCTGAGAGCACGGACGGTGGATGCCATGGCTCATAGAGAGGCCACGACGTTAGGAAGTGTGGGAGTATCACCTCCCTTCCCACCAGCGTTTGATACAGTCTGGTAGAGACGACTCCCGGCATGTGGTAGATACTGTGCGGCGGCCGCCGCAGCGACTGCTTAAAGAAGTCCACGGTCGCCTTGGCGTATGTGTGGTACAGCTTTATAAAAATCCCCTGAGTGTCGTTCGGGAGGTAAGCGAATGCGTTGTCGATCATTTTCCACGTGTTCGTCATGTTGAAGGCATTGGTGCCCAGCCGAGACACGAGGGAGGCGACCAGTCTCTCCGTGTCGCCATCGTATGAACCCATCCAGTCGCTCAGGGCGCGCTCCGACAACCACGCTGCTCTCCACGTGGGCTCGAGGTCCTCCTGGCCGTCTCGGTGTAGCTGCCAATTGACGAGCGGCATCAGCGCTTCCATGGCCTCGATGCATTTGGAGAAACGGTAGTCGTCCGCAGTGCTCAGGCGGTTCATATCCGCCAGCATGCTGTTGGTCAGGTACGTGGACACCATCGGGGACAGCGCCCACACGACGTATGCTCCGAGGAACAGCTTGAAGCGCTCCTGGTACCCAGTCTTGCGCAAGTGCGTCGCGTCCAGCCTCGAGAAGAATTCGGGCTGCATGTTCACGATCTCGTCGACGGGCCAGAGCTGCGAGTCGTCGGGCAGGTAGCCGTTGACGGCCCTTCGGAGGTCCGGGTCGCTCATATTGTGGTATTGCGGCACGGAGCCCCTGCCCCAGAAGCGGAGCACGAGCTCGACAATCTCCGCGTGCGTCTGCAGCACTTGCTGTATCATCAGCGAGTACGACTGACCCGTGCGGCCGACGATCTCGGCGCAGCGCCTGAGGTAGTGGCCCTCTTTTCCGTCGGCGGCGAGCGCTTCGATATCTCGGATCCACTGGCTGAAGCGCGGTTCCAGCGTCATGTAAATGGTGTTCTCCGATGGACGCGAAGGATGCCGACCGACGTAGAAGGCCCAGAACATGGGCATGCCTAACTGCAGGGATGCTCGCACAAGGGTGTCCAGTAGCTGGAATCGGGTCGTGGAAGATTTGCTCGGCCAGGGAAGACCAAGTTCGTTGAGGAACGTGGTAAACGTCGTCGTGTTTTCTTTCTTTGTCTGCAAGCAGTATGTGTATATGCCAATCAGCCAGGACGTGTGGCCGTCATTTCTTCATATATATATTTATATATATATATTAGTGAGATCGATTTAATGGTTCCTGCCCACGGCAAGTTATCTTTTCACCCACTTTTTTTTCTTCGCATTTACGCTACAATTCGGTCTAATAACTTCCCCTATCCTCTCATAAAAAAAGGTTGGTATATTCACTAAGCAAGTACTAGCCCGTTACTTGTCACAGAATCCACTAACCAGCTAATAAATGCAGCTTGTAATAGTAACCCTAGTGAAAGACACTACATCGTCGGGGTCGTAACAAGCACTAGCCCAAACACTATCAGGCTGATTAAAAGTACGATGTCGTTGGGTAGTTAAAATTACTACCTAGTTAATGAGTGAATAGTGCTGACTCGATTGGTTTGTTCCTTACTAACTTGTTAAACCCCCCCAAGTTGACGTTTACGTCTATTTTGTTAAATGTTCGTGCGCGTGGCCATATCAATATGATTATATAACAAAAGCATAGGATAAAAAACGAATTGAAATGGCCCTCGTAAATTAATATTGGCTTTTTATTACGTCATGTAACTATACAGGGGTATGTGCGCATCACAGCTACATACTTGAAGAGAATTGACGACATGATCATATGATCGAATCAGATTCACATATTTGTGATTATATGTGAATCTCATAGGTTTATATGGACTCATATGACCATATGCTATGCTCATATGAGTTCACATGAGCATATGATATTCATATTCACATGAATATATGCTCATCTGAGTATGAGAAGTTTTGAGACCTCATTTGAGTGGATCACAAGAACACATGCACAAGTAAATCTTCAAGACTTGGACATAGCAGAATTCTACTGCAGCAGCAGCTCCAAGACTATATATACCTCTGCTTCGGGACCGCACACCACGTATGGGTTAGCAGTCACAGAGTTTATAAGATAATTGGTGTTTTTTATGCATCATCATGGCTCATTATATTCACGTATGTGTCTGCCATTACGTGGCACAAAATTTCTATTCCAAAGTTGTCAATAAATTTAGAGCTTGCCTAAATATTGCTTACAAAATATTGCTTACGGCAAAACATACTGCGGAATCTACGAAAGATCTGGCAACGTAGGTGTCTTAGTAGTTGCTTAGTTAAAAGCACTAAGAAAGGTTCTCTGGTTAGTATTTGCTAAAATTACTAGCTGTACTAGCTGGTGGCTAGTAGAAATATGCCGCGAAGGTAGTAAAGTACTCCGAAAACTCGTAAACACACGTATTTACTACCTGATCACAAACGTTTTTTCTAAGATTGTATACTTTCCTTGGCATTATTGTCTGTTAGATCTCACTAATATAGTGTCAAAACACGGAACAACGAGCCCTTATGTATACATTTCTTTCCCTTCTTTCTCTCTCTGTCTCTCTTTCTCTCTCTCTCTCTCTCTCTCTCTCTCTATATATATATATATATATATATATATATATATATATATATATATATATATATATATATATATATATATATATATATATATATATATACAACACAATATAATGAGGTTGAGGTCTAACAGACAATAATGCAATAATGCCAAGGATATAAATGTGAAGAAAAAAAAGGGGGTGAAAAGGTGACTTGCCGTGAGCAGGAACCGAATCTGCGACCTTCGAATAACGCGTTCGATGCTCTACCACTGAGCTACAACGGTGGCTATCCCTCCAGCCACTTTATTGGGTTTATTCGTGAAATTAAACGTGTAAGTGTCAGTGAGCGCCACCTGTAGCCATGGAGGCAAGTGTGGCACACTCATTCATGAGTCTGTTTGGCGTCACGTAGCACGTGAACTTATTACGAGCTGGCAGCTGACCGATAGTCCTTCCTATACAACCTAACGGCACCAAGTCTGGCAGTACCAGACCTTAGTTAATAATTAAAGACAAGAAGTGTATACTTAAGGACTTGTTTTTCCGTGTTTCGACACAATAATAATGAGGTATAACAAACAATAATGCCAAAGAATGTATAGGGGCGTTATTCTAAGGTCACGGATTCGGTTCCTGCTCACGGCAACTTATCGTTTCTTCACAATTATATTGCAATTTGTATATATATATATATATATATATATATATATATATATATATATATATATATATATATATATATATATATATATATATATATATATATATATATGTGTGTGTGTGTGTGTGTGTGTGTGTGTGTGTGTGTGTGTTTGTATATAATCAAGCCCGTGAAAAATTGTTCCGGAAAAAGATTGATGTTTCGGATGCGGGACTGGCTTTCGTCGGATTGATGCACACATGCGACAGTATAGCGTAATACAGGACAAGCAACGACGTTGTACAGCCCTGTTACTGACTGGCATGCGATCGTTAGAAGCGACTGTTAGACAAGTGACTGTTAGACAGGCGATTGTTAGAACAGTCACATGTCGGCTAAAAATGTCACTCAATGGCATGGCATTCTTACACAGGCATCTATGGGTCTTACTTACCCTGGTAATTCAAAACCATTACCAGCATGCTGCAACACTCTTTAAATACGGAACGACAATTGTACGTGACTGGTGACCTCAGTATGCATGAAATTGCCGAATAGGAAAGATGTAAAGTGATGAAGCGGAGTGAGACTCATGACCCAAAATCTAAAAAAGCTGCTCCGTGATGGCGTACCCCGCTGATTGCTTCTAAAACAGGCAATAACGGCGGTCCCGGCAAACTCGTTTCCTGAGAATAGCACACCGCCGTCCACCAACACAGTAAACCTTTCACATGTTAAGCTTAAATAAGGGCGAACTGCTGGTCCTGCTAAGGGGGCTCACCTTTTGTCCAGCAAATGGCGGATACGACGATTTTCAATTGGCTAAGAATTTAGAAAAAATGTTACGATACATGCATCCACATGAATCGCTATAACCATCCATCCACTAGCGACATGCAGCCAGTTATGTTCAGCAACAACCGTTAGACCCCTCCAGCCCAACGTCACAAATATCTAGACATGTATATTGAAGCGGTCCAACGTGATGTCCTCAAAACCTACGAAAAGCAAAAGTTTAATCTAATATTTCATTTGAGGAAAGTTATTGCGTCACTGGCTAAACGCAGTCATATCTGACAAAGCCAGCCGACAAAAGTGGTGCCGTTGTAATTATGAGAAAGACAGATTACATGAGTGAAGGCCACAGACAGCTTAACCATCTAACTTTATAAGCACCTAGACTATTATTATACTGAAAGGTTTGGTGTAGTTGCACAAGATACCATCAATGCTCTCGTAAAAGCAAGTCAATCAGGCGATAAGACAGTTAGTTCTCTTGTTTCGCTCAGTACGGTCCATGGCAGGTGTTGTTAGCTGCCTAAAATACTTAAGGAATACTGTCCAGAACGCCCCATTTTTTCGGACATTGGTACTGTCACGGAGCAACTTTCACGCTACATTGATGCAATAATCAGTTAATCAAGGGTCTTCTATGCAGATTCTCGTCCTATCTCTGAGGCACCAACCATATTTTGTCAGACATTAACCTCGCGATACGAGATGATTCGCTGCTTAGATGTGCTTTCACTGTATACCAACAAACCCCATAGCGATGGCATCCAGGCAGTAGTTCACGCGTATGAAGAATCGTGCAGAAAAACGCATCGAAAGTAACACATTGGCTGCCTTATTGCAATTAATCCTACAGGGTGACCATTTCGAATTTGATGGCTCTCCTAATCTTCAAGTAAGCGGAACAACAAAGGGCAATGGCATTACACCTAATTACGCTAGTATATTGCATGACTGTTCTGGAAGATGACTTCATTAAAAATCGGGTTTTAAAGACACTTTATTATAAGGGATTTATAGCCCTGCCGTCGTGCTCTAGTGGCTAAAGTACTCGGCTACTTACCCGCAGGTCATGGGATTGAATCCCGCGGCTATGGCAGCTGCATTTTCGATGGAGGCAAAAATGATATAGGCCCGTGTGCTCAGATTTGGATGCACGTTGAAGAAACCCTTATTTCCCGGAGCCCTCCACTACACGGCGTCTCTCATAGTCATACGGTGGTTTTGGGACATTAAACCTCACATAACCATTAACTATAAGCGATTTATAATGGACGTTTTCCTTATCCGGTGCCATGGTGAAAGTGAACCTTAATCTTTCATAGCTGATTTCAGCACTATTTACCAATCTATTGATTGATTGATTGATTGATATGTGGGGTTTAACGTTCCAATTCTACCATATGAGAGACGCCGTAGTGAAGGGATATGAAAACTTAGACCACCTGGGATTCTTTAACGTGCACCAAAATCTGAGCACAAGGGCCTACAACATTTCCGCATCCATCGGAAATGCAGCCACCGCAGCCGGGATTCGATCCCGCGACCTGTGGGTCAGCAGCCGAGTACCTTAGCCACTAGACCACCGCGGTGGGGCGCAGCGAATCACTCCGGTCATCCTTCAAATTCATACTTGAAAACACCCTTCCGTGAGAGTAAAAAACAAAACCGTTTATGAGGGAAGGCCAACTTCTCGGAGCATATCGCATCGCCCAATGTCCGATATATGTAAGTCCCTCTGCTATATTGGTTCGACGTACCCATAAAATTTTCCATGCACTGACGTTAAAGCTTGTCATGTTCAGAAATATTCTATACAATGAGTTATTCTACTTTGCAGAGTTCGGTATAGTCGAATTTGGCTATATAATAAAATTATCATTTTTTTAGATGACGCTGTTATGACTATGGTAAGATAAAACTTCAGAAGTCAGCGGCATTTTCGTCTCAAAGGTGGATGCACACAAAGCTTGCACCAATTGGCGTGCACTGTAGACTGACGCCATGATCCCTCAGGACCAGTGGATCCTATTTCGGAGAACTTGCCCCAATAGCATGAGCGGAACTATTTTCTCGGAGGCGACTTGAAACTGCGCTTTGTACATCTGAGCGGGGCATCTCAGAACTACTTTAGTTGTGGCCGACTGTGATAACTACGAGTGATAACTTACTCGGCTCAGGCACCGAAACAGGAAGCCCGCCGCTCTTTCCCTGGCGTTGGTGGGACGTTTGGGGATGTGCTCGAGGAGTATGCGATTGACGATGCTTCGGCTGAATCTGGACGTGTACCTGCTCAAGGGAGACGTGTACCGGATTCCAGTTCTTTCCCAGCCGCCACACACGTGCCTGCGAATATGAAGAGCATACGTTTTACCAGTAATTGTCTGAACTGAGGCCCCTGTACTGAGCATTTGTACAAGAGGAGAGGTCACTCGTAGTTCGTGTACTCAGTTTGACATCGTTTTGGCGTTTTCGCTGTCTTTTTTCCGGCGTAACAGATACATGGTGTGCGCGAAAAAAAAATCAAGTTCTCCTGGCTAGGCATTCAACTCGCTAGAACAGCATAAAAAGCCGACTGACATGCCATAACTGTGTCAGTTAATGTGTGTTGCGAAGTCACCGCCGTGGTCACGCAGTGCTCAATACAGGCCTAGAACAAGGATAGAAATGCTGAAAACAAGTGCGACATAAACTGACAAGCTCTAATGTAATTGAAACTCCAAAGTCTCAAAAATATTTGAAACTGCAGAAATAACCAGAAAAAATTGCGATAGCTTATATAAAGTAGCAAAAAATGCTCCTGAAACATCAGGTCTGATACCCGCGCCACGCGAGAGAGGGCGCCACCACTTCAGAAAGCACGCGATTTTCAAGGGAATTGGTGAGTTTCTCTTGCTACGCAATTCCTCAGGTTTCGCGGTAGAGGAGCTGCATTAAATGGTCAACTTAGAACTACAGTAATACTGACTTTAGAAGGTCACTAGGAAAGGATTTAGCGTGGCTTTAGAACTAATTCGAGGCCTGCACAAGAACTACGAGACCGCTCTGCAGGAACCATAGAACTAGCTCTAGATTAGAGCAATACTAGCGCTGCATTAGGCACTGGATTTAGGACTTTTGTTCTCTCTCACCCCTCCGAAATATCATTCCGTTAAATGTTGACAGCTGGCACTCACCCGTAGAAATCGTCACATGGATGCACGCTCTCGTTGAGCGAGAACCTCAGGTCTTTGGCGAGGGACAGACAGCCGTGCGGACATGCCCCGACGCCCGCCATGAGCACGACGGGCAGGGTAAACAGCGTCGCCGACATGGTCACGGCCATGGTCACCACAAACGAGGTGTATCGCAGCCAGCGGTCCGGGTACGGTGTGTCCTCCTTGGGCAGCAAGTGCTCTTGGGCGGGCCCGCTGGATCCCGCCAAGTCGGGTTCTTGATGCCGCTCGGCGTCCTGCGCAGGATGTCCCGGTGGCATCCAGCCATCGGATAAACCTTGGCTGCCACTGGCCGGACACGATGTCAATGACAGGAGGACAGAATCCATTACGACCCCCGAGTGATGTCACCTTGCTGGTTTTATATAGAGAACGAAATAGGTGGATTAGCCACAGTCCACGATAAAAGAAATCAACCTACACTGTAGAGTAGCCTAGCACAAGATTATTTGATTGATTTATTGAGTCATTTATCGATTGATGAATTGATTGATTGAAGTGCACGATAAGAGGAATCAACTTACCTTGTAGAGTAGAGTATTCCAGCACAAGACTGATTGATTGGTTGTTTGATTGCCCTTTTTATCAGGAACAAGATTAACCTGCCTGTCTGTTCGTTTCTTCTTCTTCTGCTGCTCGTGCTCACTCGCGACCTACAGTAGCGCTAGCGTGAGCCACGTACTGCGTCTGATTTCTTGTTTGTTTGTTTTATCAAATATAAAACGCCCGACTTACGTACGTCTTGCATGTGAAGTTGCTTATTGGAATGTAATCAATTCACATGGACGACTTGGCAAGCATTTTACGTGCAAGTGTACCCGCGAGTCAAAGTTTGAAACGAAATAGTTGGGGGAACTAGTGTAGACGACGGCGTCGATGATGACAATGATGATGATCCACACTACTTGCGCGAACCCACTGAAAGACGCGCGAGAAGCATCGGGTGGCAAGAAGTATGTAGCTTACGAAATTAAAAGGCGAACCATAAATTAAAGAAACAAACAAATATGTAGGATCAATAAATAATGCTATAAGAGCGAGCAGTGAGGTTAACGCATGCACTGTAGAATATGAGCGCGTCACTGGCATAGATATATACATATGAAATGCTTATGCTCGGAGAATTATTCTCACCATCATAAATGCCGAACAATAGAAGATACAGCTAAATAAAGTATAAGTATCAGGGCTTCGGCGCTCACTATACTGTCCTGCTTCTTTCTGATAATGAGGATCATGACCTTATGCACAAGCATGCAATCCCCCCCCCCTCCCAATCTCTAGTATGCCTACGTCTACGCTTAAAGTAAAAGCTATTGCCAGTCGACACAGGTGCACAGAATAGCACACATATATTGGAATTGTAGCACACGAATAATCGGGCGCTCCACTTTGGTACTATAGTTGCAGTGCGCTTGTCACCAAGCGGTGAAATTAAAGAGAAGACAATGCTCGTATTGATTTGTGGAGAAGGGAAGAGGAGAGATTGATAGCTCGGTGCGCTTGTTGCTGTTGTGCTTGAACTTATATTTCGCGTCCCTTTCTGCTTGTTAAAATCTACGTTAAATACTTTCTGCCATCCAATTCTTGGTCAATATCCTAACAGTGAATACGCGCCATGCAAAAATGAATCATCATACATGTCACTCCAACACACACACAACACACACACACACACAAGTATATATATATATATATATATATATATATATATATATATAATATATATATATATATATATATATATATATATATATATATATATATATACAGAAGAATAACTTCGGTTGCCGCAAGGTTATAAATATGAAAGTAGATGCGCTTTCACATAACAACTGTTTATTGTGCCGACGTTTCGACAGGAACCCTGTCTTTTTCTTGGCATTACTGTCTGTTATATCTCATATATATATATATATATATATATATATATATATATACATATATATACCTTCCTTTTGAGGGATAGCGGCAATCTACCTGTCATAATTTGAGAGTGCTTGCCGAATGTGCTCCACCCCATTCTTATTCTTCTAGTTACTTCAATCTCGTGGTTCGGCTCTGCGGTTATTACCCGCCCTAAGTAGACATAGTCTTTTACAACTTCAAGTGCACTGTTACCTATCTCGAAGCGCTGCTTCTTGCCGAAGTTGTTGTACATTACTTTTGTTTTCTGCAGACTTACAAAGAGGGTTCAGCTTAAATTGAGGACGACGCAGCGAGCAATGGAAAGAAAAATGGTAGGTGTAACCTTAAGAGACAAGAAGAGAGCAGAGTGGATTAGGGAACAAACGGGGGTTAAGGATATCATAGCTGAAATCAAGAAGAAGAAATGGACATGGGCAGGGCATGTAGTGCGTAGACAGGATAACCGCTGGTCATTAAGGGTAACTGACTGGATTCCCAGAGAAGGGAAGCGGGTTAGGGGGAGACAGAAGGTTAGGTGGGCAGATGAGATTAAGAAGTTTGCGGGTATAAATTGGCAGCAGCAAGCACAGGACCGGGTTAACTGGCAGAACATGGGAGAGGCCTTTGTCCTGCAGTGGACGTAGTCAGGCTGATGATGATGATGATGATGATATATATATATATATATATTAACTACTCAGAATTTGTCCGGCCCGCGCTTCAAATGCCTCTGCACCGCCAAAGCCAAATATACTGTGAATTATCAAAAGATGTTGCTGGGTTGGTTAGTTCATATTCTACGCAATTGGTACAACGTGACACTAGTCTTTTAGTCAAAAAACGAAATGAGGGCGCACTTACCGATGCGTAATCAATCCACCATGTTTGGGCCATATCCTGCCAGTATAAGATCTGATCTGGAAATACCCTTCCACTAAAATAAGTGGACCCCTATTTTCTCATTGTAAAACCCGATGACTTAAGTTATCCTGCACGAGTGGCATCACATATTGTTCAGAGCATGACAGCTTAACCATGTGGTTATCAGTGACTGTTTTGCGCTAATGTTATTTCTTATTTGACAGTGCTACATAAATAGGAACTTTGAAATTGAAATAAGCCTGGTTGAAATAAGTTTCCGGTTCTTGCTTCTTCACCTAGTATCACGTCGTTGCCATCTTGAAGAAGAACTTCATTGAACACCATACTTTTCTTTCACAATATTACCCGCATTACACTGAGGAAAGAGAAGGTGACTGTTATATGAACATTCTTTTCGTGATTGGAGAATGCTGGTGTATCGTTACTTTTCGCGGTGCTTACAATAATCGACCTTATGAGATATTGAACAAAATTTGTGTGCACTCATGCAAATTAGCAAATCATTCTGTACATGTCCTTTGTGGGGTGGTTCAGTGTCATAATCTTTGCCGAATACATTACCGGCATGGACGAACGAATGTTTCTTTTACTCCTTTATGGAGCATGAAGGAACGTTATTGTTCAAACTATGAATGTTTGTTCAAACTATAAATGTTCAAACATACGTTACAAAATATATGGGCGCTCTTTTTTTTTTTTCAAGCCATTTCTTCCTGCGATGCAAGTCCGCATCTAAGTTCGCTTTTGTGTCTATGTATGCACAACCTCAGCGTGGTTAGATAACGGCTCACATATTTTTTTCCCATGCATAATACAACCCTGCCCTCCCCCCTTTCCGGTTTCGAGTAACGTTAGAAATGGTCATATGAAAACTTCTACATCAATGAAAAGGCGTGAAAGATAAATGTAATGTTGGAGGCAGGCAGGTTAACCGCCAGATATAGTCTTCATTGTTTGAAAATGACCACGTTGGCTTCTTTGTCGTGCATGTAAAATCTAAGCACACCAGCATTTTCGCATTTCACTCCCAATGTAAGTACGACCGCAGCGGCCGTCGAGACTCAAGCACATGACATCGATAGAGTTCAGCAGCACAACGCCCAGCCACCGGACAATCGAGACAGATGGTACAGTAAATCCTAGACAACGAACAGGATCGAGAATTTTGATTCTATAAAATATTTAGAAAGGTGCACGTTCACTTTTAGTCACCAAGCTGCAGGCGTAGTATGCATCCACGTAACTATAACTATAAGTTCGCCATCAGTAATCAAGACAAGGCACCCTGCTGAATAAAACGTGCTAGCTATTGTCTTTTCAATTATTGAGACATTTTTAAACCATTCTTTAAGGTATGCATAGACCCTTTTCAGAATTGTAGTGATAGCTTTCCTGCGATGCAGTACGAACAACGAATGGTGGCTGTTCCTTGCGGCCTGTTGAAGCGCGAATTGCGTACGCTCTGGCGTGGAAAGTGTAGTCATTCATATAAACACGCATAGTATTGAAGCCCCAGCAGTTCCCGCCTTGCCAAGGCGACCTTGAAAATGGAGACGTAAAAGCTTCGCCTCAAAGCGAGCAGAAACCACTAAGCGAAACAGCTTTTGCAAGCGATAACCTCAGAAAACTGTTTGTATATATTACTTTATGTGTCTCACGCTCCTTCTGAGGATAAATTGCTAAATTTAGAACTATGACGTGAACATCGCTTCATATCAATCGCAAGAACAACTGTTTGCTGACAGAAAACAGTTCGATATTAGCTTTATTCGATTCGGTTTTGGGACTATCTAATCACATTCGATTCAATGTCAAGGTTTCCTTTTCTCATACACATGTAAAGTGCGGCAAGGTAAGCTAAATGAAGCCATTACACGGCACATTTTTGCGCTTCTTTGCAGAGCAAGAACGAGAGTTCTGAGCTGTCTTCGATGACCGGGGGCTCTCCGTTACCTCCATCGTCGGACCAGTTGACGGGCGTCAGCGGCGATGTCCCCACGGCCCTGGAGTTCGCCCAGCGGTTACAGTGCACCGAATGCGTACAATGCGCCCTCATGGAGGATGCTGTGCAACGCTTGGAGGCAAGCCGACGGGAGGCAGGACTGAAGCTGCGAAGCTACGAAGCGCAGATCCGCTCGCTTCAGCAGGCGAGTTCCCGCGCTTTTGTACGCATCTTGTATAACAGTCTCGTGATCATCCGTTGATTGGGGGAAAAATATCTCAAATCAGAGCCTCGTGTGAATCCCGAATTTCAGCGTTACCACCAGTGTTTGCTCCGGAGCATGTGTTGTGCGAGTACAATGTCGTTCTTTATGAAAGGGAACATGTGATCACGTGACCTGCTTTCTACTACGGTTGCCTACAATATCTCGCCGCACTTGTGGGCATAACTCGTTGTTTTGTTTGTAAATATATGACGCCAAAAGCCAATTTTTTTTTCTTTTACTGTGGGTTGATGGTCCTGTATCGGCAGCCACCGCAGAGCGCAGACCATGCGCTCACATGTTCCCTTTCATAAAAGACGACAATGTACATTTTCAAAGCGTGCAAGGATGCTGTAGAATAGGTGAGTATTGGCCATAACCCCGGTATGATGATCAGGGAAGTATCTACTGCTGGAGAGCAACGCTATTTCGATACTATAATTAAAATGCATGTCTGCTACTGAACTGTATCTTTTTTGTTATTTTTAATATTTCTTGTTCATTTTCGAACAATCAAAAACATTTCAACGCCTTCTTCTTTTTAAATGTCTCGGGGCTCTGAAGGTCAGAGTGAATGGTAAACCCGCACGCCCGCACCTGCTTGACAGAAGTCACTTCTATGATATTGTCAGAGCTCGACAATTTTTGGTGCGTCTTGTGAGATTTACGAAATAAGAATCAATATGGTGTACGACGTCCGGAAGGGCCACCATTAACCACACGAATACTGTATTGAGAGACAGAAAAGGTCATAATGAATACGATGTAAGCACCTCGGGCTCCCATACGCAATAGGAGCTTATATGGAACGACAGGCAGTAATTTTGAACAATAATCCCGGAGCTTGGTTTCCTGCGCCAGGTGTCGGGCGATTAAAGTATGAGTACGCTTCCCACCCTCGAGGAACAAATCGAATTACTGACGGATATTACGCCGTATAGAGTTAAGAAGTCCTTTGACCGCAAGAAACACAAAGAAAACCCTTTTGAAGTTTTGTATACATGGGTCTGGAATAAATTTGAAGGTTTTTAAGTGGGATGTTCTTTTTCCACAGTCGTGATCTCCGGTTTTTTTAACGCTCGCATCCGAACGGTTCAGTGAGGAAAGAGGATGACCGTACACCATCAGCAGCTACATTTCAGTGGCAGCTCCCTGTTGCCCATCGGAGGCCTCTCATTATTTGCGCGGGAGGCCGCGCAGTTGGCGCAAACAACGCTCGTCAGCTCAGCGGCTGGTCTCCGGCATCGTCGCCGTTGCGTCGAGGCGACGCGGGAGAGTGTGGGCGTGTGCACGCGACACAGTTTCTCAACTCCGTTGGTGTGCTCGGTTGCGCAGGCGTGCTGCTCGGTGGAGGCGACGCTGCGTGACGAGAAGGCGCTGCACGCCGTGACGCGCCAGGAGCTGGGCCGGGTACTGGACCGGCTCAAGTTCTACACGGGCTCCAGGATCGCCTCCTCTTCCTCCTCGTCGGCTGCGCTCAAAGACTACAGGTGTGTGTGTGTGGGGGGGGGGGGGGGGGGGGGTGCGTGTGCGTGTGTGTGGGGGGGGGAGTGTACACCACTCTGGACGTAAGATCTGCTTTCGGTGCTAACTAAGAACATAGGATATAGTTGGAAACTGATGATATACGTTTATGACCGTACTTCTATCCAGTTCGCTGCAGTAACGGATTAATACCCAGACTGTGTGTCGGGTTGATTGAATTCTAATGTTTTCTTTACTCTGTTAGCAATTACCTTTGTAAATAGCTTGTATACTACAGAGAGCAAGCTGATCGGCCTGTAATTCTTCAAGTCCTTGTCATCTCCTTTCTTATGTATTAAGATGATGTTAGCGTTCTTCCAAGACTCTGGTACTCTTCCTGCCAGGAGACACCTCGTAAACAGGGTGGCTAGTTTTTCTAACACAATCTGTCCTCCATCTTTCAGCAGATCTGATGTTACCTGATCCTCACCAGCGGCTTCGCCCCTTTGCATGCTCTCCAAAGCTTTTCTGACTTCTTCTATCATTACTGGTGGGGTGTAATCTGGGTTACTGCTAGTTCTTATAGTATTAAGGTCGTGGTTGTCTCGGCTACTGTACAGATCCTTGTAAAACTCCTCCGCTATCTTGACTATCCTATCCATATTGGTAGTTATTTTGCCTTCTTTGTCCCTTAGTGCATACATCCGACTTTTGCCTATCCCAAGTTTCCTCTTCAATGCTTTGACACTTCCTCCGTTTTTCAGAGCGTGTTCAATTCTCTCCATGTTATACCTTCTTACATCGCATACTTTACGTCTATTAATCAACTTCGAAAGCTCTTCCAGTTCAATCAACCAAAGGAACAAGCAGGATTTCGAACAGGCTACTCAACAATTGACCACATTCATACTATCAATCAGGTAATAGAGAAATGCTCAGAGTATAACCAACCACTATACATAGCCTTCATAGATTACGAGAAGGCGTTTGATTCAGTAGAAATATCAGCCATCATGCAAACACTGCGGAATCAGGGCGTAGATGAAGTATATATAAACATTCTGGAAGAAATCTACAGGGGATCAACTGCTACCATAGTGCTTCATAGAGAAAGCAACAGAATACCAATCAAGAAGGGTGTAAGGCAGGGGGACACAATTTCCCCAATGCTGTTTACCGCGTGCTTACAGGAGGTTTTCAGAAGCCTAGAATGGGAACAGTTAGGGATAACAGTCAATGGAGAATACCTTAGTAACCTGCGCTTCGCCGATGACATTGCATTGCTGAGTAACTCGGGGGACGAATTGCAACTCATGATTACGGAGTTAGACAAGGAGAGCAGAAAAGTGGGTCTTAAAATTAATCTGCAGAAAACGAAAGTCATGTACAACAACCTCGGCAAAGAGCAGCGCTTTGAGATAGGTAATAGTGCACTTGAAGTTGTAAAAGACTATGTCTACTTAGGGCAGGTAATAACCGCAGAGCCGAACCACGAGATTGAAGTAACTAGAAGAATAAGAATGGGGTGGAGCACATTCGGCAAGCACTCTCAAATTATGACAGGTAGATTGCCACTATCCCTCAAGAGGAAGGTATATAACAGCTGTATCTTGCCGGTACTTAGCTACGGAGCAGAAACCTGGAGACTTACAAAGAGGGTTCAGCTTAAATTGAGGACGACGCAGCGAGCAATGGAAAGAAAAATGGTAGGTGTAACCTTAAGAGACAAGAAGAGAGCAGAGTGGATTAGGGAACAAACGGGGGTTAAGGATATCATAGCTGAAATCAAGAAAAAGAAATGGACATGGGCAGGGCATGTAGCGCGTAGGCAGGATAACCGCTGGTCATTAAGGGTAACTGACTGGATTCCCAGAGAAGGGAAGCGGGTTAGGGGGAGACAGAAGGTTAGGTGGGCAGATGAGATTAAGAAGTTTGCGGGTATAAATTGGAAGCAGCAAGCACAGGACCGGGTTAACTGGCGGAACATGGGAGAGGCCTTTGTCCTGCAGTGGACGTTGTCAGGCTGATGATGATGATGATGATGATGTGTGTCGGGCGGGAGGGGGGGGGGGGAGAGTGTTAGAAGGGTATAGGGTGTTCGAAGCGCTACTCCATCTCACCAATATGTTCACTTTTTCAGTTGTATTAATGCGCGCGCATATACAAACACGCACGAACATGCATGAAAAATGGTTTAATGCCCCCTCCCGGATCCTTGCACACACAAAATTTCCTGCCTGCGCACCTGGTGGCATCGTGGCTTCAGTGTGGTGCTAGAGCATAGAGCATGAAGTCTCTGGTTCGTATCCTGCTCTCGACGGCTGCGCTTCGGCGAGAAAAGAGTGCACAAACACTCGTGTATAGCACTTTGGCTGTTGTCAAGGAGAAGCCAGGGCTAAATAAATTTTTTGTCCTTACCTGCAGCGCCCCTCACAAACCGTTGTACCTATGCTTCGGGATAATAAACGAGACAGAAATAACGAGTAAAAAGGGAAAAAAAATGAAAAATATTGTTAGTGCGCTACGTTTACTTAATTCAGTAATATACAGGGTTCCACAGTTAACCCTAGCCAATGCTTAAAGATATGCGGACAACTCTTCGTCGACACGACCAAACTCATGTTGCTGACTATTGCACGGACTAAGCAGCACATTTTATTTTGTCCTGGTTAATTGTATAATTAGGCTATCTTAATTCAGACACTCTTGAGATAACGAAGCTGGGCAAGGACTCTAACGAGCAAGTTATATATCGTTTACAAAACAGCCGATTTAACAATAGGGTCATTCCAAGTTAAACGAGCCAGCCTGAAATTCTACCACCAGCGATTCAATTGGGGGAAAATGAGCTGGAAGATATGACAGGGATTGATATAAAAACACATCATCGTATCATAATTATTAGATGTCCTCAGATAATATTATTACATGGATGCACTGTCATGCACCTTCACGAATCGCTAGGAGGGCGCCGAAAACCAGACAAGGCGTGGTGTATTGCCATTTAAACGGAGGATGCGGCAAAAAGAGTAAGAATGCGCTACTGAAATAGGAAACTTTAAACAAACATACCCTAAGCATAAAGGGCACTTTGAAAACACGTTTTTAATTTAGTCGCAGGGTATCGAATCGATTGTGGTTGAAGCTTCTACCATCCCTGTGTCGCATACTAACCATCCACTTAGCGCAACAACCTCAGATATACGTTACATCTTTGTGCTAGGCGGTCAATGAGTACATCTAAACAGAGCGGCGCATCAAAATAAAGAGACCATAGCGTAGACAGGCGGTGGCAAAGCATGCATGTGCCTTTTTTCCCCGTAATAATTTTTTGCCATGCATACAGCGAACAAAGTACCCATCGGCACCGCTCTTGCCTGCGCGGCACCCACTTCAGACCAAAAACGCGACTCCCTCCCTACAAGTCGAAACAAATTTTTTTGCTTACGTCACCGGATGAAGACGTGAGACGCGGCAAGAAAAAGCGCACCCTTGTTCATTCACCTTCGCGGAGAGGAACGTCTCACAATATGTTGCAGCGAAAGCTGGTAGATTCCGTGCTGAACAGTTGTCTCGCAGGAAAGCTGGTAGATTCCGTGCTGAACAGTTATCTCGTGTACAATCTCCAACGCCAGCGTAGCTCTCGCTGACCGGATCTCGCGATATCCTGGCGCCGCGTAGCTCTCCCCGATCGGTACCCCGTCCTTGAACTCCTTCGACCATGTCCCCTATCTATCCTATTTCTCCTCTCTTATTCCAGTCACTTCTGTGCGGCAAGTGCTGTCTTTTATTTATCTTTTTACTATTCTTCTATTACTTACTTTTTCGATTGAATATTTATGGTATAAGTCTAAAGCAGCCGCATTGTTCTATGCAGGGCATTGCGAAATACAGCGAACACGTCGCAGAAACCCTGCCCCGGCTCGGCACAATGGAACAGAACGTTTCGGAAGAACCGGGCCGGCGTGAAAGTGTGCGAATCGAAATGTCAGCACGTCATCAGCATCCAGCAGACACGGGGCACTCACAACTCCGACATTGGCGTCCAGGTCAACCTCCTCACGCGGGCGATAGACGATCGGCCGAAACTGTCCACAAAGGTAAACATGCCTCAGCTATTCCTTCCATGATTTGGCCCAGACTCTTTCCAGATTTTTCAGCGCTGTGTTCTTGTTCACCTTTTGAAGCTCATACCCACACTGTGGGGGATCGGCCAAGCAGTGAGTGGTCTTATAAAATCTTCCGAAATTTTCTGTGCTCTACTGATTCTCCGTCCTGGTCCTTGAGATCGCTGCGCAGCCTAAAATACGAAAAAATTTCAACTGAGCCAGATTTCAGTTCTAATACGGCCTATTTAGTGTATGTACAACCGTCAGCCCCTTTGACTCGAACACTCCGACGCGTGGCCTTGGCTTGCTTGGACCGAGGTCAGTGCCGCCAAGCATTTAAAGCATGGCCTCTGAGATTGCGGGCGCGCGGCGGGTTTAACACGCCGCGCGCCCGCTATTTCGGACGCCACGTTTAAAGTGACATGCTTGCTGCAGTTAACGACAGATGGAGGGCGCGTTAGTTTCACTAGTAAATTTTTGTTTCCAGTCTGCCTAACCGGCGGGTCGAATGCACTCACTTCGCATCCCGTTTTCGCCGCGTTTCGCTCGTGGCTACGTTATCGCGCGCGCCTATGGCGTTCTTTGTCGTATACATATCTAGAAAATGAACCATTGCGTGCAACAGCTTATTAACCTCTGAAATTTCAATTCGCAGCTGCTGTTCAAATTAAACTGCTTGTATAAAAAAGCTGAATAACCGCACCTTCACAGCGTTTGTAAAAGAAACCACGGTACGGTTATGATAGACGCCATAGTGGAGGGCTCCGGAAACTTCGACCATCTTGTGTTTTTTAACTGATCGCGAAGGTTCTCACGGTGGCGTAAATCACAAGGGTGGGGAGGAGGGCCTGATCCCTAACGTGCAGGCTGAAAGGGGGAGTGCAAGGTGTGTGGCAATCCATGCAGGTTCATCGATGTAATTTATTTTTCAAAATCTATATATGTCAACTGCTTAAAAGCTAAGTATAGTTCGATAGCCCAGCCACGGTGGTGAAGGTACTCGGACTACTCACCCGCAAGTCGCGGGATCGAATCCCGGCTGCGGCGGCTGCATTTTCGATGGAGGCGAGAATGGTGGGGGCGCGGGCACTCAGATTTGGGAGCACGTTAAAAACCTCAGGTGGTCGAAATTTCCGAAGCCCTCCACTACGGCGTCTCTCGTAATCATATGTTGCTTTTGGAATGACAAATCTTACATATCAATCAAGTATAGTGTATTCAACTTTGTTTATTGTTCGTGCCTGTGTTTTTCGAAGTGTGTAACCTTGTGTGAAATACAGATCCTTCATCTTCATGGGACTGGAAATCGCAACTCTTGCTCAACCACTTTCGCAGAACACTGAAAAGAGCAATGCTTTTACATGAGTTGAGAGCCCGCTCTCCTCTTAAAAATTATATTTAACAGGTGGAACTGAACTTTATGTACGTAAAAATAAAAGTAAAATCACCGCCAAGGCAAATCTGTTTCACCCCTTTGTGATTTTACCGGTTAGGGTTTTATGTCACTGGGTTGTCTGGAAGTTGTTTGACTCGCAAAATTGAAACAGACATAACAGCACGCTATAAATACGGACAACGTGCAACCGTTGTTCGAAGCGAAAAAAAAGAGAGAGTGCGTGTAGAAAGATTTAACGATGAAATTTCACCATGCCTTGAAGAAATCATGACATGTCCACCTAACAACAAGTGGTTTTCAGAAAAAATCAAGATATACTAAGTAACGGGAAAGGCAGCAGTGGTTGTGAGAAGGCCCCGGAGCGACGGAAGGACTACATTAACAGTAACGTGCATGTGGATATATGAGAGATGCGATCGCTTGGTTTCGGCTCGAGTTTGTGTCTCTGGAGTTTGGACAACCGTGTTGTGTTTGTGCCTGCCTGTGGTTGAAGTGTTACTTCTCTGTGCTAGAAATCAACATAGAAACAAGGTAACATCACCCAGCTAAAGCCTCGCAACGACCTATAAACACCCTGCGTTACCCATCTAAGGCCTCTAGAAACAACTTTAATGCCACCATAATTGTATTGAAAATAATCCAGTTTCGCTATTTCAAGCCTTGCGTGGTTGAGCCCTTGCTTCGCCAATTGATTTTATCACCTAAACACAGAGCATAAGCGGTGGCACAGAAAGCAGTGCAAGAAGCCCCGCCACGGTGGTTTAGAGGCTAAGGTACTCGGCTGCTGACCCGAAGGTCGTTGGATCGAATCCCGGCTGCGGCGGTTGCATTTCCGATCGAGGCGGAAATGTTGTAGGCCCGTGTGCCCAGATTTGGATGCACGTTGAAGAACCCCCGGTGGTCGAAATTTTCAGAGCCCTCCACTACGGCGTCTCTCATAACCATATGATGGTTTTGAGACGTTCAACCCCACAAATCCATCAATCAATCAGAAAGCAGTACAAGTGACAGCCATAGAGTTTTTTAAAATCACCTACAGGGGGATCCGGCGCTGGGATCGTTCAGTGACCAATGGTATAATGGGTGACACTCGGAATTGCCTAGTCTTCGTACTTGCGGGCCTCGAATCACACTTGTAGCTCCGTTAATTGCTGTTTTTCGGATTCGTTTTGAAGAAAAGAACGAATCCTTTTGAACTTCGTCAACCGATGTGGAATGGTGAGCCTGAAATATTAAGGTGGGGCAGCGCAACTGCTGAACATTTTCTGATTTTGGTATTGTGACAAAACAGTTTCAACCCACGTGAACCAAACGGAGTCAGACGTATAAAGATTAGACAAACCCGTGCACTACCTATAATTTCCATACTCACTGAAACGCCCAGCGTTGAAGCTCCCATAGACGCTATTAGCAAATTTCGTAGACTGTCGCGCCACCCCGCGGCCGCCAAGTAATTTTTTCAGAGTATCGGAGCAGCGGTGGGGCAGCAGCGCTCATAGCATGCGCGTGTTAAAGTCCTTGAAAAAAAAGAAAAACTAACGTAGCACCATTCGTGTCAATGTGCAGGCTCCTCTCCCTTCGCGTGCATAACAGATAGTAAACGACGCTAGTTGAGGGGCTGTATGGCTCCTGGCCGCAAAGATGGGCGCGTGCACATCGTTCTGTTAGAGCTCATTTGGGCGCTGCGGTTATAGGCGATGCACCGAAAGAGTTATTGAGAAAGAAAAAAATATGAAAAGTAACGTTAAATACGACGATGTGACGTCTATATAAGCAAGTGGCATGCAGTGGCAAAGAAATCACAGCACATCCACGGAGTGAATGATGATGAGTGGGGCAAAGCGTCCGTCAGTCCGCCCGTTCATTCTTGCTTCCGTCCGTCCGTTCGTGCGTCCGTCCATCTGTGCGTTTGTCCATCCGTCCATCCATGCGTGCGTCCGTCCATTCGTGCGTTCATCCGTGCATCCGTCCATCTGTATGTCCGTGCGTCCATCTGTCCGCGCGTCCGTCCCTGCGTTCGTCCGTTCGTCTGTTCGTGTGTTCATCCATGCGTGCGTCCTTCCATGCGTCCGTCCGTCCGTGCATCTGTCTGTGTTTCCGTTCGTCCGTGCGTGCGTCTGCTTGTCTGTATATTCGTTCGTGTGTCCGTCTGTCCGTATAATGAACACTACAAGTACCGCTATCTCGTATATTTTCATCATATATTCATTATATAGAAGTACCGCCATCCAGCGGACATTCCAAGGTAGAAACCAGGGGTGACTACTACTACTACTACTACTACTACTACTACTACATACATCGCGGACGCACAACCCACGGCTCAAGGAGCTTCGCCCCTAAAAACATCACTGCAAGTACGCAATACTCAACGCGATAGCCCACCGTTTGCGTGCAGACGCGCTCAGTGGTGATGCTCTCGATGGCAACGCCACTACTTTCCGTGTAAACTCGGTGGTGCTAAGAATCTGTAGCATGACACACTAGCTTTTGTGAAGGTATCGCGAACGCCATATTGTTTGTTCGCTTTCGCGAGTGCGCGCTCCATGAACAGACGCCATCGGCGTACCTTATCAGCATACCCGAGGCACGGCCGCTCGATGAACTCATGGCGCAGCAGTGCCCAAGCTGCCCAAGCGCCTGGCACATCCAGTGCGCCCGCGTGCTTTTGCATTCGCAGTTTCTTGGTGCACACTAGAGGCGCTGCTGTGGTTGCTGCTAGAGGATGTAGAGGCGAAGGGGTGCAGTTGGTGCTACTTTAGTTTTAACACTATATAGTTAAAGAGCTCGTGTCGCAGAAAACCAGGCGCCGGCGTTAGCGCCGTTGGTTGTGAGCGAAATATCGTCTATGCGTCTGTGACCGAAAATTCAAGTTACCGAGATAGCCGCGGAAGGCCACTACTTGTCCACGCGTGCGCGCGCAATCACACTGAAAAAGCCGTGCGTTCGAGGAAAAAAAAGTGCTCAAGGTCACGAAATGCGGTAGACAGGTGTCACGACGAAAACGAGCCCGTTGGGCGATCACAGCGCGTGCTGGTCCAATCTACTGCGTGCGTGTTTGTGTGCGTGCGTGTGCATGTAACAAAACATATTAATAAGTATGCACTTAGCGGTTGAAGGGTGCACTAGGTGCCGGATTTCGCTATCGCGTTCAACTGTTAAAGGCGAAGCTTAAAGGTCGTCCAACTTTTTTTCTTGGACTTCAGTGCATGTATGTCTTCTTGGCGTTGGGCCTTCACTAGAATGTTTTTGTTGTAGTTACCGGGCGCACAAAGGTCTCTGCAATCGTTGCACAGTCCCCGTTTGCGAAAAGGGTGCGCTTTTCAGACACAGCGAAGTAACAACTGAGACGCTTATTTGCGTTCAACTGTACCTGCGAGTACGTTTCGTGCACCCTTTGTGCTTGAGAAACAGGGAACACGTTTTGATCTATTTGCCATTTGGCACGTGACCTTCCGATTTGTTGGTATCGCGTTCATTGTTTCGCCTTTGCGGCAAAGTTGGGACTTTTTTAAAATGCGTCAAAAAGATAGGTATTGCGATAACTTGGCGAAACCTTACATCGTTAAATATCCGCTCAAAACTGAGGACGTGAAAGTAAATACAGAATCTTATAACACCATTTGGGGTTTTGCGTGGCAAACCACGTAATGATCGTGAGGGACACCTTTAGTGGAGGGCAACGTGCAAGAACATCGCACGCCGCAATAAGTGATATGTTTGGTATTCAGGACCTCTTCACCTTCAACGACGCATCATATCCGAGTTTCAGAAGCATCTAGGTGCCCCCTAATATGCGACTGCGAAAAGAAGAGAGCAATCACGATGCAAAAAAAAAGAAAGAAAACACTGCAGTACAGGCTGCACATAGGCTCAGCGAGTGACTCCGATATTCTCTGTGGGCGCCATACTGTACCACCCATGTGCGGCCCGAATAGCGCCAGATTCGCTCTAGCGTATTTTAGGAAACTCTACGGTGACAGTCACCTTCAATTAAGTCGTCGTCGTAATCTCCGCCTTAAAACAGTACATATATTTAAGGCCTGCTCCGTGAAAACTAGAAACGAGGCACCAATATGGCAGGCTCAGGTGCAAACTCTGCCTGACTTCACGAAAGGGATGTATACTATAGTGGAGCTGAAGGTGGGTCCCTCGCAGAGTAGTTGATAAGTGCGCTGTGAGAACCGTAGCTCTTTTTTAAATTTTGGTCTGGTTGGCCTAGAGCTTATCGTCTACGCCTGTAGGAATCCCGCGCACGGTAAGGGTGATCTCGTAAATGTTTTTGGTTGCTCCTCCCAGTGCGCGAAAACGCGCGCGCTCAGTGTGTGTGTGTGACCAACATTCAATACTCTTTATTGACAGTCCACAGTGATGTCTTGCTGCCACTAGGGCTAGGGAGTCTTTATGTGCGTGCGTGTGCGTCAAAGTGTAAGATCAACGCATTTTGCAAGAATTTGGCTGAATATTTGAGAGAGATTTAAAAAAAAAACACCGCCGTTTTTTTCAACACTAACGCATAGTATTTTTGTTCTCCCACTTGTGCAACCCGGTCGCAAACACTTTCAGGGATGAAGTCAACGCCCACAGCTTCGTCAAGCATTTTGAGTTTCTATCTCAATGAAGTGCTTCCTTGTTGGCAGGCTGAGTGCAAGCAGTAAAGCCTAAGCATATTAGTGCACTTTTTTACAGGAAGGCGAAACTGCGGAAAAAACTTGGAAAACGCTCGTGCTTCGCCTTCAAGAGAAGTACGTGATAGCGTGATCAGGCCAAGTCAGTATCGCGTTGAACCACGTTGCAAGAAAAGGAACGCTTTAGCGCATAACAGTGGTAGTTTTAAACTATCCTAAAATGGCTTATGGTTCTATAGTTATCAAGTGCCTTCTACGTCATATAGTTCTTCCTTTTGCTGATTGGCGAAATCAGGACTAGAATGATGACCTGCTATTGGTTTGCGTAGCTGACCAATTTGTAATGCGTGAGCAACTTTACAACCACCCACGTGCTGCGCAATTGACATGTTTTGACACATAATGCGATTCTAGGATTGTGCCATGAAGTATTACATATTGTAAATACTACAGAACATCTGCTTGCCCGACAAACGGTACGAGTTCGATTCTCTCTTTGATCAGAAAACGTTTATCGTTTATTTCAATTGCATTTTTCTCAGTACTTTTGCCGCCGATGACATGATAATTTTTTTTTGCTCATAACCAACGATGCCAACACCAACGCCGGCACCAATGCCGCAGTTTCTGCGAAACGAGCTCTTTAACCCTATCGCGTTAATTACAGCGAAATTGGAAAGAAGGGGTAAAACGCTTGAACGATTTTCTCTGTTACCTGTAGTTAGTTTTTCAAGAAAAGGTTTTCAAGTTGTGATGCTTGGTGGTTTACTATAGATAGAAAGATAGAGACTAAATCAAATATTAGACATCCTGGCAGGAAAACTAGAGAAATCATCCAACATAATCGTGATGATTGTACACCCCTTAAAAACATTGGTATGGAGAATGAGCTCATCGGGACTAGACTGATGTCATATCTACATTAAATCTGCAATATCTACGTTAAAAAGAGAAAAAGCAGAGAAAGAGAGAGAGAGAGCAATTAAACTATAACTAGACAGAGGGGGGAAAAGAATCAAAAATGAGAAAATGAAGAAAGGAGAAAGGAAGAAGCAGAGAGAGAGCGAAAGTGGTGGCTCAAATAGAGAAAGAAAGACAAAGAAAGAGAGAAACATAAGAAAACCAAAGGAGATAGAAAGAAGCAGAGAGAGGAACAGGAAGTTATAAACAGAGAAAGAGTTAGAAAGAGCGAGAGAAGAAGATAGAAAAAAAAGGAAGCGATGGGAAAGAGTAGATACAAAAAGAGATAAAAACAAAAGAAAGAAAAAATGAAGGAAAAAAGAAAGAGAACTAGAATGGCGATGCAGCGCCGCATTTTTTTTTCATGATTGGCACCATCTACTGCGAAGATGCCTTGAATTTTTTTTGAGGTTTCTCTACTATAGAAGGCACACTTGTGTTTTTGTTAGATCTTCTATCGAATACTTGTTTTATTCTCACTTGAATAAAAGTGATGTCGGTATTCACCAAAGTTATGCGATATATATATATATATATATATATATATATATATATATATATATATATATATATATATATATATACAAAGGCAAAGGCAAACACCTAATGGCACGCATTGTTTTTATGTGTTGTGTGTAACTTGTGATAAGTAATATAACATGTGGTGGTACCCAAAGTTGTTATACAGTGCGCATGTTTATAATTACACATGTCGTACTACATGTCTGTTTCAAGTGTCATGGGAGGCGACCGCAATTGTTTGCAGACAACCCAACTATGGCTCAAGGGCATGAACTACAAATGGTCGACAAATGTCACAGAAAGCAGCATGAAGGTTGAGTTTCAGTTTCCGATTTCAGGAAACTCTGCAATCGAAGACCTCTGTGGGACTGGCCACCGTTGTAATGCGTCGGCTGTAAAGGCTGGCGGTAAACATAACTTTCAGTGTGTAACCACCACATTCCAGAACATAAAAAATATAAAAAATGGCTCTGCGTGATTTCGGTGGTCCTCTGAATTGAAAAGTTCGCCCATGTGGACTTCCGATTTCATTCGCACGGCTGGTACCTGGGGCAGTAAATTTTGAGCTGAGTGCTCAGCTAGGCTTTGCGTCATGAAAACTAAATCTAAAAAAGGCCTTTGAAATGGCTCCAGGTTTGGTAGCGTTGCAACGAGGAAAAGGGAATCGATGACAGCAAATGGACGAACGCCATAAAAAAAAAGAAATCTGCCAAGTAGCAAAGATTTTGAAAACCGTGAAACTCGAACTTTCCTCAAATAAAATGGACTCTTGCGTTGAATACTGCTATTACGTCCTGTCACTATTGTTGAACAAAATATGCAGTGAACGCAAGTGACAAGCAAGACTAATGGGCCAGGTTACATCGAGCGACTGTTAGATGGAGCTATTTCTATCCTTGGCGACATAAATTATTTGTAAAAGTATAGTATAGTGAGAGAAATGTGCTTTCTATACAAAATACCATGCGGAGGGGGTTGTGGCAACATAAAGTAGGCCATATAAAACGTAGCCGCTAAACCATATTCAAAATATTGGTTGTTATAACCTCTTAAATGCAATGCTATCGTGAAAGACGATCATTTGGAAACCAACGGCATAGAGAATGGTGGGTCTACTAACCGACTGTTATTAGTGTATGTAGGTACAATTATTATGGTTCCTAGCAATGATAACTTTCATTAAAAAGTCTCGAATATCATCAGAGTTCCCGAGCAAGGGTTTCAGTGAGGCACGGATATTGTCTAGTAATTTCGAAAACACATTTAAGCGATGCAAAACAGCAGTAGTACATATGCAGTTGATTCTTCTTGGCGCAGAAGTAATGCACGTAATTATGCAAGGCATGAATATTGTTCTATCCGTGGTGGCATTCTTCGTCATTGCTAGCTGGAGTAGGCATTTCATACGTCTCTTTCAACGTTAAAAATGTTCAGTATTCTATGAAGCTGGATTTTCATTACTTCTTGATTAAGAACGCTCTTTGATATGAAGCACGGTAGTGCACGTGCCTGTCTGTGTAACTATTTGTGTGTTTGTTTGTTTGTGTGTGTATGTTGTGTGTGTGTTGTAAAAATGAAAACACACAGGGAAGACTGACTGTGTTTTTGACTATTAGTGTGCATTCAAGATACGACAAAAAGCGGAATGTTATGGGATTCCGCGTGACTGTGAGAAGTGCATGGAAAGTGAAGCGGTTTTTTTACTGGATTCCTCGTCGTATAGTTTGATCCCGCGCGCATTTTAAATGCGAAGCATTTCTTGGCGTAGCAGGCACCTTTAGTATCTATCTGCGTAGATTTATTTGTACATATCTTAAGCGGCATTTCGTAACGTTTAAATGTTTACAACACTGTCACATTCCCTCCACATTCTTCGCATTACGTCGATTCGCAAGGTACGTGGGACCTGCCGAATCTTTTAATACCCACCTTCTGTTTAGGGTCAGTTAAATGATGTAAATGTCATAAACCAGGAAAGGCGTCCGGCCAGCGCGGAAAGCGCAGCACAGTCAGCGAAAGCTATAAGAGCGGCATAGAACCCGTTGTAAACTCTCTTGGGGCTACCAATACAAATACGCTTATGAGGTACCCACTACATTGTAAATCATATTTTGTCACGTTGGAAACACCCACTACGCCATCATTGGCCATTGCGAAGAAAAGGAAGGTACCCGCTATAAACTTGCAAGGCATTAGAGCACTTTGTTGAGGGAAGGGGGGGGGGGGCTAATGAGAATGAATATTTTGACTGAGCCCTCCGTAATTGGTTGAAAGCATAAAACATCGCACTCCTTACGCGTAATGTGTGACGTCTGGTTACGAAACTCACATTGTGCAACACCTGGCTGTTATTTTACTCTTCTACAACACTATATGTTAACACGCTGCCATCCCGAACTCTTTATAGGGTCCTTTTTTATGAAGTTTCGAGCACCGGCATGGCCTTGCGGTAGAATACTTTACTGCCTCAAAAAGTACCCAGGTTCGCATGACATTTCAACCTGTATATATTTCTTTATTCCATTCGATAGCCGTTACAGACACTGGGGGTGGCAGAGGCGGGAACAACTGTGCCAAAAACGGCCGTTGTTGTGATCTCATAACAACTTTTACTGTAAAAAAGGCTCCCGTATCCTTATTCAATAAGTAATCTGATTCCTTCTTGTCCCTAGCATGCGGCACACGAAGCACTAATGAAGAGGCTGCTGTTTATTTTATGTTTTCTCATGAAAGCGGAGAATGCGAACATGAGACAGGCCTCAGCGTGAGAATATTGTTCGTTTGTTATTTTATATGGATGTTTTGCTTAGTTTTGTGTTCAGCCAGACGTAAACAAAAAGCTTAGCAGCACCACTTTGATGTAGAAATGCGAGTAATTCAATCTCGTTCCAGTCTTTGAAGCCTTCATTGAGTTATGAAACATGAAACAATCGCCACGCAAGCATATTTTCGGTTACTTCGATCGTGCGCGCACTCATTCCTAGTGCGTTCAAAAATGAAATAGGATTTCACTTTTAGTATTGCAGGTCACGCAGTCATTTTAGTAAGCGTTAGAAACTTTGGAAAAAAGTATTACAATTTTTAAGACAGCCTCCACGCTCCTTTTTGTTTCCACATCTGTTATAGGCTTAAGACCGTTCCACGCGCTTTCCGCACAGCCGCAACGCACGTGCCACGACCCCTACCACACGCAAGCGGGCGACAAATAAGCCGATTGGCGACGCTCTTTTACCCTCCACAGCGTCGCCAATTGGCTTAATTGTCTACCGCTTGCGTGTGGTAGGGGTCCCGGCACGTGCGTTGCGGCTGTGCAGGAAGCGCGTGGAACGGCCCTTACTCCTCTGATCGCTTTGATGTCTGCCGGAGCCGTTGCTGCAGTCTCAAAAGTACGAGGCTAGAGAATGCATAGTTACACCACAAACAATCGTGCTTTGTAGCGACTATGACCGTTTAACAGCAGTCATCATAATAATAATAATGATCATCCTCAGCAGCCTGACCATGCCCGCTGTACATGGCAGAGGTCTCTCCAATGTTTCGCCAATCAACCCAGCCCTGTCCACTTACGCGTTTGCCTTCTCTTGCAATCCAGCCAGCGTTTATCCTGCCTACGTGCTACGAGCCCGGCCGTTGTGCGTTTCGTCTTCTTGATTTACTAAGCTACACTCAAAATATCAAACATTTAAAAGCAGTAAAAACTTTTACTTCAGAAGCTATTGTCCCAGCAGCTCTCACACCCGTCTAATGCCCACTAAACATCAGTTTGTTTTCAAGCTTTAGCGTGCACACCTTAATATTGTACCAGACTGCCCTACATTTGAGTGCTAGGCCCAAGATTAAGGTTTTTTTTTTGTTACGAAATGAAATATATTGAATACCGATGCCAATTCAGGCCATCTGCGCCGCCTTGCCTTTGAGTTGCGTTTCGTTTTGTTTTTGTTCTCTTTATATAGCTCAGCTTCATATGCTTAACTGGATTGAGCTGTCGCTTTCTTTTTTGCGAAAATCTCGACAGGCTAGGTATAAGGTAGTTTAAAATAAAAATAGCAAGAAAAACTGTATGAAGATAGTGGTAAGAAGCTCAATAGCTGTGTTAGTATCAGGTTAAGTAATTAATTCAGGGTGGGTGAGATGAGCGAGAATCGCCGAACCTCTTCACTTCCCTGCCGATGTACCCAATCACTCCATTTATAATGCACAAGACATTATAGAGCTTACATTGCATTACTTAGCCAGGGTGTCACCGCTTCACATTGCAGTTGATACTCGCGATTTTCAGTAGACTGCGCCAATGAATCAACCTAAGTATCTAAATTAAGCTCAGTGCGTGAGCCAGGAACTCGAGCATTAGCAGTGAAATTTACATGGCCACATAAGGTTTACCTGCTTTTACGTTAGTGACAGAAATGTTTTCTTGCCAGCCAGTTAATGCGCGGCCCGAGTATCGAGGCTTTGTAAAATAAACATTGCCACCATGAAATCGAATTAATACTTCCAACAGTCTTGTAGGCCTTCTGTACTTAACCTCGTTCCATACCCGCCTACATAATACGAAAAAAAAAACAGCTGCGAAAAATATCAGACAAGTATTTTCAGCTTCCCCGCAGGTCGATGATGGAAGTTAGCAAGACTATAGATATAGCGCGAGAACAAAACAACGGCACAGAGATAAGAAGGACACGAAGGACACGTCCTTCTTGTCTCTGTGTCGTCGTTTCGTTCTCGCGCTATGACTATTGTCATGTCATACCAACTAGACCAAGCTGCTACACTTCTAAGGAAGATGGCAAGTTGTCAGTCAGCATTGCAAGGCCTCAGCAGCATTTAAAAAAACACAACATAATTTTATTATTCATGAGCAATTTCAATTTATTATGAGCAAAGCTTCCAGAGCAGCTCGGTTCGCATGGGATTATTCGAACTTGTGGTGTCTTGCCAGAGCGATGAAAGGAAGTGTGTAAGTGCACTCTGAAAACGGAGGGGGAGATAGAGGGAAGAAAGGTGTGAGACCTAGCAAAAAAATCTATCAGAGCAATTCAAGTTTCAAGCCTGTAAATGCGCTCAGGAGGTGCGTACAGAAAAAAAGAACGAGACGCGCGTTACATAGATACAAAGTATCGGCCCAAAAGCGTCGACATGAGATGCATGCCGCAGTAACAGTTAAGCAGATAACAACGACGTATTCGCCGGGCAACCCCGTATTACGATACCATCATTCGTTGTGGCCAGCGCAGATGCGGTACGGCATTGCGGCGGTGTTCCAGGACAAGTCGTCCTGCAAGACGCTTCCGGCGAACGCCGGCAGGGGCACTCGCATCAGCAAGCCGCTGCGTGGGGTCATTACGGAGCGAGAGGCTGCGCTGGGCATACTGAGCCGCGAGGTGAAGCTGCTGCAGGAGGAGCGGGACCACCTGCAGGAACTGCTGCAGCACTCGCTTCAGGGCGTTGTGCCGCAGCACGCCGCGCACGTCTCCAAGGGCCTGCAACAACAGATCGAAGCGCTGAAGGCCGAGAATCAGAGGCTGCTGGACAGCTACAACGCCGAGAGGGTGAGTATTGGGCAGTTTTGGGCGATAGATACTTCAGAAGCAATCACAACAGTGCGGAGTGATAAAAAGAGGCTATAAGTGATCTGATCATAAGTTTTGTTCCTAAAGTATATGACTCCAACTGTTATTGTCAACGTAATCAAAATATTTTCTCTGCCGTTTAAAATTGTAAAAGTTTAGTTCTTTATTTTGTCTGGCTGCTTGCATATATTTTTTGTTGTTTGAATCTTGCTACAAGAAAATGCCTTCAGCACAGTTGCCGTGTGGCTGTTTGTGTTATGAAGAGGCGGTGGGACCTGTCATGCTGCCATTATGCAACTTTTATATTGCCGTGCTCGTTGTTTGAGTGTGTTGTGTATTTGCAGCAATAATGAATTCATATTCAAAATTTTCAATGTGTCGTAGCTACACAACACAAAAAACTTTGCTCTAAATAGTAGAGTTTAGATTTTGAAAAAACTCACAGTTGTGATATTCTTGAAAATGCCTTCTCTCTTTCCGTGATTTGATCTTTTGCTGGAGTAATGCGTTGTAGTGTCAACTATATCTAAGTAAGAAAAACAAAATATAAACACACGATGGCTGAGATTTTCAAACATCCTCCATTCTCAAATGAAGAAGAGCCTCTTTAGATTTCATGAGGATATTGAACTATCTTGATATCAAAGCGTAGCCGTCTGCGCAAACGTACGACATGGGACGGAGTTGCCGAATGAACTTCGCTGCAGGTTTTATGGCTATACGGCGTAATAAAAGAGTTAGAATGTAGGTACCAGGGAGCACTGTTTAAGTGAAAGCAGAAATTCACTGTGATGGAGACGTATCAGAGACCAGATTCTGCAAGAAAATAAACATGCTATTTGGAAGGTTCCTCTTTAGTAGCATTCAGAACAGTACCGGAAGCTTAACGTAACAAAAAAAAAAAGAGGACCCAGAGGAGTGGGCTTCAAAGCCTAAGGCTCGTAAAAGGGTTCACTGAGCATTCGGATATAATTGGGCCCGTTTCTCTTCTCTAAGGAATGTAAACAAGTTCAGCCATATTTCGTTGCCATAAGCGGAATCATGAGTAAAGCTAATGTACGAAGATATATAGAAAGCGTTGCCAGGTTTCATTGACAGAGTTTTTTCAGATTTTTTTGTTTGGTTTATCAATATAAAAAGAAGATGAGTACATGGCACTGGCGCTGTGCTCATTTCCTTCGCGCCACTCTATTTTCCTCTCAAGTCACAAGCCAACTCCCTCAACATAATATTTATTGGGGTCATAAATTTCAAGAGGTAAACAAAAATTTTGCACAACAGCTCCTTCGTTTCAAATTTCATTAGTGTTGGCCACAGGCAGTGCTATTTTTTTCTATTTTTTATGTTTGGCTGAAGGTCGCCATTATAGTAATGCCGACTACTACCATTTGGCTTTAAGCCCTAATGCATTTATATCTTCACATTTTCAAGAAGAAGACCAAAATAAAAAAATACAAGCGAGTGCTAACAACTAGCGTTCTTCAACATCAATTTAAGCGTAAATCTGGGAGTCTTTGTTGCACCACTGGTCGTTTTCTCGCGCGATGTTTTTACAAAAACAGCAAATGACATCGTCAGACACATTTTCCATATTAGAACTCTTGCTTCAAGTCTTTCATATCTTTTTTTTAATTCACGAATCCATGCTCTAATCACCAGGATGATTTGCTTTCTACTTGCCTCAACACAATACATGTGCTAGGGCATAATAAAAAAATGGCTCAAAGTGCGGCAAAACTGCAGAGGTGACAGTGCTCGCTTTCAGGGCTCGCGATCTTGAATACGCTTCAATGAACACAGAAAACTAAGCGCCATTGTGATGCGTGCAAAGAACTTGAATCAATTTAACCAAGTCGCATATGTAGTAGCACTAATGGACTTTTAAACTACGAGAAACAGGACACTCGGTAGAAACATTACTTCTGAACACCTGCAATGAAAGCAAAACTACACAGGCGTAAAAGTTTTATGTTAGTTCCACGACGTTTATATTTCAAACATGGTTGCTAATGGATTTGTAAGACGTAGCCCGTTTCTTAAATTTCGCAAAACGGCCCGATAAATCAATGACAGCGATCCTTTTATGCTAGCACGCCGAGTGATTTTTTTTTCTTTCTCTGAAAAAGAAATCACACGAGCCCATACTGCCATCGCCTAGACATCTTGGCGTTATTTTTTACCAGCCCTGCAAGCAAGTTCCTTCTCAGTTTGCTCTATTCTGTGTTATTTCAACGTGAGGTTAGCAATTGGAGGGTCTTGAATAAATTATTTCTTATTCTGCAATATTACAGAATCTTTACTGGCACCATTCGTAATCACAGGCTTCTAGGAGCCTTTCCTAGAATGGTCTGGATAGTGTAATTCTTCGCTTTTCTTCACGTGACTGAGCATAATCGTACCTGCAGAGATAAATAAGTGATTTGTGTATACGGCTTACATTGGCAAAAGAGTCGCAAGAAAATCGCCAACATCAATACTTTTCACAAGCTCGAACGGAAAGAAAGTCTAGATTTCGACAGTAACCTGTCATGCTTGACAAAATCAGCCATATAAAATATTTTATACGCTTCTTTTTCCGTCTAATTTTTCCTTCTGTACGTGTATTTCAAAAATGGATTGCGGGGTTCTTAATTTTTTTTCAATATGGGTATTTAAAATGCGGAACAATACCGGATAGTGTCTTTTACGCTTATAATCACCGCTTGTGATCAAGTTTCCAACCAATCTTTTATAACCAAATTTCACCTTTTTTTATTGTTCACATGTCAAGCACACTTTCCCGAACTTAAATGAGCACGGAGTGTAAAAAATATGCCTTACTGATTGTAGTTGCCCCAAAGTTGGCTTCTGTGTTTTACGCTAGGTGCACAATAAAGTGATGTGAAAGACGGCGCCACTCTAGTTGGGATTGCTGCACGGGGTTTACTAAAGCGTGAAAAATTTCGTTAGAAATAGGCACTCCTGGAATGAATTTGTCTGTACCTGTTATTGTGTGTTTTCGATCGTTATTCCTGTGTTTTACAATGCGAATGCATGCATGAATGTGCGAAATCACCCTAAAGAAACAAATCTTTTAACTAGCTAATCTGTATTATCTTTCTGTGTGGGACATATACGCAAATTAATCTAACACAAATATTAAAAAAAGAGCTGCGGTTTTTTTTTCTATGCCGTACCGAAATTCTCTAAATAATTCGTAATGTTCTTGCTCTATAAGACGTTCATAAACGGGGCGAAATGACCAGGACACAAGTAAGGAAAACACAGCGAACATGTGTTGTAGTATGCGTTTCGTTGTTCGTGTCCTATCCATACCACGCAGTCTAAGAACGTCTAACAACGACAGAGCAACTAGCTCACCAGAACGTTTTACCGAAGTATTTTTTTTATTCTGTGATTTCCCTATTTCAGAGTTTCTATAACATTCTATAAAACATAAAACTCTGCGTACTTCAAACACTTAGTGCTTAATCCTTTTCGAACTTGCTACGCATACGCTACGTACGTGGCCTTAAAGGAGCGGGCGCAGTATACCGTGTTCGCCTTTTTATAGTGGTTTACCTGCTTTAAGCCACGAAGTCATTATGGTAATCACATGTTATGACGCCCGATTTCAATGGGCGCTTGTGCTACGCATTATTACTGCAATATTATATGTTGCATTCTGAAGCATGTCTAGATAACGCGTGTGTTCGGTAAAACCCAGTTACTGTCATTTCATTTCCAAGCAGAGGAAGTTGTTTTCACAGTATTCACAAGCAGGCGCATGTGTGCGTGCGAGCATAATTTTGAAATGATGAACTGTATATGTGACATTTGATTGCTATATATCCATACATTAAAGCGAAAAAAAAAACACGTGTGGCCGTGTGGCAGAACATCCGCTTACGTCGCAAACTACCCGGGTACGATTCTCACTTGTACCCAAACTACCCGAGTTCGATACCCACACTTAGCCAGGATTTCTTTATTATTTATTTTATTGCATCGTTCTCGATTTTTCCGTCACGCATAAGATGATTTTTGCTCCCAACCAACGACGCCAACACCGAAATCGACACCGGCGCCAACGGCGGAATTTCCGCGAAACGATCTTTTAACGCTGTCGCGTTAAAAGTTCTGCTGCAGTAAATGTTCTGGAGCGGCAATGCACCGACTCATCAGAGGCAGGGATGGCCTCTAGAGCCGAATATATCAATAGATGACGCACTGCCATTGTTGTCTAGTGGCTAGGGTACTTGGCTGCTGATCCGCACGTTGCGGAATCGAATACCGGCTGCGGTGGCTGCATTTTCAATGCAGGCGAAAATTCTGTAGACCCGTCTGCTCAGAATTTGGTACACGTTAAAGAACCCCAGGTGGTCGAAATTTCCTGAATCCCTCCACTACGGCGTCTCTCATAATCATACGGTAGTTTTGGGACGCTGAAACCCGCGTGGCTAATTGAAGTAGATTAGTGGTTGGGGTTTTCTGTTTCGGGATTTATTATTTCAAGCCCCAGAGCCACCGTAACAGATTTCGCTGACTACTAGTTGGAATTTGTACCTCTAACAACGAAATGCTGAACCAGTTTTTTTTTACCAGTATTTTTGCTCCGGCCACATGATATTTGTTTGACAAATAGGCTCCTTCTTAACACGACAAGCTAGTCTTGCTTGGAAAGCTAGGGATATGCTTTATGTGGAATAATAATAATAATAATAATAATAATAATAATAATAATAATAATAATAATAATAATAATAATAATAATAATAATAATAATAATAATAATAATAATAATAATGTTATTGTTATTATTATGTAACATTACAACTGTGTTAATTCATGAGCAATATCTACCATAGCACATACCAATACAAGGCCACTTGTCTAAGCAATCTCTGATTGGAAGTATTTGAGTCACCGGCAAATGCTATAAGCTCCTCTTACCGAATGATTTCAGGACAACACTGAAATACTGAAAACGCAGGTGGAAGCTTTAACTTCCAACCCATGTTTACTGGCAGACACTTTGAGTAATCCTTTATGCGCAATCTTCAGTGGGGCTTTGTTAAATCTTGACTGTCACTGTAATCAGCCAGCGTGACAACTTCAATTTTTCTCATAAGCACAGTGTGCACAATCCCCCTTGTGGGTATGAGCCAAAATCTTTTTAGTCACAAAACAAAATGAAGCGTGGCAATTTTTCTGCGAAGGGCTGCATCACCTGACCATTTGAGAACCATTTTCTAAATCCATTAGTTAAATGTTAAACAAAAGTGTTTTTGGAATAAATGCACCCAGCCGGTCGATTGACTGCATTATTGACCAGATGTGACCGTACCAAGTGTCAAATAAACCAATAATGCCTTCGCAAAAAAATTTGCAGATTTGTGTGAATATTTACGTTCAGCCTCTGCGTGAAAAACCCACCTGAATCGTTATCCTCAAACAGCTTGTTGTTTGCACTCATGTAGCGTGCTAGATGCTGCAGTAATTGAAAAAAAAATGCTTTCATCATCCGACAACAAACGTCAACGACTTGTGCGTTGATATAAAACAGGCCTCGAAAGTATTTTTCGCGTGTACGATGCAATGTTACTGATTGTTGTGGCAGCAAACCGTGGTAGGGTGTCGACTGGTTTTCGTTGTCAAAACCATCGCAGTGGTTCCGTTAGTTTTGCCCTGCACTCCGCAATAACGTTACTTATTTGGGTTCACCGGGTGTGTGAATGCAAAACGTTATTAATATTCCTGAGGGGCATGACTCAGCGGGCAGCTCGCACGTAGCGGTGGTTCTGCTGCATCAATCGGCGTTTTCTGCCGTTGTTTTTAGCAAGCTGCAGCCATAAATAGAACACCGGAATTTTTTGGAATTAACAATCCCAGGCCTCAGTGACTAGCTCGGGCTGCGCGCCGTTTTTCTCTGCCACAGGGTCGCACCGTGGAGCCCTCCGTACGACCAATTAATTAAGTGCAGCGTTTGGCGAACATCCAACATATCTGCCCAATCATTCAGGTAATGTAGTATGGACTAACGTGATCATAATTTTCAGGTCTTCTTTTCTGAATTTTTCCTCTTTTTTCACATTTTTTTTATACTCCGAAGGGAGAATTGGGTGGGGGAGAAGGCAGCACTGTCACCTAAAAGATGACACGTTCGAAAAATGGTGAAACAGGTGCTGTAAATTCAGGCGACGTTTGGCCCCAAACCTTCATGAATGGGCACGCCTACTTCTTGAACAGCTTCGGGTTTCCTTGTTATACAGTGCTTCTTTCGCCTTGTTTATTTATAACGCCTTCACTGTATCAGAGTCTCAATGAGCCACGTTCTCCCCATTTGCCGAAACGACTCTCACCTCGGACAATCGCTCCGTCGGAGGAAAAAATACTTTTCGATTACTACCTACTTTGTGATGAATACTTCTCATCGAGTGATCTTACTGTGCTATGCTTTTTTTCGTAGCTCGCTGTTTGGAAATCAATGATGGTCAGATTGGGTCACGCGTCGAAAACACATTTCTTGTTTCACGCAACTTGCTGAAGCTAACACACGCAAAACACAACTTTCTCTGTATGTGTTCCTATGGTCAGCGAATCGATCGCTGTGTTTCTGACAATTATCAAAGACTAGAAGTTGCAGCAGGTAGTTTGCAAGCATGGCGAAAGCTTAGAGAGATCGCGGATTCTGTTCAAAGAAGTGAGACTTTCTCCCGAATTTTCTGCGAGAGACACGATGAAGTGATGACTGACTGGTTAACTATGCTATGCGGAGAGAGATGCTAAAGTGGTTTTGTAGACCCTGTCACCCACGAAACCGTGGCAGAGCTTAACCCCACCTGCAGCAGCATCATCACCACGCCACCGCCTTTACCAGCTTACATATATTTATGGGCGGGTGCAGTTCATTTAGTTTTAATTGTGGATTACATTAACGTGTGTTATGTCGTCATGCTTCCTGTGAAAGGCGCGCACGAACCACGACCGTTTTGCTAGGTGATAACGGAACTACCCGTCACATGGGGTTGACGAAATTTGAATAAAAGCCTGCCACGTCCTTATGTTTTCGCGAAAAGATGCAAGTCATCTCAGTTGTGCTTGTGCATCGCCTTATTTTTGCGCGTAGTGTTCGTGCTTATCTGTTTCTTTTCTATTGTTGACAGGAAAAGCGCAATCTTTACTTTGTCTAGGAAGCGGGGGGGGGGCATACAGGTGAACTATGTTTCCACGCGTCCTCACATATAGAGTTTCAGAAAGAAACAGATAAGCACACCCATCGCACGCGAACGTTAAGCTGTCTACTTCTGGGTTCACAATGCTTGCGGATCCATTCCGATATTCCGCCGTGCTTAGAATTTTGAGTGGCGGGGGGGGGGGGGGGGGCTCTAAATCAACTTAAATTTTGCTTTTGAAACTCAATTATGAATATCTTGAACTACACGCAACTTTTCGAAATTCAAAAAAAAAATATAATGTCATACCTTATAATGCACTGCAACTTCCTAATATAAGCAAATGCCTTCATGTCAATAATTAAAAAGTTGAATGACGAGCTTTTGTGATTCTGTCCTGTCAACGTAATTTTAGCGGCGGTAAATTGTATCAAACTAGACTCGGAGTTCGGGCGAAACCGATTGGAGCCTGAGTGTCATAGAATTTTTTAGAAGAAAAATCTGTGCTCCTAAATAAAAAAACCACTCCGTATCTAACCGTTTTGTTACACATATAACTTCGGCCTTTCACAAACCGCACCTGAATGCCTGGGAGCCTCACAGATTCTCTTAGAATCGTGTGACAGGATTGAGCGCGCAAACGTTAACAGTTGGGTTTATTCCGAAACTGGCGCGGCCATCTGCCAGAAAACATGAATGTTCGATGCCGCATGTGTAAATGCCGATGGGCCTAATCACAAAACGGATTGTCGACGGCCGACGCTGTGTTTGCCACTAACAGATTGAAGTGTTTTGCATGTAGTTCGACCTTTCGTTTCCTTGGAACAAGTTGACCCAAATGCAGTTTAGTCCTGCAAACACCGACTGCTGTCTCAGTCAACCTCGCGACCACGTGACAGTAGTATAGCATAGCAAAGGGTTGAAAAGAGAAGGGTGAGAATGTAAAAGCCTAGCCAAGCCTGGGTCAGCTATAAGTATACCAACCAGCTAAGCTGTTACCCTGCGTAGAGTGACTTATAGTTAAATCTGTGCTAATTGTGTTTAGCAGTCACGCATGCGTGAGAAGGTGTCGTTAATTTAGCTGAGATTTTTGTCGTTTCTTGTAGATGTCGAAGTTTAAGTATTATTTCTGGAGGTTCGCTAAAATTTGGTAAAAATATGGTTAACAATAATTTAACCCACATTTTAATCTTGTTGCTACTAACGAAAACGTGAAAGGCACTATTGCGCCTGAGATGAGCTGTTTCTTTTCTTTTTCTTTCTTACTTCTAGGTGATGAGGAAAAAGTATTACAACATGGTTGAAGACATGAAAGGGAAAATACGGGTCTACTGTCGTGTAAAACCTCTCACGAGTGATCAGCAGAACAAGGTACGCTTTTAGCGTTGTTAATCTGCGTGGTTCCATATGGTTAAAACCTATACGTACACTTTTACTGCCGCCACAGACAATCGGTTGTTTGTTTGTGGGGTTGGTGTTTTTTTGTATTTTTGTTTCCTTGAAATGGCAACAAACACGTTATCGAGCCAAGAAAATCACAGGGGAAGCTTTTTTGTAGTAATTATGACATGAATTAACAGAAATTAAAGAGAATGAAAACGCAACTTGCCGCCTGCGTGAACCGAACCTCCGACCTTTGACTTATGGGTTCGATGTTTTACCAATTCAGCTAGGGCGGCAGTCGGGTGTCCCCATGTAATTTATCGGGTGTGCGTGTGCATTCAAGCTTAGAAATAGCACACAGCACACAACCTGTAACGGTTGTGTGCTACGTAACACCAGCAGGCAGAAAAAGTGTGTTCCACGCTCGTCGTCATGACTACGGGTAGCGCTGATTAACACTGCCAGGTTTAAATTAACATATATGCCCCATACATTGGACGGAGGGATGACGGTCGATGTAGCTCAGTTGGTAGTGCGGTGGAAGCGTTATTCGAAGGTCGTGGGTTTGGTTCATGCCGTGTGCAAGTTGTCTTTTTGTCGAGTTTAATTTCTTCGCACTTGTATCATGATTGCTACGAATAACACCCCTATAGTCCGCTTGGATCGATATTCTGTTCATGGTCAATAATATTGGGTCTAACAAAGTAAACGAACCGCTAAATTTTGCATATGTTTTCTCGTAAGAGCTCCGATAACCGATTTTATGCTTTCGTCTCAACAAAAATTTCCTTAATACTCAATGGACGTGATCGAATTTATGGAAAGCGAAGAGCTGCAAAAAAAAAATCCAAGTTTCTGACCACCATAAAAACGTTGGTTGCAACTTTCGGAACACGCGTGTAACCTAGCTATTCGGAATAATTCAGCTGTGTGCGTAAAACATGGGGTGGAACTAGTCTTATTAGGGCGTGTCAAGATTCTAAATTTTGGTTTCTACCGGAAGACTACTGGGTTAAAATCATCAGTTTAGCCTTGATCCTGCTGGGCTAGAAAGCACCTTAAAATATTTAAGTAGCCGAATAACAGGATCGGTGTATTAGTGGGTGAGCCACAAACTCAATACGCGCATCTGATTGAATTGTCTCCCGAGGCATGCAGAGTTGTCGAGTGACTTTGAACGAGCCCGCTGACTTTGGTAGCCCTCAGGTGCTCATGCAATGGCCTTTCAGGATCTGCAGGGTGTGATCGATGCCACGGACGACTACACACTGGTCGTGCACGCGCCTCGAGGTGACAAGGAATTCACGTTCGACAGGGTTTTTATGCCGCACCACACGCAAGAAGACGTCTTCGGTGAAACAAACGTAAGATAAACTTTGCACGTAATCTAGCAGCGAAATTCTGCGAGCCATTTATTTACACGCGGTGACGGGGCACACTTCCTAATACAAATTCCTAGTATTGAAGAAGACTTGCTAGTAGCTTTATGTAAACACTGAAAGGCACTCTTACTGTTTTCTTATTGTTATTGTTTTGATCAGGAATGAAATCTGTATTAGTATACGTATCAGTTATCAGTTATCAAATTTTGGTGTCCAGCGTATGTACAGTACCCTACAGTCTATTATCTAGTCCAGCTGGATACCAAAAATTCTTCTTGTCCCCATCATCACCCTTCATCCCTCTTTCCTTCCCCCCTTCCCTTATCCCCTGTGTAGAGTAGCAGGCTAGAGCGAACTAGCTCAGGCCGACCTCTCTGCCTTCTAATAAATTCTCACTCACACACTTGGTGTCCAGCCATCGACATGACCCATTTCAGTGGACTGGTGATCGTGGTGCTTGACTGCTGAACTGAAAGTCGCGCGTTAGAATCCCGATAAAGGCAGTTGCGTTTGAATGCAGGGAAAATGATCGAGTTCCGTGTACTTGCATTTAGGTGCACGTTAAAGAACACAAGATGTTCGAGATTTCCGGAGCTCTCGACTACAGCATCCTCAATGATGATATTGTGTGTCGGGACGTAAAACTGCAACAATTAAGACATGTTCTTTTGAGACAATAGGCGCAAAGAGCCCACGTGATACATCATTGGATGTCTAGCTATAAAAGAGACGATATTAAGTGCAGTACTGGAATAGGAAACACGTCGTCTTTTTTTTTTCAGCTGCAAACGAAAATTGTTCCCTATGCCCAACCTACTGACCCCTTCGCTAACTCTCAAAACTGTCAAAGCTGGTCTTGTGAATTGGCAGGCGCTAGATTGTACCACTCCAGCAATAAATTCACCATTTCCCGAATGTAAGCAAACGCAATTGCACAAATCATTGCGCACTCCAAGATCTCGTTGGAGCAGTCTGCTGTCCGCATGTTTGCTTGTGGCGTTCGCGTTGATATTCATGTTTATCATTCAGTAAACAGGTAGCATCATAGAAACAGCAAAGGTAATTGAAGGATTCACCTCTTCGATTGAAAACGCGTGATATGTCATGTTCGCGTGAAAACAGTTGATGAAACTGATCTCGTAAGACATCGTGCCAAAATGAAAGCACAGTATTTACTCTGGCTAAAGAAGCTCTAACTTATAACAGTTGCTATATCGTTCAACTTGAAGTTCACACCGACAAAAACTAAAAAAACAATAGTAATGAAATCGAAGACCTATGCTTTCACGTCAAAAGTGGAGACGTGCGCATTAAATCAAGAAATTTTCACAGAATAAATTATTCTGTTTTGTAACGAATTGGTCAGGTCAATCCACAGGAAACAATGCACATTGCTGCTCCAGTGCGAACACTTCTGGCTGGTAATAACTAGTACAAATATAGCAGGGGTACTATAGTAATAGAAGTTTCAAGAAGTACTCAAAAAATGTACTTAGCTCCTTTTTGAACATTTCTTCGTTTCTGTTGTTTTCGTAATTTTTATTCATTGCAAAAAAACAAAAAAAACAACACCACACGTGTTCTGAAGCTTCGTGTAATACAACAAGGCGCTGCGTATTTTTTTATATCCAACGTAGGATCACATGGACTAAATAAGCTAGCAGTTTTACTTGGTCACTGTATGACTATTTTCGGCAAAGTTACATAACGAGCCGTATAATAAGACAAAAAAGGGTTATAGAAGTACCCGAACAAAGATGTTACCGTTTTTTTCTTACACTAACGGCTGCTGCATTATATCATTTATGATGTTCGTTGTACTTGCCTTCACTCATACCGCGTTTCGCACGGTTCCATGTAAATGCTCAATGCCTATATCATGTCACTTAAGTCAGGGCTCTGAAGGGCGTTGCGGTCAGACAGGCATAATACATATCGGTGCTGGCGGCGAATCTATTATTTCCTATGCGTTCATCCGTTCTTTATGCCTTCATTTCAGAGCCTGGTACAGAGTGCCATGGACGGCTATAACGTGTGCATCTTCGCCTACGGTCAGACTGGCTCGGGCAAGACGTACACACTCACTGGAGTCTCAAACACAGAGCAGTTGCAGGCTGAAGGCATCGCACCGCGCGCCTTCCGCAGGATGTTCGAGCTCGTCAAGGAGAACGAGTAAGCGTCGGAGCGTGTGCGCTTAGCCTCGCAGATTCAATGTTCGCAACAGCTGCACCTGTGGCACCCAACAATGCTAATACGAGAATAACTTTGCTCGTCCATTCACAAGCTATAGGTTATTACGGGCAAGCTCATCGAGCAAACAGAGCAGCTTCATGCTGTATGCAGTTTTTTTTTTTTTTGCTTCCAAGCAGTTTTGCCTGACGACTTGGCTGAAGTCGTACTAGTGCTGAGCTGAGCTTGCGGCACTTTCAGGTGTCTTTCGATTCCGTAACACATCTCGTGTACCAAATCGAAGAAATGCAATAGCAAACTTTTCGAATGATTTAGAAGTAATGTTTCTCTTGGGAACCACTTCTAAAGAACACCGAATGAAAGAGTAAAAGTCGGGAAGCTCGACTACGTAACGTATTTGGGAAACCTCGTAAGGCATTTTATTCTTTGTAGCTTGAACAACCATACTGGTGACTGAGCACCTCAATGCCAGCATTTGGCCTCAATGTGCGTGCTCCAAGTATAGAAACATATTTCGAAAGATTGCGATGTGCGTCAGAACCTATCGGTAATCAATGGGAAAACCAAGAAAGTTTGGTTAGTTTGAAAAGTTTTGCATTAAATTTCAAGGGTGTGAGACGGGACTAGTAGGCAGTCCCCTTTCGAGAAACAGCGCAGCAGTGGACAGTGGACAACTTTTGTGGTTCCTTTTTCACTTGCACGTGATTTCTGGCAAGAACAGGCTTGCCTGAGTTACTCTGAGCGTAGATACAAGGGCAGCGCTTAAAGTTGCATCTGTTTTACTTGTTCGTTGCACGTCGCTGTGCTGTTTCTTCGAAAGGCAAAGAGCATTGTAGCAGCGCTGGTGCCTGATCGGCCTGCTTGATTGGAACGCTTGATGCGGCCGCAAACAAATGGAGTCACCCATCGTACTGAACATGTTTACTGCCACTTATAGATCTCAGGCTACCTAACATCCATCCGCGAGGGCATTTGAAGTTCTGAGAGCCGAAATAAACACATAACTAAGAACCGCGGTAACAAAACACCCATATGAAAATATAAAAGCGAGAATTTGGTTATGTAAGTTGTGCGCCAATGTAACGCTGTCTGTTACTTTTCGCGCATGTTCTTGGACCCCCGAAGAATGAAGCAGTCGTTCCTCGTGACTGCAACATTCGTCGAACTCTACAACGAACGTTTTGTGGACTTGCTCAAGGCGAACAGCAATCCGGAGGTAAAGTTATCAGATGAAGTGTAGTAGCCGATATTTATTTTGTAATGAGTGTACACAGAATGATGATTCGTGGAAAAAGCTAAATCATGGCTGATGAAAGCCAATCTATGGAGCCGAGTTTTCAACAAAAATAGTTGGCCTCATCAATGCGAAGATTTATAGAATTGGTCGATTATCGGGTGAAAAGTTGAGAAGCGTATGGTCAGGGCTACTTTTTCAATTACATGTGGACTCTATGGGCATGGCATAAGTTACTGAAAGAGCTTATTAACACAGAAAAAAATATGACGAGAAAGACCCAAGCTGGGGACGTAAGAATGTCATACTTAAGAAAAAGTTTAGAAAGAAAGCGAATAAAAACAAACTTGCATGTTTCCTAAAATAGACGCACTGTATATAGTTCTGGCTATTATATTTATGGAAATTGAATCACGATCCTAGAAATCATTAAAATCTGCAGCACATATACTCTTTTTGCAATATCTCAAGCTCACACTCCAAAAATATGTACCTGAATTGAAAGAAAGGCCGCCCCGACTCTGTGTGTTGTCGTGTCGAAAATTCCAACCCCAAAGGCATTGTACAATGTTAATAATGTCTTGAAGAGCCCTTTTTTGTTTTAATTGAACTAGAACCAATGAGAGCTTGGGAAGGTCTCTGAACTTGATCCAGTTCTCAATCAACCCTTCGTTGCAGGAGAAGCTCGAGGTTCGCAAGGACTCGAGTGGCCACACGTTCGTGCCAGGTGTGACGACAGAGGAAGTGTCCAACTCGGCGCAGTTGTGCGAGTGCTTCGCGCGCGCTCTGAAAAACAGGCGTGTCGCTTGCACGCGCATGAACGCTCAAAGTTCGCGGTCGCACTTTGTCGCCACGGTCGAGGTCACCAGTACGAACCGCCTGAACGGAGCCGTCCTCAGGGGAAAGGTACGCTGCCGTACACAGCCTGGTTGCATCTCTGTCTTGTGTGTTTCTTCGCGTGCGCGCGCGTGTATCCGTCAACGTTCATGGTACAGTTTCAATGCTAAAAAAAGGGAAGAGTATTGCAAAGCATGACTTATCAACTCTCAACTTCCCAATTTTTTTTTTGAGAGTGGGGTCGTCACTTGCACTGAATAATTTTGTCAAAAGCGATGGATTTTCAGTTTGTACTAAGTGAAGCTGTCAAGGAGACGTAGTGGTTACGGCGTTTGGGTACTGACCCGAAAGACACAGGTTCAATGCCCGACGTGGTGGTTGCGTTTCGATCGAGGTGGAAAGTTAGACGCCATTGTACTGTGTGTTCTAAGTGCAGCTTAAAGAATTTCGGGCGGTTGAAATTCTCAGGAGCATGACGCTACGGCTCGTCTCATTCTACTGTAGTTCTGGCTGGCAACACCTGAAGAATTCTTTTTTTAGAAATCATAGTGAAACTGAGAAGCAAGCAATATATCATATCAGTATAGTCAATCAGTAAAGTTCAGTGCTTTGTGAGGTGTAACTCTTACAGTTCCCAGTATGTTGTACTTTAAAGATTCGTAGTTTTCTTCTGCGATTCTGTTTGACGATAATACTACATTATACTGTTCGTGGATTCGTGATGTATTCAAAAATTGTGGTGCCTGTTTTCGTTCCTGCTGGCTATATTGTAAGCGGGTTCTGTACCATGAGAAGCTGCTCCACGGTAGCTTTTGGTCCAAAACCTTTTAAGGTTGAACGCCTTAGATGTTTCATGAAACATAAGAATTGACCGGCGTCCCTTGTCGGCATCTTGCGTCAGCATCCCGCGTTGGCGTCTCACGTCGGCGGTGCATGCACAAGTGACTCAAAAGAACATCATCGCACGATGACTCCACCGGGACGTCACAAATGGCCAACTATTGTGACGTCGTCAAGACGCCGCTATGGCGTCTCAATCTGACGTCACACAGTACGCCATCCCATGTCATCATTACTTGGTGAAAGGTGGGCGGATCCCGGAGGCAGTGCAAAACAAAGTGAGGTACAGGAAGCTTACGATGCCCCTTCTGATCTTGGAGGCAATGAAGGACCATGCTTGTTGCGGAAAGTTTTCAGAGAGGCGCGCGGGAAGTTCAGTGTGTCAACATAGACCGAAATGTATTACTTTCGCCTTCTCGTGGAGTGGAGTGGTTGAATAAGGGATTCTGTAAATTTCATTCTGGTGACTGTAGCACGACCAGCTCTGAAGAATCCTCCGTAGAGCTGTTATTAAACCCGTAGGTCGGCAAAAAAAAAATCGGAGCTGCACTCAGACTCGCTGAACAAAAATAATCTGCTCTGAGGGCTTACTCTGGCTCGCATTCACCAACATTTTCCTCAATCGAACTCACTCAAACTCGTAGTAACTAAAATGTTTCTCAGCGAGCCTCACTGGGACTCAATTTCACCAACATATTATTAAACCACACTCTCACAGGCTCAGACTCACGGCTTGGCATGAGTCTCTGTGAGCTTGGTTGAGTTGACTCATGAGTCCTTGATCATAAAATCAGTTTTTTTATTACGATAACAATGTTATTTATTGTCAATATTTTAAATAATTGGTGCTCTACGATACACAAGCTGACCTATACCTTACAGGAGTGAAATCACTAAAACGTCGTGTTTGCAAACACGACTTATCAATGATTTCAATCCTGTAAAGTCAATATTATAAATAAGCGACTTCCGTGAGATATTTTTATCAAGAACTTCCGGTGAAAGAAGTAGCGGGGAACGTCATGGCACCCTCTTCATGGCACGCCTCTTATCAAGAAATATAAAGCTGGCGTGGGAACACTCGTGTGTTGAAGTATGAGGGATTAGCCATGAGCATAAACTTGAGCCGACATAAGGCTGATATGTATGCTGAATGTGAATAAATAAGACCATAGCTCGGCAATAAAAACGTGGGGCTTGCTCAGGCTCTGCTCAATAAATATATTTTGCGCTTAGGGCTCACTAGGCAATATTTTCCTCAACTAGACTTGAAGCTCACTACAAGTTTCCTAAACCGGACTCAATCGGACTCAAAGTCACCAGAATGTTACTCTCCTGGACTCACTCAGACTCACGGGCCCATTTTAGCCTGAGTGAGTGTGTGTGAGAGTCAAGTCATGAGTCAGTTTGCCGACATGTCTTTAAGCCAGGGGCATGTCCCGTATATCTACTGACCGGGCTTTTTACAAAGAGGACGGAATAAATGAAGTGGCAGTGGCCACACACAGATGCATTTGCCTGCATACGCATGCGTGCGCGCACGAGCACGCACACACACACACACACTGCGACACGCAATCGCACGCACACACGTGTGCACCAGAAAAAAAAAAAACAGCCGCTCTTACTGTACGTTGCGAGTACCGCGTACGTACATTTTGTGTCGTGTACCTTCGGAACTATTCGACTACTTTATCTGCCACGGCTTTGTTTCGTACGGGTAAGAAAAACCCAAATTTACCCGTATGAAGTTTCACACGAATGCTCTTCCGGTACTATTCCTTATGGCATCCCTGCGCCCAAGCATTCTACGCAGAGTTCCCGGGCGTCCCTGCACCCGAGCACTCTGCCTAGAGGCCACATTAAGTTGCAAACGTCGCAGCCGAAGCCAGAGTGCTGCTCGAGAAACTATCACCAAACGTGGACGTCGCTCCGGCGAACGCGTTTCTGTCATTGCCGCGTTGATGCTTCTCTGCCCTCTACGCCACTTTCTTGGCTCACCGTTGTCGCTTGAACTCCGCTCGGGAGGCTGCCGGATCCTCGGTGCGTAGTTGATACTTGCGCTTGTAACCTGGGCCTGTTTCTGTGCGCGGACTATTGCGATGGCTTGACGAACGTGAATGCTCTCATGGAGCAGCAGTCGGCGCTGCTTTTGGAATGTTGCCTGCTGTTCGGGCGCTCGTTAAACCTATGTGTGACGTCGAACTCTTCACTCGCCTGCGAGCCAATCACGTGATGTTTGTTTTTATCCCTCCTTTGACTGTCAACCAGCTTGATGACATTTCTTGGCGGTGAGGCGACGTGCGCGCTTCGATAGGGTGGGGCTGATTTACCTCCTTTGCGATCCTTTTTTTTTTACTTCTCTCCTGCATTACTTTCTCTCCCACCCCCAGTATTTCTGCAGCACTGTTGTGGTTACCGCAACTGGAAGAGACAGTAACAACGCTAAACTTTTTTCTTCGTTTTTCTATCTTTGTAAGCAACTGCATCGAAATTTCATATTAATAGAAGCTTGAGTGCGTCTGTATTTCTTTTTCTCAGCGCCTACCTGTGTTTCTTTTGCATTGTCGTCGTCTCGTGAGCGCTGTATAGACCAAAACGAACGTAGAAACTGGGGCGCAGGGCCCGGCGGCACGGCTGGGACGGGATCAATGGCGTGCAGCCACTGCATGACGGCGTTTCTAATGGCGCATGCGCATGGGTGTGACGTAAAGAATGACGCACGTGATGGAGCAGCCTGTGCAGACATTTACCGTTTCTCGTGGCCAACAGTCTCATGTATCGCTTAGCGATATACAGCTTTCGCTGTAAAAGTGGATGAGTTACAGCTTCTTGTTTTTCAGGCAGAACAAAGAACCAGAAACTGGCAGAAAGAAATCGCACCAGTGTTTAGGCTCCACTTAGTTGCCAAATAACTGTTCACTGGCTGTTTCCATGCGCCGCTCGTGACATACGCACCTTTTTGACAGAATGGATTTTACTGCTGCAGCACGAGAACTTCATCGTAAACATCACCATTTCCTGGTTAAATTATTGCCCTTTCGTAATGCTCCATAGCTTCCGGTTATATACATAAAACATTACAGATGAAAGCCTGCATTGAATTGTCACGGTCTCCATGTCTCCTGTGAGGCTGCGTTGCTTGGACGGTTCGCAGCAGGTTATGAAGACTAAGTTTATTGCTGAGTGCAGCCATCACTGACTGCAAACTTTTTCTCGAAACAATAGCTAACATTGCGTTCTTGTTATTTTATTTTCCTTGAAATAACTGCTATTTTTGTACAATCTGGATAAATTTTGCTGTTAATTGAGTCCACCACGCTGTTTTATTTGCATTTTTTATGTATTTACCCACTCCCCTCTTTAATGCATTTTGGCCCTGAGGCTAATTTAAATAAATAAATAAAATAATTAAATAATAAAAAACTGCTTCCTCTACGCGGCGACTGCACCATGCATACCGTGCCGTCAGCCATTTGAAATTTATAGGTGGCATTGGGTATGTTCCAGCTACTGTCTCACTCCTTCATGGTTTAGAGAGGCACTGTTTTTCAGTAACGCCGGCGTGGTTGAGCTTGCGCCAACTCGCTGAGCGTAGTTGGTGACCGCTCACCAAGAGACGTGACGACGGGTTAGGGAACTCGGGTGAGCATTATTCATCACACGGGGATCTAGGTATCGCCATCTTCACTTGTGCGTTATGTTCTCCTCCGAGTGGGCTACGAGTTAACGAGGTTCCTTAGCGGCTTCGACAAAGCACGTGAAAAATGCCTGAATACAAAGAGCAGGTACTTATTTTTAAATATCATATTCAGCAGCAGAAGCGCCGTTTAGTTCCAATGCAGGAATGGTAACAAATATCTAATGGGGCCTCGAAACTATTTTGGTAATGTAGTGGTAAAGCGTTGCTGATCTGTACTGAAGATTGCTGATAGCATGCGACATAGCAGCGTTATGCACAGTACATAAATTACGATCTTGATTTCTGCAAATTAGTTCTGCGGTAGGCCGCAAGGTTCGGAAGGGTTAAGAAAGGAAAGAAGACAACCACCCGTTTGTTGTACGAAGCCACAAAGAAATCTGAACGGATTTTCTTGTGCGGACTTGCTTCCCTTTCTTAATTTCGATTTCTCTTTGGCACTCACATACACACATACGCACGCGCACACGCACGCACATATTCATACACGCAAACGCATACATATGCGCACGTACTCAGACACACACACGCACGTACACACGCACACACACGCACGTACACACGCACGCACGCACACACACAGACACACACACACACACACACATATATATATATATATATATATATATATATATATATACGCGCACACACGCACGCACACACATACATGAATGCGGGGATGTTTGGTTTTCTCTAAACACAAGGAATATAGTGCTGACGCCAGTATCAAGCGGTTGCGGGCTTTCGGGAAACACATAATGCTTTGTGGTGATCAGTATACGAAGCTCTTTTTATAGCCTCATCTATATGAATCTTAGCGCTAATATCAACGAGCCAGGTCTCACACATGTTGCCAAAAAGGAAAGAAAAACACTGCATCAGAAGAGCGCACGTCAGTGTTTTTACAACTGAGAGCTTCTTTTCCTACAACTCTTGTTCGGCAAAAGTCACGTCAGGGTAAACATCACTGGCGACTCACACAATGCTGATATACACCGATGAACGTGATTGGCATTATTACGGCCTTTAACACGGCTACATGACTTCGGAGCGAAAACACGCTGACTAGTGATACGAGAGGCATGGGATAAAAAGATCGGCAAACGACTGCAGCTTTTCAGTGATCCTCCTGTATACGCATGTTCAGCGGTTCGTCCTCTAATGGGGAGCGGTACTCTTTAGCTGTGGGTTTGTAAAATGCAAATTGCCATCACATAAAATCTTCGCTTATCGTCCAACGAGAGAAATAATGTGACAGCCTTTAATGTCTCATACATTCAGCGACCGTCCTTTCGTCCGGCACCCTGGCAAGGTGCCAGCTGTGGGGTCTCCCCCTCACGTAGGAGATCAATGAGCTTTATTAGCGCTGGAATGTGGATGGCGTCTACACGAAGCGCAAAGAGCGAGAACACGAATGCATGCGAAAGGCGAATGAGTCACGCGTCTCACGACGATTACCGGTAAAATTAAAAAAAAAAGAAAGAAAACATGTGCACACATTTGTCTGTGTGCCATTCCACAGGAAGTGCAAAAAAAAACACACACATACAGCATATCTACGGAGTGCATCATGATGAGTCGGGCGAGGCATCCGTCAGTCCGTCCGCGCTTCCATCCGTCCGTTCGTTCCTGCTTCCGTCCGTCCTTGTATCTATCTGTGCGACGGCCCGTCTGTCCGTGCGTCCGTACGCGCGTCCGCTCGTCTGTCCATGCATCCGTTCGTCCATGTGTCCATCCAGTCCATCCATGGGTTCGTCATCCGTCCGTGCCGTCATCCGTCTGTCCATCCGTCCATTCATCTAGTGAACACTCCAAGCACCGTCATCTTGCATCTTTTTATCATATATTCATCATATAACAGTGCCGCCATCCAGCGGACATTCAAGGCCTAAAGCGATAGGTGGCACGGCCGGACTAGAGGAGCGGCACGCGCAGCACTCTCTTACGGCCTGCGCATCGTGTCTAGTTTCCACCTTTTACCGCCGCTAGTTCATGGCACTACGGCCCAACCCTCGCTAAACCTTGTTAAAACCAAGGAGGTTACGCTCAGCGAGCTTAACGTGCCAACTTCTCTGAAGCAGGACTGATAGTTGGCTAGTTGGTTGGGCTAGTGCGAATTTTCTGGTCAGATAGTGCTCAAAGTGCGTCCTTCTGTTACTAGTTTTTTTTTTGTAAGCATAAACTCAAAGCATGTTTTATTGAAAATTAGGTCACAGATATTTATCTCTACAGGTTATTTCGAAGGAAACAATTATCTTTTTTTATTTAGGATTAACGTGCACGAGTCTCCTGCTCAATCGAAAAGAGCGTGCCCGTGCCGCTCCTCTAGTCCGGCCATAGAGGTGGCTACCTACTACTACGACTGCTGCTACTACTGCTACATACATCGAGGAAGCACGATCCACGGCTTAAGCAGCTTCGCCCCTAAAATATGTCTTTCTACTTGTCTGTCTGGCATGATTTAGCTAGGGAGAGCCTCCTTGTGCGTGCCGCCTCGTAGAGGAGGCGGGCACGCTGATGCTTCGATTATGATAGACGCCGTAGCGGAGGGCTCCGAAAATTTAGACCACCTGGAATTCTTTAACATGCACCCAAATCTGAGCACACAGGCCTACAGCATTTTTGCCTCCATCGAAACTGCAGCTGCCGCAGCGAGGATTCGATCCCGCGACCTGTGCGTCAGCAGCCGAATACCTTAGCCACTAGACCACCGCGGCGGTGCATTATTAGGTGGTGTGTTTTTTTACTAGAAAATACATAGATATAGATTACCATCACCACATAGATACGTAATATTTAAGAACCTAGTGTTTCTTAGGCTGCGCTGAAAATGCGAAGCTATGCACGTAAGAAAGCTCACAGAAGAATATTGCCCTTCGAGACATTTGCAGTGTAGCACGCTTATACGCAGCCAGCAGGAAAATGCTGTTTGCCGACCTTGAGCTGGTGTCATCGGCGTTCACTAGAACAGGTCATGTGACTCTATGAGGAAGGAGAAGCCTGGTGAGAGGGAAAGGGAAGTCACAGCGTCGACTGCAGAGGGGTAACTGAACGGGGGAGTGAAGAAATTAATGAAACATTTTTTTTTTCGTCAGGCGTGGTTTGAAACAGACTCCTTACGGTTCGAGGACAAGGGCCATAACCAATTGGCTAATTACTTGCGCTAGCTGAATATGACCTTATGGGAAGTAAATATGAAGGAGAGAGGTAAGTGGTCAAGTGTGCCACTCGTCCCTGCCCGGTGACTGCGAATAGCGCACGTATCCATTGGGGCGGTCCTTGCTCCGGCGTTGTCATGTGTATTGAGTGGCACTAGTGCACCTGAGACACCGAGAGCTAGCGATGAGACGATGGCGACGACGCTGTGGGTCGTTTCACTGGTACCAACACGAGCCTGCGAGGAGAGACGCCGAACCAACCGGCTAGAGATGTTATAATATATTCGAGCAAACTTTCACGAAAATTAGGAGGCACGTTTGAAACGTGGCCACAGAAACGATATACTCACTGTCCGACGGCTTTCATGGTGTATAAATGGTTGAATGTCTTTATGTCTTGAAATTGCAGCTAAGTCTGGTTGACCTTGCCGGCAGTGAGAGGCTGGATAAAAGTGGGCTTGAAGGAGATCACATCAAGGTAAGCCCCATACATAATATACTCAAGGGAAAAGCTAACATAGGCATGTTTATCTATGGCTGTATTTTGTCAAGACCTTGGGGAGATAACTTGCCTAAACGCTTCACCAGTTGGATCATTTCCCAACTCGTTAGAAGCGCTCTTCATCTTTCTCAAACGAAAAGCTTGCAGTAAGGGCAAGCATATGGTCGTTAGTCTACAACGACCAGATTAAGAAGTATGAATATCGTGCTACCCTCATGCTTGCGTGGAGTGTTACTTTATTTTTCCTCCTTAAGATTGAATGGGTTGTACCTATCGTTTGAAACGCGCATTTTACAGTGGTTACTATAGCATGCTTCGGCTATGTAGGTATAAGACGAGAAGACACGTCATGATGCAAAATTTGTTGAAGTCAAGCGTTTAGCAGAATCCCGCCTGGCCTGAGAAGTACATAGACGAAGAAAACAGCGCCGACCAAAGTAAACATGTGTTCTTCAAAAGATGTTTTAGCTCTCACATCTGGATCCTTGTTCACCTGTTCACCTGCGAACAAGGCTCCCGTGTAGAAGTCGAAACGTCTATTTAGCGATATGTTAATACTTTAATCTGCCCGGCGTTATCTTCATCCTAACTTCGTTATGGTCATCGCAACACTTATCGTACATCTGCAACGTCCGTTTTCTATACCCGCTGCACTCGTTAAATTTCATTTCTTATCGTCATTGTGTCAAAATACATATATTAGGAATCCTGTATATTTCAATGGTCCTGGAGTGGACCAAAGTTTTCCGGGGGATCAGCAATAGTAAAATTACGCAGCATCGTTCATTAGCTGTGGTGATCCACGCAAAACTTGAAACGAGAGACAGGTGGCATGGCACCTCCTGTAAATAGCAAATTGTTTAAGCCTGGCGACCTTCATCCACTACTTCGATTATCTTTATTCCGGAAAACGCTCAGAGAGAGACTGAGAGAGAAAGAGAGAGAGAGCACGCAACAACAGGAATAACAGATAGGTTAACCAGGCGAGCGTCCGTTTTGCTGGCCTTCACAGTGGACAACGGAAGGGATATTGAAAAAAAAAACTGTTCGAGAGAGGGGAAAAGTGCCTCACGTAAACAGACCTACAATCGGTCAACATCTACATACCATCACATCTACAGCATCTACAACATCTACAACATCTACATAGTGGACCTGAATCATATTCCGTAAACTCTCTTGAAAGGGGCATATTAGGACAGGATGGCTGATCAAGGGCAATTGGGGGCCATGCTACTGAGCTTGGCCGCGACTGCTGAGCTAGGCTCCCTCCCACACACTTGACAGCACATATTTTTCATTCATTAAATTAATTAATTCATTCATTCATTCATTTATTCATTCATTCATTCATGCATGCATGCATGCATTTATGATTGCTCAACTAATCATACAGCAACAAAATGAAATTGTGAACAAAATGTGCAATAACGCCCGCATGAGTGGTATTGTAATCTTTGTTGTTTCCGCAGGAGACAAACAGCATCAACAAGTCGCTGTCGGCACTCGGAGACGTGATCCAGGCTCTTGTCACCCAGCAGTCTCACGTGCCCTATCGCAACAACAAGCTGACGATGCTGATGCAAGACTCCCTGGGTGGCACCGCCAAGACGCTCATGTTCGTCAACGTCTCGCCCAGCGGCGAACACGTCGAGGAGACCGTCAACTCGCTCGTGTACGAACTACCTTACTCAAAATGCTGACAACTAGGTTATTGATCGCCAACCTCGGCATGTGGCGATCATATCACATCAATTTCGCATTGTCCCCGTGACTGCTGAGGCGATGGCAGTGTTTCATCGGGTGAGGCTACCCTGGCGACAATGAAACGTTGGTTCGCCTTAGCATCTCATACGTTGAACATTGGTAGCTGACATACTTGGTTCTGGCGAATACTGTGAAACACAAAACTGGCGAACAAATGCATCAACAGTAGGGGAACCTGAACATTGCATTGTGTTTGTTGCTGTCCTTTTCACGCTGTTCTTCGTCAATACAACTTGGGGAATAGTTATTTGCCGTTGCAAACTCGAATAAGACAAGTACGCTTATCGAAACGTGAGCTCAAGTGACACCCCACGTTAACGAAATATCGTTCCTTCGCCAGTGCAATGTTTCGCAGCAATAACGTACGTTCTCAGCATCGTCTGCCATCACACGTTTAATAAGTCTGTCTCTCTATGAGCAGTAGGAAGACCCTCATATGAAAAAAGCTTTAGACCTGTCCAGTTATTCTACGTTACGACATGCATTGCGAACCTATACGTCATATATGTGGTGTTCATTGCAAGGCCAACTGCTCTTCAGTATGCAGCGAGAATGTGAGTCATGCTGGTACTAAAGATGTTGCAGCGTTACCAACAATACCGCGTCATGATGGGGTCATACCGTCCTCCGTCCCCCCTTACTTCGTAACGCAGTCAAATATATCTCGCCAAGCCCCAGAACCATTCCATTCGGACTTCAGCAGTAAATCAATGAATAAGATGAAATACAAGCCACACTTGCAAAGTGCGCCCACGACAACCAAATGTTGCACTGCGCAAACGCTTCGACCTACACTTGTGTGTAGCGGTCCAATTTCATCATTATATTTTAAAAATAACGACCAACAAGCTCAGGTCACAGTAAATGAATTCATTATCATGGTTCTTGCTCTATTCACATATTGTAAAAGCTCGTCCATTCGACCGTCGATAATCCGAAAAATCGGATAATTCGAGCGTATTCTCTCATCCTGGCCAGTATAAACATTGTTTATTGGAATCAAACTCTCGTTGTACGGTCCATAATTGGCCAAAAGTTGGTCAGTTTGGAAAATCCTGGAAGCTAACTACACCATTCTGTAGTTGCTGCCAGCAGTCGTGCAGTCGGTAACCGCCTACCAAGGCTCTTTGCCCTTTGTACGCAATCGTTAAATCCGTATTTCTATATTTTATGTATACTGCTCTCGTAGCCAAAGCGCCCCTCCCACGTGGTTAAGCTCCTGGAATTGAGAAAAGTTATTCTGTGCACGCAGACAGCAAATTGCTTTTCCTAAATTAGCCTATGGGATCAGCGTATCAGCCTTTCAGGTTATTCTATTTTATATCGCTCTCTGCTTTAGCCTGCTCGAAAAACATTTTTAGTAAATGGGTTTCTGGGGACTGCTTGAAGCAACCTCGCAATCGGGCTTTGTGCGTGAAATCGCAAATGAGAGTTTGAGCGTCCCCAATTTGCCGCGTTTACACAGTTGAGCTGAACCACACTGCTGCCGGTAAGACGGGTGCATCATGCGGCTAGTTTATGCGCGAAAGGTCACGCAAATAGACAGGCCATTCGCGTAACTGACCAAAGCCCGGGCTTTTATGTTTCTCAACCTCGAAACTTTCGTCTCTAACAAACTGACAATGACAGAGTTCTCGCGGTGTTCTCTAATCTGCATTTGAACGGTGCATTTAATGTTGTCTTATATGTTTCTCCTCAGGTACGCTACGCGCGTCCGACAAATCACCAACGACATCGTAAGAGCATCTGAAACGAAAGAAATCGCCAAGCTTAAATCTGTGAGTACATGCTATGTGGGCACCATTGCTAGCTCTAGAAAGACTGTGTTTAAATGAAGCAGCGGAAAAATAGGGCGCACTCTACAAACGCCACACCCAAAGCCCGTTGGTTATTTAGCACATTTTTTTTTCCTTTTTGCGCTCACCCGTGTAAAGATTGTGCCTTATTAGTTAGGTCTTAAGGACCTCAGTATGCCGAAAAATCTAGTCACTTCTTGGCTAGTACAATACGTTACGACTGATGTTGCTCAACCATTTCAGTCTCAAATTACCTATTTTCAATGTAAGCAGCTAGTTTTTTTTTTTTTACGTAATAAGGCGCGCACGATCGTGGTAAGCCAAAAAACTGAAAAACAAAAACTCTTTGCTCATGCTTTTAGTGAAGAGTACTTATTGTGCCAAATAATTTACTAAATAAATAAATAATGTTGAATGAATATTCCGTAAGTTTTACTGCATTTATTACTTGAAATGTTATACAATTGGATGGCATAAGTCGAATAGCCAAAATTAGAATTTCCGATACAGAACTAATATAAATACCTTATCTCTGCACGGTGAAAGAAGACGCTGTCTCAGCGAAATGCGCGAACAGCAAGGCCGTTTCTGTAATCTGTTTTTTTTTTTTGTTAAGACATGACTTCGCTTTATTGTGTTTACCATTGTAACATCGCATGTAGGGCAGATGCTAAATACGGGTTCTTGAGGAAGAACAACGCCTTATCTTCAACAAATGCTGGTTAGCTGACGTACATAACTTATGAGAACAATTACAATAACAGGAACTGAAATGGTTAAAAGAAACCAAGTAGCGGGAATTTCGTGAAGATTCGAGAACAGCGGAGCACAAGTTCGTTCCTGCTATACAAAATAATAATAGAATATGTCGTACATGAGTTACAAACGTAATTGACCAAAGATCCCGATCCTTGATCCACCAGAAAAATATATACACTTACTCTTCAATAAAAAAGTGTGGTTTAATTTCTTCCCCATTACCTTCCTACACTGGGTCACGTATAAACTACTGAAATTAGCATGAACTACTCTAGTGTAAATAGAGTTTGCAAAAATTTACTGGAGGAGTCTCTGGCCCTGCGATCGTTCAGCAACCATGAGAATGATGATTAGTATATGAATTTGCATATTCTTTGTTCTTGCGGGCGGCGAATTGCACTTGTGTCTTCTGTAGCGGAGCATACGCTTCAACGCGTATGCGCCTTCGGAAGATAACGGAAACCCCCGTGCTCTTCTTGGGTGAGAGCCTGTACCGCCTTTGCCAGACTTGCCGTACGGCCATTTTTTGTTGCAACTTAGTTGCGACTTCTCTGCTCGAATTAACGTCAGCACATTTGGTGGAGGCTGCTAGATCCCCAAGCAGACCTGGAGCTCCGCTCTCGCAACTTGCCCGAGAGGCTACCGCGAAACATGACTGACGCAGTCGCCGACCAGCCCGTCCCAGCCCAGGCTGCACCATCGGCTGCCCCGTCTACCTGCCCCGGAGCTACTCGCCAAGGGGACCCACCAATCTTCAGCGGCAGTGGTGAGCAAGACGTCGAAGACTGGCTCTCCTTGTACGAACGCGTAAGCGCCAGCAACAAGTGGGACGACGACTCTAAGCTCGCCTACGTTATCTTTTACTTGGCAGACGTAGCTAAGCTTTGGTTTACCAACCGCGAAACCGCCATCGCCAACTGGTCCTCCTTTAAGACACCTCGTGACTGAAGCGTTCGGCCGACCAGAGGTCCACAAGCTCTCGCGCAATCAGAGCACGGGGCTTTTCGTTATCTTCCGAAGGCGCATACGCGTTGGTGCGTATGCTCCACTACACTTCGTTTATGGCGGTGTTTTCGTTTTGTTTCGAAGTAAAGACTGAACCATTTTGAACTTCGTGACCCGATTTGCAATGGTAAGTTTAGAAGAACCATGTGGCGAAGCGCAACCGCTGATCATTTACTGATTTTTGTTTCGTGAGAAAACAGCTCCAAGCCACACGAACACACACGGAGCCAAAAGCAGGCCAGAAGTACGAGTATTAGACAAATGTGTGTACTACTCATCATTCCCATGCTCACTGAAGCGCCGTGCGTTGCAGCTCCCATAGACACTAGCACCAGAGTAAGATCTAGAGTATATTTAGAAAACTCTATTGCGTAAAAGGCCCTTCAAGCTGGCTCTAAAATTGCCAACGCCCCGACTTCAAGCTGGCTTAAAAGGAAATGGAAGGCAACATGAAAGCCCGTGACTCATTTGCACCAGGTTGATATGTTTCATGATCCAGCAGTACCTGTGGCTTAGAAGCATTGCTGCACTTTACATTGAAGCAAAAGGTGCACTACTTTCTTGCTTTTCACTTTTCTCCCCGCCCCCTCTGGAAAATAAAAACAGAAGAAAATGAATTAAGGAACAATAAAGCTCTAGAAGTGACTCAAAACTCGGTCTTCCGTTTTTTTTTAATCTCTGCCGACGAGAATCTGTAGTAAAAGAATACACAAAAATATTTTGTTGAATTGCACTGATGTCGCTTAACTAGTGTGCTTTGGAAAGAGTTTGTATTGAATGAACTTGTTAAGTTAAACGTGAAGTGAGCGGTAAATTATGAAAATATCAATATTTTCTCGCACACGACCGCTAAAGAGCCCATTCGAAGAGCCTTGTTCTTTATTATCTCATAAGAAATTTACGGCATGCAGATTGAATATATGTGGCAGGCTGGCTTTTAAGCTTAAGGTGAAAACCACCATCAGAAAGGAGCTTATGATAATGTTTAATTTTTCTCACAAACTAGCCTGAAAAGCCACAATGCAGGAACTTGATTCATTATTAAGTTGTAAATAATTTTCGGCAAGGAGATTGAACATGTCAGGCAAGGGGGCTTTCGCGGGAATAGTGAAAAATTTTCCAGAAAAATTTCTGGGTGGTCGGGTTCTTCTAAATGTACCGCTGTGAACTATTAATGTGGTTTCCGGTTCCAGTAGTGTTTTATTTGTTTTTTTGCAATCTGTGACGCAAGGTACTGTAATTTTTTTTTTGTTCGCAAGTCTACTAGTGCCGAAATTCAGGATGATGAAATGCGAACTCAAGCACTGTGCTGTTCCGCGATGTGCTTCGAAATGAAGTGATCGCCGCGTAATCATTAATATGGCAAACTCGCATTTCATTTCAGGTGATTGCAAAGCTGAAAAAGGAAATAGCACCTTGAAGGACGGTGCGACTTCAGCAGTTCGAAACTGCGCTGACATGAGTGCGGCACGAAGGAAAACGGCTGGCGAACAACAGAAGAAAGCCGTGAAGCGCTTCTGTGTGCTCAGTGTAACTCTCACTGCCCGGCGCTCGCACCAACTTCGGCTATATGACCGCCCTTCCGAAAGCTATAGAGGAGCGTCATATCAGAACACGGAATTGAGCTCCCATTCCATCGATTCACGCAGAGAGGAAAGTGGTTCGACGAAAGGCCCTTGCCATGACTCCGCTTCCATGACTCAGGAATGTGCTGGGCATGGTTCGATACTTCGATGAACATTAGTATAGAGATGAGTGTTAAGCTAGTTTGTACGAGTTATTGAGCTGATGTACTTGATTAGCGCATGAGAGGATAGCGGGTAATTAAAAGAAAAACTCAGAAGGTCCTTTACCTTAATGAACATTATTTTAAAATAGAAAGGTGACGTGTACTGATCCTCCTCACCTTCTCACTCCCCTCCCCCTCCAAGAGCCTTCTACACCTCCCGTGCCTCCATTATCGGTGCACCTATCACCAAGCGGTGTTATGCGATGACGTAAAGTGCTAGCGTCACGTGATGTCACTTATTTCTAGTGACGTGAGATGTCATGAATATGTGATATAGCGGACTGATCACATGCTTTTTTTCGTTGCCCCTCCACGGTGGTCTAGTGGCTAAGGTACTCCGCTGCTGACCCGCAGGTCGCGGGATCGAATCCCGGCTGCGGCGGCTGCATTTCCGATGGAGGCGGAAATGTTGTAGGTCCGTGTGCTCAGATTTGAGTGCACGTTAAAAAACCCCAGGTGGTCAAAATTTCCGGAGCCCTCCACTACAGCGTCTGTCATAATAATATGGTGGTTTTTGGACGTTAAACCTCACAAATCAATCACAGGCTTTTTTGCATCACTCGCATTGATGTCGGCACTGACGGTTAGCTTTCGTTTTTGACGAGTAGTCTACGGCTTTGACTTTATTAACGAAACAAAAAGCGCTAAAGTTTGTGGGTGTCACTGTCTTGTCCGTCATATTCTTTAGCGATAATGATATCAGTCTCAAGTAACTCCATTAACGAGACACATATTTCTTCAACTCAATCGTATATATGGACATGTAAGATTGAAAGCGCACCATCCTTTTTTTTCTTATAAGACGGATGTATATGTCTTACGCGCAAGCTCCAACGGTTTACACAGCCCTGCCAAACACGTAACATTATTGCCCATTTGAACGCACCGACAGAAAGCAGCAATGTTCGTTTCAAATGAACAGTGCCTCTTGCGGTGACATCATGCTGATTATAAGCACCGAGGAGAGAAATGAGCCCATATTGTTTGCTCCTGAAGTACTGTTCCACAGTTTTATTTATTGCATATGTAATTTCGAACTAGTTTCTAGGCTGTTGATTAACGGATGACAATATGATCTCAGGTCCACAATAAATGCTTCGCGTTAGGAGATAGAAATTTGTAGTCATAATAAAATGTGATCGTATATTTTGTTGTGATTTTTTATTTCATTACAAGTGGCCTCTCTCAACGTTCCAATATAACACTAGTTGTGCGTAAAATCATTTCTGCACCCTGCCGCGGTGGTCTAGTGGCTAAGGTACTCGTCTGCTGAGCCACAGGTCGTGGTTTCGAATCCCGGCTGCGGCGGCTGCATTTCCGATGGAGGTGGAAATGTTGTAGGCCGTGTGCTCAGATTTGGGTGCACGTTAAAGAACTCCAGGTGGTCAAAATTTCCGGAGCCCTCCACTACAGCGTCTGTCATAATCATATGGTGGTTTTTGGACGTTAAACCCCACAAATCAATCACATGCTTTTTTGCATCACTCGCATTGATGTCGGCGCCGACGGTTAGCTTTCGTTTTTGACGAGTAGTCTACGGCTTTGACTTTATAACGAAACAAAAAGCGCTAAAGTTTGTGGGTGTCACTGTCTTGTCCGTCATATCTTTAGCGTAATGATATCAGTCTCAAGTAACTCCATTAACGAGACACATATTTCTTCAACTCAATCGTATATATGGACATGTAAGATTGAAAGCGCACCATCCTTTTTTTTCTTATAAGACGGATGTATATGTCTTACGCGCAAGCTCCAACGGTTTACACAGCCCTGCCAACACGTAACATTATTGCCCATTTGAACGCACCGACAGAAAGCAGCACTGTTCGTTTCAAATGAACAGTGCCTCTTGCGGTGACATCATGCTGATTATAAGCACTGAGGAGGGAATTGAGCCCATATTGTTTGCTCCTGGAGTACTGTTCCACAGTTTTTATTTATTGCATATGTAATTTCGAACTAGTTTCTAGGCTGTTGAATAACGGATGACAATCTGATCTCAGGTCCACAATAAATGCTTCGTGTTAGGAGTTAGAAAATTGTAGGCATAATAAAATGTGATCGTAAATTTTGTTGTGATTTTTTTATTTCATTACAAGTGGCCTCTCTCAACGTTCCAATATAACACTAGTTGTGCGTAAAATCATTTCTGCACCCTGCCGCGGTGGTCTAGTGGCTAAGGTACTCGTCTGCTGAGCCACAGGTCGTGGTTTCGAATCCCGGCTGCGGCGGCTGCATTTCCGATGGAGGTGGAAATGTTGTAGGCCCGTGTGCTCAGATCTGGGTGCACGTTAAAGAACTCCAGGTGGTCGAAATTTCCGGAGCCCTTCACTACGGCGTCTCTCATAATCATATGGTGGTTTTAGAACGTTAAACACCACAATCAATCAAATCATTTCTGCAACCGTATATATGGTCTCTGTGGTATCTTTACAAAATTAATTTACTGCTGAACGTTATGACCCAACCTAACCTCGTCCTGCCGCGTACATTTTTGCACTATTTTGTTTAAAAGAAATTGTCAATAACATGGTGAAAAACCAAAGTAAAATGTGCGTCATAATGTCATGGGTGAATGCAAATCGCATGACTTATCCTGCCTCTTCACTCAAGTGGTGTATAAGTGTCATGCGGTCGCATGAAACGATGGCCCTTGCCCAAAAACAATGGGGGCCATTTTTGTTATTGTTGAAAAGTGGGGTGTGGTAAGCTGATCCAAGGCCTGGTTTTACGCCCATTGAAAATGAAGCTTCGTATTTGACGAATAGAGTAGTTCAGTGCAGTATATAGGCGAAGGTGCCAATTAAACTGGTGTGACACGCACAACAAACCGTATTGTTCAAGCAGTACTTTTCATTAGGCCAGTAGGTTGATGTTTAATGGAAGGAGATGAACGGAAGAAGGGACATGGTGTTCGTCCATGTAATTTTTTGTGTTCGTCTTGGTGGCACCTTGTTCCTTCGGTTAAAGTATTGCTCAAGTTTAGGCACGAATGGATTTTCAAAAATAAGTGACTTCAAATACTGTAAAGCTGAATATATGTTTGTTGTCGTATACTCCATGAAGTTACACCCCTCCAAACTCGCACAAAATCACTACTGTGATGTTATTAGACTAAATATAGTAACTGAAGATATAGTATATTTTTTATACTAGTCCTTCACTGCATAAACCCGAATTGTCTTCCTCAACCCTTGCTCCTGCTCACGCAAAAGTGTGTCGCAATCACTTATTATTTGCAGTTAGCGCGACCTACGCCTTTAGGAAATAACGTACTAAAAAGAACAGATGTGGAAGCATAGCAGTTTCTTAGACACGAATAAAGAATAAAACAACGTTTTCCCGCGCAAACGTAGTTAGTGATAGTTCGGAAAGCTACCATATCCCCATGTCCCATGTACGACGCAAAATGCATCTCACAGACCTTGAATGGGAACTGTGTGTGTCTAAGAGGGCTCGTCGAATTCGTGGTATTCGCTAATGTTGTATGCGGCTGACTATATGCGATACTCTTACTGAGTGTCAACTAAATCCTCTGACCCCACAAGCCACCAACAGCCTCCGTGCTGTCCCCGACCCGGAAGTGCTCACGCCGAATGCTATAGCTACACACCTCGAATGAAGCGAGTTTACTCTCCTACGTAATCGTGCAGCCACGTTGAAGTATTCCGGCCACTCAGGGGTACCCTAACCACAGTACAAACAGTGCCTCTAGTTGACTGACGTAGGTCATGGCAAAAAAAAATATCTTGGCAAAAAAAAAAAAGAACGCTAGCTCCATGGTCATGGGAAGTTCATTAGCAAGCAATGGCAGCGCTTCGGCGCTTCTTTAGAAGAAACGGGCATATCTAATGACGCGGAAATTACGCACGGCTGGAGTTAGCGTAACTAACTTCGACTGTACGTCTTTGCGCAGAGACAAATACCAATAGCATTTTTTTTGCTTACGTTGTCTTTGTGTGCTCAGTTATGCAGCACCGTGGATAGTTGGGTTAATTTTTTGTTCATCATTTACTGAGCCCAAATAAAGCAAGGTACCTGTTCTCAACAAATAGCGATGCCAGCTCTGTTCCCTTTTTTTTCACAGTTGATTAATGAATAATACGAGATACCGTTATTGGCAATTGTACTTTATAGGACTAACGAAGTCTTGAAATAGTCTTTGGTGTCTGACTTAGGATTAAGTACTTTTAAACAGCCGAGTGCCATCTCAACCAATTACTACTTCGTCCTTAGACTCTCTTGAGCAGTGCTGTACACTCGCGTGACACTGCTGAGTCAACCATCTCGTTGAACCAGCAGTACCGAAAATCAACCATCTGGTTGGAGTTGGAAGGTTGACTTGATACAATATCAGTATATATATTTACGTTGTGCCAGTAACGCATGAGTAACTATCAGCTCTGCAATGTTCTATTGCATACTCGCAGCATGGTCTTTTCAATTCGTACAATAATAAATAGGGCTGAAGTGAATCCTTTGGCGTGTTCGTACTTCTCGTAAACAAAACAGGGAAAAGACGAAGCACAAAAAAAAACAAACAAAAACAACAGGAGTACACGAACAACAGCGTGGACTTGCAATGTTAATTCAACACCGTGCAATATAGAGTTGGGCAGTCCTGAGCAAAAAAAAAAAGAAGAAACATTGAAATATAATGATAAAAACAACTGTAGAAAGAACGAAATATATCACCCCCATTACTGAAAAAAAAACAAATTATATGCCTTATCACTGCTAACCATATACATTGCTAATACAATTATCTGATATCTAATAAAAATTTTTGCCCGTCAAGTGACGACTAAGCCATGACTTTCTTTCGTTTAGGTCTGCAGAAAAAATATATATCACGGTGTTTACGAATTAACTTTCTTGAAAGTCAACGCTTCTATTTGTGCCCCCCTCCTTTTTACGGGGGGTGGGGCTCCATCTTTTGAGCTGTTTCGTTTGCGAGATAAATAGGGCTGCCACGTCAACCGAATACGGCGCTCTTGAAGGAAAATAAACAATTTGAACTTGCTCCAGAGTGTTAAGACACGTGCTCAAGAAAATTTTCCTTTTTAAGTACGAGTTCGCGTTTGCCGACCCGGCCGGTGGCTGTGTTATTGCTTGTGACATATCCGGAATTGAAATTGCTGGAGTCAGCAATTTTAGCATGTGAGCTACTCATGAATACGAGATCCCGTTCCCATCGTTTAAATCTGCTAATAAGCAAACAGAACTCAAAATTTTCTTTCATACTTTGAGGTTTCGATAGGCTACTATAAATTTCTTACTTATTTTTTATGCCATCTCAAGAGTGGTAGAAAGATCTTAAAGATCAATTCAGAGAAGTTGAAATACAAATACATAAAAATTGCATTTGTTTTCTTCGTGGGGATTGACCGCAAGGTATATGACAGACAAATGCAAGTCAAAGAAAGCCTTCTAACTTGCCTTGCCGCAAGACCTTCGTGAAGAATTGTGCAACTTCATGCCTATGGCCCGAGGTTGTAATATTCAGGTAGGTCCACCTTCAGCTCCGCATTTATTAGAGCGTTTAGTCGAACCTACATTGTTGATTTGGGTGCACATTTAAAGAACCCCAGGTGGTTGAAATTCACCGGAGCCCTCCACTACGGTGTCTCTCATAAACATATGGTGCTTTTGGGACGTTAAACTCCACATATCAATCAATCGAACCAATAATGTTCAACGAGTATTTAAAAGGGGTGTTTAGCCTTAAAAAGGGCTCTGCAACACTTCTTAGATGTGGTCAGAAAACACTGCCGATCCATAGTCGAGGTTGTTAAGAACACGTGAGTCCAACATTATATCGTTCCAAGCCTTGAATTTACAACGAATTCTCAGTCAGCTGTAAATTGTTCCCTCTATCCCGACACTTGACGCCTAAAGGGGCCTGGCAACACTTTTTGAGATTGATCAAAAACCGCTGCCGATCGGTAGTAGAGGCTCCCGACAAAGCGCGAGCCAAATATAATAGCGCAGAGTGCGGCCTGGAATTCACGATAAATTATCAAAGTCAGCTAAGAATTGCTTTGTCTTCTCTCGACAAATCACGCAATATGCCCAAAAATCACACGTAGTAAGCCCATCTACTAGCCATTGGCTGACTTGACAATGGTGCACTCAGTCGCTCGTTACAAAGGATGCCACGGGAGGTCGCTACTTGTCCACGCGTGCGCGCACGATCCCACTGAAAAAGCCGCGCATTCGAAGAAAAAAAAAGAAGAAAAAGTCTTCATGGTCACGAGGCGCGCGTGACGTGTTTCTGTGACCCTGCCATCTCTCCCTGCTTAGCTTACAGTGCTTTCGTCGGGACAAAAGAAGAGAGAATGCAATTGCAGCATGCGACAAACCTCTGCAACTCCACTCGCACTGCATGGATTCTTAGAATGTTTGTAATGTTGAATTCGTGAGGCAATAAGCTCTTGCAGTGAATAAAATGCATGGTAACTTGAAAAAGTGTTTTAGGGCCCCTTTAAGTCCACGGTGACTCGAAGTCCACGGTGACTATAAGTCCACGGTGACTGGCAGTTTGAGACGCATAATTACCGCAGCCGTCCCGAAAGTACGCGACGTGTCCGATAGCTCTAGCACGCACTATAAGGTGCCCTAGCATGCTCGCTCATGATCACACTCAAAGCAAGCCACGAGTTCAAAGAAAAAAAAAATGACAGCATATCTAGGGGGTGACAGATGGAGAGTGGAGCGAAGCTGGGTACACACGCCGCTGCCGCGCCGCTACGGCCTCCCGTTCTCGTATGCCAGGATCTTGTCGGTGCCGCCACGCAGTTTCACGGCACGCTTCTGCCTCGCGCGATCGCACATCGGGGTTTCATCTTCGAGTGCGAGCCACCGCCGCCTTGCGCGCACGCCGCTCTGCAGCCTTGTCCAACCAACGACCTTCTGAACGCGCGTGCGCGCCAGAACGGCTTTTATATTACTACACCGCGCCCCCTAGTGGACGACGCCTCTGACGACACGCAATTGCCATCATCTTCGTGTGGCGTCATTCCTATTTTCTCGCGCGCCCACACATCAGGGTTTCATCTTCGAGCGCGAGCCGCCACCGCCTTGTGCGTAACATACTATTTATCGGCAAACCGTGAATCCACGCCCGTCCGTCGTTTGTCTGTCTGTCTGTCTGTCTGTTTGACGCACGGATCGGCGCGAGGACAAACGCAGGAACGAATGGACGCACAAGAGGACGCACGTACGAACGAACGGACGCATGAATAGATAGATGGACGCACGGATGAACATATGAACGGACGGATGGATGGTCGCATGGAAGGGCCCACGAACGTACGGACGTATGGATGGATGCATGAATGGACGGACGCACGGATGAACGGACGGATGCACGAATGGACAGATGGACGCACGAATGAACGGAAGCAAGAACGAACGAATGGACTGAAGGAACGGGTCTGCTGATGGAAGCTTAGCCCCACTCATCATCGTTCACTCCATGGATATGCCGTGGTTTTTATTATTTATCATACTACAAGTAACGTCCTCTAGTATCGTACCATTTGCATTTTTCAGTGTATATGCATTTCGTTATATGTACAAGTACCGTCCTCTACGGCCGGTTCAAGAACAAACGAGAGGTGGCTACATACGATTATGGCGAGACGCTCAGCCCACGCCTTAATTATGGAGCTTCGTTCCTGGGAGAAAGTAATCAAGGTCACGAAGTGCAGTGAGGAACGCGCTTGCTCGCTTATCATCATCCCGGCCGACGTAGCTTTCAGCGCGCTCACTGGTACGAAAATAGTGCTTAAAGCGTGCGACAAGTCTTTGCAATTTCGCTCGTACTGGACGCATTCTAAAAGGTTTTGCGGCAGGTGATTCGTGAGACAAAATTGGCAGATCCCACGTACTGGGGGAATCGATGATATGCGTAGCACGAATGAGGAAGGTTAATAAGTTACTTTAAAATCAGCACAACGTTACCAAGTGGAGATAAATTATGCCATTCATGACTTCCTTGTAAAGATTTTCATGTTTGGACGGGTCATTTATCTTCGTCTCTTTTCACATCAAATGATATCAAATTTTGTATATGTGGAGCTAGCGAAACGGCCGTGAGTGCATCATAAGCATGGTAATTTGTCATATTCTTACATGACATGCGTGTCATGAATATCATGTTTGCATCAGTCATATACTTTCGTCATCCATTGACGTTATGTAACACCAAACTTGGTATATGTAGAGCTAGCGAAACGGCTGCGAGCGCATCATAAGCGTGGCATGTAGTCATATGGTTACACGGCGCGAAACTCATGATTATCATGTTTACACTAGTCACATACCTTCGTTATCCAATCACGTCCTGTAATACCAAGTTTGGTATAAGTTGTAGGTGGCTAGATAGATAGATAGATAGATAGATAGATAGATAGATAGATAGATAGATAGATAGATAGATAGATAGATAGATAGATAGATAGATAGATAGATAGATAGATAGATAGATAGATAGATAGATAGATAGATAGATAGATAGATAGATAGATAGATAGATAGATAGACGGACGGACGGACGGATGGATGGATGCGCTAAAGGTACCCGAAGTGTGCTAAGAAATGCGAAGCATTTTTTAGCAAACCATTTAATGATTATTCACATAAGTGTTGCAGGGCCTCTTTCATAGTTTTATTCAACTGAAATGAGCTGTAATTATTGGAATAAGCATGTTGTTGAAAGACTGCCCGCTAAAAAAATACCAGGTTTCCTTTGAGAGAGTGAGTGATATAAAAAGGAGATGTAAGATGGCAAAATATACTTTGTCTTGTTTGATACCATTCGTGTGTAAAGGTGAACTGGAAATTAAAAGAAAAAGCGAGACAATGACTGCGACTAGATACGTTACATGTAAGTCGGGCACTTAGCTCAGACACATTCAAGAATGGCTGAATTGCTCATTTGGCTTTCTGAGCCAATGAGCTCCGAGCAAAGCTTCACTAACGTAAAAAATGGCTAACAAACAAGTGGGGAACACAAGCGAGGAGAAGACGACAGAACAGGCTGACAATTAATTCACCTATTAGCCCATTTCAGCGCTTTGGTTTCACAAAATCGTCTTACATCTCTCACACTTTCTTCTTTTCATAGTGTATGTGGTTGGCGGGGTTGGCGTTGCCGTCTGGGAGCAAAGCAGCTTCCGAATGCACCAAAGGCATATCTGGGCCACCTACTCCTTCGAGCGCGATAGCACACACCAATGAAGCTGCTGCAGTAAGCGGCACAGAAAGACAATGACGTCAACTAGTGAATCTCATCTAGTTAGTGTTTTGGAGCAGCGAAATACACGCCAGCGTGAAGTGGAACGCCTTCCCGCGTTTACGACTCAAGTTAGGAATTCTGCTTCTCACGTGCCTTGTGCGCTGCGTGCTCATGCGCTATACGCATGAGCACACTCACAGGTTACCCTATGACTGAGAAGTACACGCCTTGACGTTTCTATCACGAAAAAGATGATGCTTTGAAGAAGTGAATATTGAGTGCAATTGTTTATGATGTGTTTGTTGCCATCTTTGCACACGAATCACCATATGACGTTCCCAGGTTTTCACCGTCGGGATATAAATGTTCCACTTCGCGTAAGCGTGGAAGCATTGTCCTCAAACAATGATAGCAGCCATACCTCAGTATACCTTGTGCAAGCTCTCATGTACGTACTATGAAGTCTTGGTTTGGAAGACCTTTATTAGGCCCGAGGAACCGGCAGCCGACAGCTGAGAAGAACGAACCAAGATGATGATGCTACGTGACAACGATGAGGATGCATGAGCAACACATGATAATGATGATAATGTACAGATGAAGAGGATTGGTATACTAAATGCCCACACTGATTCCCCCCCACGTGAAAGCGGCCAGCCTGGCCGCGGCAAGTCAAGGGGACAAAGAACGTCGTATGAAGGGCTTCATACGGGAGACATGGACGACCTCAGTAGTTCGATAACGGCGATCTGCGGGGGCTACAAGTGGCGTCACGCGATAATTCACTGGTGAAGTTTCTTCAAGAACTGTGTACGGCCCGATAAATCGTGGCTGTAATTTCTCGCACAAACCAGGTGTGCGAATAGGCGTCAAAAGGAGCACTTCGTCTCCAGGTTGAAAGGATACAGCACGATGCGATTCATCATAAACCAGCTTTCTGTCTTGCTGTCGGGCTTCAGTGTTCATACGAGCACGTTGGCGGCTCTCTGCGAGCCGTAAAACGTATTCCTCTGAAGAGGACGGAGATGAATCCACTAGGCAGGTAAAGAAAGAGACGTCCAGGAAAGAAGTAGGGGAGCGTCCATAAACTAGGGAAAATGGTGAGTAGCCAGTTGTCCGCTGAATAGCCGTATTGTAGGCGAAAGTGACGAATGGTAGAACTATATCCCAGTTCTTGTGGTCTGGTTGAATGTAGGCGGCGATCATGTCAGCAAGAGTGCGGTGGAATCGCTCAGTGAGGCCGTTAATTTGGCGATGATAGCTAGAGGCAGTCTTGTGAGTTGTGCCAGAGGCGCGAAGAAGTTCGTTCACTAGTTGTGAAAAAAAGGCCCTTCCACGGTCGCTGAGCAATACACGTGGAGCACCATGACGCAGTATAATGGCTCGGAAGATGAAGTCGGCAATTTCAGAAGCTGAACCGGTAGTGACGGATGCCGTCTCGGCGTAGCGCGTCTAATGGTCAACGGCTGTTACTATCCATCGCTTTCCAGCAGCACTGACTGGAAGGGAACCATAAAGATCGATGCCTACAACTTCGAATGGTGTGGCTGGGCACGGAAGAGGCTGTAGTGTACCGGCTGGAGCAGATGTGGGTAGTTTTCTACATTGGCAGGTAGTGCAGCACCCAACGTACCGAGCTACACTAGTGGTAATACCTGGCCAATAAAACCGACTTCGAAGGTGATCGTAGGTTTTGTGGTAACCAAGGTGACCAGCCGTCGGATGGTCATGAAGTGCTCTGAGGACTTCGGACCGAAGCGATCGGGGTAGAACGGGAACCCAGCGCTGACCGTCAGGATGGTAAATTTTGCGGTACAGCACCGAGTTGTCCAGCTTAAACTGCGAAAGTTGGTGACGGAGCCTCGCATTAGGTGGACGGGAACTGCCAGTGAGGTAGCCAATAATACGTCGACAGTATGGGTCAGTTAGCTGACGAGAAGAAAAATCGTACGGGTCGTCCGAAGGCAGCTGGTCCGTAGAGGCGAGAGAGGAAACCGCCGTAGACGTGGACTCCGAGGGTGTGTTGTGCAAAGTGATTGCGGAAACGCTGAGGGGAGCCGCTGGTAGTGGGCAGCGAGAAAGAGCATCGGCGTCGCTATGCTTTCTGCCACACTTGTATACGATGGCAAAATCATACTCTTGTAGGCGTAGAATCCAGCGGCCGAAGCGTCCCGACAAGTTCTTGAGTGTCGAAAGCCAACATAAAGCGTGGTGGTCGGTCACAATGGTGAAATGGCAGCCGTGAAAATAGGGACGAAATTTCTGCATTGACCAACCGATGGTGAGGCACTCCTTCTCGGTGATCGTGTAGTTCCTCTCGGCTGCGGAGAGGACGCGGCTGGCGTACGCAACGACTCGCTCTCGCGAAGAGTTGTCGGGCTGGAGGAGGACGGCTCCTAAACCGTGGCCGCTAGCGTCTGTATGGAGGAAGGTCGGTGCACCATCGTGAAAATGAGAAAGTACAGGATCGGTCGTGAGGGCACTCTTCAACCTGTCGAAAGTCGATTCACATTCCTGAGACCACTGAAAGGGCGCACCAGACGCAAGTAGCTTATGGAGTGGTGCGGCTATGGAGCCAAAATTTTGTATGAATCGCCGAAAGTAAGAGGCGAGACCAAGGAAACTTCGCAAATCTTTCGGCTTGTCAGGGCGAGGGAAGCGAAGCACCGCAGCAGTTTTCTCAGGGTCTGGACGAATTCCGTCCTTGCTCACAACATGACCGAGGACCTTGATAGATCTGCTGGCGAAATGGCACTTCTTGGTGTTAATTTGAAGACCAGCGCCCGCAAGGCAAGTCAGGACCTCGTCCAAGCGTTGCAGATGTTGAGGAAACGTCGATGAAAGGACAACAATGTCATCGAGGTAACATAGGCAAGTCTTCCATTTCAGGCCACGCAGCACGGTGTCAATCAAGCGCTCAAAAGTTGCGGGCGCATTGCATAGACCAAACGGCATAACATTGAATTCGTATAGGCCGTCGGGGGTTGCAAACGCAGTTTTTTCTTTGTCATCTTCGTGCATGGGGATTTGCCAATAGCCGGAACGCAAGTCGAAGCTTGAAAAGAATTCAGCACCTTGTAAGGAGTCGAGGGCCTCGTCGATACGTGGCATGGGGTATACGTCCTTCCTAGTGATCTTATTGAGTGCTCGGTAATAGACGCAAAATTGTACGGAACCGTCTTTTTTACGCACCAGAACCACTGGAGACGACCAAGGACTGGTTGAGGGTCGGATTATCTTCCGTTGCAGCATATCGTCTACGTTTTCCTCAATGATTTTTCGTTCGGCTAGGGAGACGCGGTACGGACGACGATGCACAATGGATGTTCCATCGGTCTGAATACGATGTGCTGTAGCAGTTGTCTGACTCAGGCTGGATGAATGAACGTCAAAAGAGTTTGCATGCTTTTGCAACAAATCAAGCAGCTGCTGCTTCTGCGAGTCTGTCAAGTCCTTGTTGATGGCTGCTGTAAAGGCCGAGGAAGCAGCATGATCTCCAGGATGGCCTTTAGGAGAGGCAGGGGTAAGAGGCACGACGTACGCAGGCTCCAGATCGGCAACGCAGGCGACAGTAGTGCCCCGCGGCAGTAAAGTTTTATCTGGTGTGGTGTTCGTAGCAGCGAGGACAGCTGATCCATTGTTGAAGCGAGCCACACCTGATGCGAGAGCTATGCCTTTATTAAGGCAACGGGGCGATGGAGTGACCAAAATGTCATCAGAGTCCACGTTGTTGGACAAAACTGTGACTAATTGATGTTCATTTGGGGGTAACTCGATGTCTACAGCAGCGATGAGTCGAAGTGGCCTGTAGGTTTCGTCACTAAGCAAGTAGCCTGTGTCAGTAAGATGGACGACGCATTGTGCACAACAAATAGCCGCGGAAGCAGATGAAAGAAAGTCCCAGCCTAAAATGAGTTTGTGGGAGCACGGGGATGGCACAACGAATTGTATATGATGAAGAATGTCGTCGATTAGCACACGGGCAGTACAGAGAGCGGAAGGGTGAATCATTGTTCCCTGGGCTGTAACCAGTGTTGGTCCATCATAAGGCGTCGTGACTTTTCGAAGAAGGATACACAAATCAGCACGAATAATAGAAAACCCAGCCCCAGTGTCCACCAAAGCATTAACGTCCACTCCCTCAACTGAGACTGCAATCATATTGTAAGGGCGCGCTGGAGGAATTGGAGTACTGTGTTAGAATGCAGTTTGTCCTCCAAAAACTGCATCGCTTAGTTTTTCGGACGCCGATCAGAAGCGAGGGAAGCAGGCTGAAGAGGAGGAGAGGAGCGACGGTAGGGCGATGTTGAACGGCGTCTGGTTGATCGATGACTACTGCGCAGTTCACCGGATGCTGGCGGAGATGGAGACCGACGTGGCGGTGACGAATAACGACGGCCCTGGTACAAGTCTCCTGCCGTATAGTCTCGTTCGCGTATGTTGTACCCTCGGTGCTCATCTTGCTGGCGCTTGCGGCAAAAGCGTGAAATGTGACCACGATAGCCGCATTATTAGCACGTAGGGCGAGTCGATCGATAAGGAGGGTAGTAGCTTGTGTTAGATGCACCGGGAGAGAGAGAGCAGTGAGAGGGACAGATGATGGCTCATGCGGTGGTGATGGAAAGCTCGCGGGAAAGCTTCTGGGAGGTGCGGCAGCAACCGACGCGTACGTTCGTGGCGGCGACGTCGAGCTGACGGTGCCTGATGGTGCGGCGACGGCATGCGAGAACGATGGGAGAGTACGAGCGACAGTGGGCTGCAGGTGGGCCATGTGGGTCATGGACGCGAGCTCCTCCCTGATGACGTCCCGCAATGACGTTGAAGAAGACTGAATGGGACACACTGAAGGTAGTGTGAATCCCATTGATTGTAATTCTTCGCGTATAATCACCCTTATTGTGTCTCGTAGGTTTGGATCCGCCGTAATACGGGCCGCGTCACTGTCCGGTTGTTGGCGCATAGACTCGAGTTCTTCGAGGCGCTGACAGGTTGTCGCAACGTCAGCAACGGTAGCCGGATTTTGGATTGCAAGGGCATTGAATGCGACGGGTGCAATCCCCTTAAGAAGCTGGCGTACCTTGTCTGACTCTGTATTGGGGTTTCAACCCGGCGGCAAAGTGAAAGGACATCATCGATGTAGGATGTATACGACTCCCCGATGGGCTGTTTCCGAGCCGCGAGAGCTTTCTTTGCGAGAGCCGAACGAACAGTCGGTGTGCCAAAGACATGGCGAAGCTGATCTTTGAAGGCTGACCAGTCGGGGATGTCGATGAAGTGGTTGAGGAACCACGTCTTCGCGACACCCGTGAGGTAGAATGACACGTAAGCGAGTTTGTAGGTGTTATCCCACCGGTTAGCAGCTCCGACACGTTCGAAATCGTCCAGCCATTCCTCCACATCTTCCCCGCGCATACCAGCGAAGGGATGGGGCTCACGCTGGAGGCTGTTAATGACGTGAAAAGGCGCGGCACGCGGTGGCGGAGTGGGAACGGTTGCAGCACCGACCTCTTCTAGGTGCGACATATTTCCGGACGCCTGGCCCAAGCGGCGACCTGAACGTAGCTCCAGGGGGTAGAGTGGTCGAGAGGATGACGAGGGATCTAACAGCACGCTCCACCACGTATGAAGTCTTGGTTTGGAAGACCTTTATTAGGCCTGAGGAACCGGCAGCCGACAGCTGCCGGTTCCTCAGAAGAACGAACCAAGATGATGATGCTACGTGACAACGATGAGGATGCATGAGCAACACATGATAATGATGATAATGTACGAATGAAGAGGATTGGTATACTAAATGCCCACAGTATTTACAATAAACAATCAACCACTTCTGGTAATACAATGTTCACTCTCGTGTCCCACTAACTACCGTGAAATCATTCTTTTTTTCTTTTTTTTTGGAATGATAACTACGACAAGAATAACCATGTCACGCATCGAAGCTAACTACTTGAACAGCGAATATTTGAAAAATAATCCTAACAGTCAACGCCGGCAGCTGAAAATCGCATCGAACTAGAACAGGTTGTGTCCTGTTCTCATCACGTTTTAACTCTTTGTGAGGCTGCACTTTCAAAAGGATACTTTTGGCTTGAAATTTGCAGAACATTTATGATCACACAATAAATTGCTTGACACACTTTTTGAAGAGTTCGCAGAAAAAGCTCACAGAAAAAGATGGTTACATATATGTACCGCTGTCTTTAACGTGACATGAAAGGTGGCATATATGTGTACCGCTGTTTTACGGCAGTACTAATAAACGTTTTGAACAGGAATTTTTCTTACAACTATATGAAGATGGTTATCTTTCGAATATTCTTAAGCATTCAATGCACTGCAGAACTCAATATTTAACGAATACTAGCGCGACTAAAATGAGGACGAGAAAGGAAAGATAGACTACAGCGCTGACTCGTAACTAAATTTTGATTCCGAGAAGAAGCGGATTAAATAGCATCCGAAAGTACTAACAAAACAAGGAGCCAACGCGCATGCACAAGGTAACAAAAGAAACAACGAAAGTCTATGCGGCTGGTGAAAAAAGGACGTGACGCAATATATTTGTGGGGTATGACAATTATGCAGATGATTGTGCCAACGAAGGCTGACTCATACAATTGTCAACTTTCAGTGACACGTAGAACGCCTCCTGGATCTCATGTGAGCTCATGGTCTCTGTGACTATGCAAAAGTTCCGTTTTATCAAAAGCAGGTGTACAAGCAATTCTTTGACAACGAATGACCAAATGAGAACTTGTGCTGTTTTTTTTTACATTTCGGGCATGCTGCTGTATTCTGATGTTATTGTGCCTACTAGTTTGCCCAATGCAAAGCTTGTTGATGCAAGAATATGGAGTTTTGTATACTGCATTGGTTCGACAATCCACGAACTTATTTCTGTGTTTTACCACGCAGTTCCGCCGTTTGTCATGTTTTACCCCGTTTAACTTCCTGCACAGCTAGACATACCTGTAAACTAGTGGTTTGAAAAAGCAGTAGGTGCATAAACATCCGAATCCAGAGGCATGCGCGCAGTGTAAAAACAGCACAGGTTCCTATTTGGCCATTCAGTGTCGAAGAATTGCTTCTAAACCTGGTTTTGAGAGAACGAAAATCTTGCGTTGCCATGGAGACCAGCGCTCACGTAAGATGATGGAGATGTTCTACATGTCACTGGAAGGTGACAGTAGTCTCTGTCAGCTTTCGTTAGCACAGTCATATGCAGAAGTGTCATACCTCACGGATGGCTTGCGTCACGTTCTTGTCTCATCAACTACACAGACTTTTGTTGTTTGTTTTGCATGTGTGATGGTTCCTTGCTATTTAGTAATTACATGCTATTTATTCCGCTTCATTTCGGAATAAAATTCAGTTGTGAGACAGCGCTGCAGTCAGTCTTCTCTTTATCGTCGTAGTTTTTGTGGCACTAGTATTCGCTCAAGATGGGAGCACACCGACTCACCCGATTGACCATTCTGATGGCCCGTGGAACTTGATACTCACTGCAATGATAGCAACTGTGCATTTATGTCAAGCCCCCGCGAAGGTGACCTGCGACGCGTCTACGGATCTGCCTACGCGATTTGGTGAGTACAATAATGAACTGCTCCTAAACTGCACAGTGATTGACGCCGCACGTGCAAATAAACCATCCGCTACAATAAACATTGAAATACTGCCTGTGTACAACTGAACGCCAGCGAGCACGCGCACCACGTCACGTCGCCAGCGAGCGCCAGCGAGCACGCGACGTGACGCGGTGCGCGTCACGTCGCATGAAATGAACGCCAGCGAGCACGCGCACCGCGTCACGTCGAAATGTATTGGCGCCTTGACTCTAGCATGTTGTCATGTTCTCACATGACACGCATCTCATGATTATTATGTTGGCACCAGTCGCATACCTTCGACATTCATTGGCGTCACGTAATACCAACTTTGGCATACGTGAAGCAAGCGAAACGGCCGTGACCGCATCATCAGTGCGGCATGTATTCATGTTGTAACATGACACGCATGTCGTGATTATCATGTTTAGATGTGTCATTTAGCTATGTCGTTCGTTAGCGTCACGTAATACCAAGTTTTGTACATGAGAAGCTAGCGAAACGGCCGCGAGCGCATCATGAGCGTAGCATGTAGTCATGTTGTTACATGACACGCGTCCCATGTTTATCATGTTTGCACCAGTATCATACTGTCGTCATCCATTCACGTACTGTAATACCAAAATTGGTATATGTCCCACTAGCAAAATGGCCGCGAGCGCATTATGAGCGTGGCATGAAGTCATGTTGGTACATGACACGCATGTCATAATTTTCATGTTAGGGTCTGTCGCTTGTGTTCGCCATGCAATCAGGCCATACCATACCGGTTTTGCAACATGCCATGTGAAGGAAACTACCGCAAGAGCTGCAGCACCTTGAAATCTAAATCATGACATTCATCACATACATATCTTGATTTTCATGTTATGACTCGACAAATATGTTCTTCATACAGTCATGTTATGCCATACCAAGTTTGGTATCAATACCATTATCGAAACGGCCAGGAGAACTAAAAGTCATAGGCGGCTAGATAGATAGATAGATAGATAGATAGATAGATAGATAGATAGATAGATAGATAGATAGATAGATAGATAGATAGATAGATAGATAGATAGATAGATAGATAGATAGATAGATAGATAGATAGATAGATAGATAGATAGATAGATAGACAGATAGATACGCTAAGATACGCTAAGATACGCTAAGATAGATACGCTAAGATACGCTAAGATAGATACGAAGTTCGCTAAGAAATCCTTCGCATTTAAAAACATGTCTAGGTGACGCCAATGCGGATGCGTTCTTCGTGATGAGCGACACATGAAACTAGATATGTAGCTATGTCTAAGCATACATATCTGAAGGAGAGTCAGCAGACCCACCCACCATTAGAAGCTAAAGCATCGTGCTGTTAACATCCGGTACGCGAGCTCAATTTTCGGTTTCAGTGGCCACATTTAGATGAAGCAAACTCCAAGAACACCAGTGTATTTAGATATAGGAGCATGTTAAAGATGCTCACATGGTGAAAATTAATTCAGTCCACCACCAAAGCATTTCTCATAGCCCTATCGTGGTGTTGGTGCGGGAATGCCCACATATTATATTTACTGTAGAACTTGAAGTTTAAATGTAGTGTGACGAAAACAAGACAAACAAGTTTTCGTAGGCGTGATAGCGTTCTATATACATCGAAAGAGATTTTCGTTTTTTCTTATATAAGAGTGGCAGCGTCCCTTGTGCACTCACCTAAGACGTCTGGGTAGCGAAAACCATCCTGTTACTATTCTAAGTCAATTGGATTGATCTTTCGCCGACACCTTCCGAAAGCTTTCTGCTCCTAACGAAGCTTTGCATGGCCTCCAAGATTGGAGGCGCATCACCTGGTTTTGCACTGCTTTCGTGATCGGTAGCTGTGACGCTCTGTGATGACATCTTGAGACGTTACTTCGATCACGTGGCTTCAGTGTCACGACGTTACGTATTTCGCATATATTGGCTATCTGTGACGTCATGACCACGTTATATGGTGACGTCATCGCGTGATGATGATTTTTTTGCTTCACTCTTGTTGACGCCACCGACGGGGGAAGCCCACGCGGGCCACCGGGCGATTTTAGAGATTAATGAGGCATCAATGGGTTTCGTCTCAACAATTAACTTAATTTTCTCTTACAGTCAGAATCTACATGCAGATGCAGATGCAGAAGAAGCACGCAGATGCAGATTCTGCAGAAGCATTGTACCCCATGCCACGTGTTGTATAATAGTCGGTAATCCGTCCATTTGATAAGCAGTGACTCCGCCGAGGTGGGAAGTGGCTATGATGCTCCAATGCCAAGCTGAAGGTCGGGGGTTCGAACCCTCTTGCAGCGGTCGCATTTGGGTGTAGGCGAAATGCTAGAGGCCCATGCGCTGTGCGTTGTCGGTGCATGTTAAAAAAAACACCCCATTGTCAAAATTTCAGAGCACCCCCCCCCCCATTACGGTACCTCTCGTAATCGTATCATGTTTTTGAGACGTAATATCCCAGGTAATATTATTACTCCAAAGCGGGAATACGGAAACGCACTTAAGCTTTCTCTTGATGCCGATACGTCCATGAACGGCCCATTTGAATCAGTTTTATTTTCTGGAGCATTATGGGCACTTATTTTCGACGTTGTATGTTAGCGATCTTTTTTTTTGTTGTTGTTGTTGTTCTTAAGATCTTTAATGCTACATAAGGTGTGAGGTTCCGCCAGGAAAGATGGTTGATATCTGATCGCAAAAAAATAAATGTTTTCCAATCCAACACATGTTCAATAGCTTCTAAACTGTCCCCGTGTCTTTTCCTTCCATAAAGATTGAATTTTTTCATTAAGCGTGTAAATATAATGCATTGTTCATAAGTGAATGAAATTGAAGAAGAGCTCCAGGATGTGAAGCTTCATTAAAATCCGGATATTTTTTATTGTCAATGCTTGAATGGGAAGGCTAATGAGCAAGTTATACAATATCCGTGCTTGAAAAATATCGCAACTTAAAAAAATGTCCATACGTGTGCTAGCCAGTAGGTTCCAAAATAATTATTGTGGTTCGAATAAACATTCCTCATACGAATGCCTAATCTTAAACGTTTTTGTAATTTTATCATTTATATGAGTATAGCGCACCACGACAAGGACACAAAAAGAGAGAGAGAGACACACACACAGCGCTAACTTGCAACTGATGTTTTATTTGCGATCACACATGCTATTATATAATAACGGTAGACCAATCAAACCTGCAAAAGATCATGTTAAGATACAGCAGAGCTCATGCGCGCATAGTCACCGATTGCGACAAATTCCACCCGCCAACGTCAAAGTGAAGTTTCTAGATACTTTTTTTCTTTAGCTGACAAAGCTGTGGAAGCCACACTCACACAAGTCAAGTCAAGTCAAGATCCTTGACGACACTTACACAATTTAGGCGTGTTCTCGTTTTCTTCATTCTGCATGTACACAGCAAAAACAAGAAAAGAAGAAGAAGAACCTGCCAAGCCTGCCGTCCAAAAACAAGTGGTCTGTCTCAGGTACGTTTTGTTGGTACTTGTATTTAGTATGGTGGGATAGTTTTTGATTTTACAATTGATTACTCGATGCTGATTTTCTTAGAAGCAACCTAAAAGAAAGAAGCTATTATTTGAGCTGCAGGAAGAAACACGCAAGTCATCTAACTTTCGAAGAAATGAAGATTGTCTGACATTGCGCTCTGTTGTCATGTTATGAGCGGAAAATTGAAAAATATACAAGAAGCGTTACAACGAAGTCGTGTCAGTGTCTCACCCGCCTTGCCCCCTAAATGTATTGACTTTACTTCCATGAAATATTTGGGCGAGAGTGTTCGATACCTCATCGAAGGTGAAAAGTAGCCGTCAACGTCGGCAGCGCCAACAAAAGGGATTTCTTAAAAATGATCGCGTGATGACGTTAATCTATGGTGCCATCATGACTTCACATGTTACAAGCATATATCAAATAATCACGACATCATCTTGACGTCATACGTGGAAAGCTTTCGTGTGGAATCTATACAGCAGACTGAGGAGAAAAGGATGGTGTTCTCCTCGTATTCGTCTTAGTAGGAAACCCTGAGAATGTTGTGCAACTACGATGGATAATTCCGTAAACACATGGTGTGTCCCCTAACCGACGTTTCAAGAAGTGGACTTGTCTGCTTCAAAAAGCAGGCAAGCCTTGTAGACTTGATAAAGACAAGTCCAAGTTCCCCTTTCTGCTGTTCTTTTACAATGTAAAAGTGTCATATAACATAATATGTTATATTTTATATTATGTTATGGTATATTATTTGATAATAGTGTAAGAAGCACGGCCGACTCTGCGCAACATGATCTCACGGATCGTCCGTATTGCAGTTTGTCGTCCGCCACCGGACACCGAAAATGTCCCGCACCCTGCAGTGTTGTACAGCTTGGGTCACGCTCCTGCTCTCCTTGACACGAGCAGCACAGCCACCGAACATCGTGATGATCCTCGCCGATGACCTGGTAACTAACTCGAACACGGCTGCACTGATCGTCGCTCTGGATATCACGAATAGACAAATACAAAGACGAGCAAACATACAACAAGCCTCTTTGTACTAGGATCTTTGCGCTACACCGTGAACTTCAGCGAACACCAACTATAGCACAACACGTCCGCCTGCAGAATATAGTTGCCGTGCTCGATGTTCGCTGTTATCCCATGTATTTCCGTACATATATACGTTCATATTATGCACATAATCTACCATACGACATATATTATCTCATGTAATCAACATTTTATATATGGTCTTCCATATATGCTCACAAATGTAGATTTGCTAGCCTGCTGGCCGGTTTGATAACAATCTTGGTTGTTATATACTGCAGGCACATTCAATAGAACGGTGTCTGGAAAAATGCTAGTGTGAGAACTTTCATTTCTTCTTACATATTACGAACCATGATATTTTTGCGAGTTGGCATAGCTTCGTCATAAAACAAAACGTATCTCGTAGATAGACCATGAAGAAATAACAAGTACTACTTACATTCTTCTTTGCAAACCATTAGTTTCACAGTGTTTCTAAGAGGCAAGCTTTTATTTGACTACCACTTTACAATTGAGGTTGTTCACCTTGCTCTCTATAAAGGACGCAATATTGAAGCCCGTCTTCACAAAATTTCATCAAGCTACACTGTTCACAAGAATAAGTTCAAGCCACGTTCTTGTAGGGGATTGTTAATTAATATAAAGGAATGCTGTCCGGCAATGGCAAACATCACTTTACAACAAAGCACTTCGAGATTTTGGATACGAATATTTTTGTCGGCACATAGTAATGTTAATAAGGATGTTGCAGTGAGCGTATACATGCCAAATTATACTGATCATTGATTCGTGTTTGCTTTCACTTAAAATGTATGATCAGGGCACACTACAATTTGCTTCTTAAGAGACAATCAGCCCACGACAATCTTCAATATTGTGGTAGGTCATTAAACACAGGGGGGTGGCTGCATTTTCGTGGAGGCGAAAATGATGTAGGCTGGTGTGCTCAGATTTGGGCGCACGTTAAAGAACCCCAGGTGGTCTAAATTTACGGAGACCTCCGCTACGGAGTCTCTCATAGTCATATGATGGTTTTAGGACGTTAAGCCCCACATATCAATTAAAACACGGGGGGCTCTGTTACGGAAGTAATAATGTGTCGTGCTCAGACAAACAGTCGAGGACAGAGCCCCCAGGAACGCCGTATTTTGGCTCTCTCGTGCTGCGGCTTTCGAACGGATCAGTTAGTTATCTTCCTTGTCATCATTAGCGCACCCGAAATCCCGCGAATACAAATGACCCACTGAGAATGTTGCATCGATTGAAAATAGCGAGGCACGTCCATCAGTAAATGTGTTACAGTGAAAATGTAGTCCCCATTGCTTCTTGCACATTGAAAGCGGCCTACTTATTTCCGAAGTAATCTATGCTTTGACGCATGCACCAAAATTCTGTGATAGCCAAAGTATCAGGTGAGACAGCGGATCACTGTTATGAAGCTTCTAAAGCTTTTATGTGGAGTAGGACGCCATTGGCTACTTCACAGATATTTACACATGAATGGGAGCTGCCTGTCTTCGAGCCTTAAAAAAGTGTGTGCTTGCTCATTCACGTACATGATGCTGCTGTATGGTGTTAACGTAGACCAACAGCTTACATTAGTATTTTTTTGCTTGAAGTGTTCGGCAGTTGCCCTATCCTAATAAAGAATAGCACTTGCACATGAACTTCACCAATGCTGGCCTATAGTATTTGTGCCCCTAACAAAAGCACTATACTTATGCTAAGCCATTCAGCTGAAAGGTCATACAATACAAGCTTTTATTCAGTGAGTGAACAAAACTCAGAACAATAGACTCGTCTCCTCTGTCGAACAAAACAAACAGGGCACAAAATTAGCGTGATTTGCTTCCCCGCTTTTCTATAAAGGAGAGTAGAGTTCCGCATTTGCGACGTGTACAATTTCGGCCATTGCGTGGGCGTGGCTGTTTATGTCACGGTTCCCTGGTGCAGGGCTGGCACGACGTGAGTTACCACGGCTCGGACCAGATCCCGACGCCCAACATCGACGTGCTCGCCATGGACGGCGTGGTGCTGGCCAATAATTACGTACAGCCACTGTGCACCCCGTCTCGTGCTGCGCTGCTCACGGGCTACTACCCCATACACACCGGTGAGACTACTACACTGGATAGTCGATATAAATCTAACCAGTTTGTTTAGGCCAGGGGTCTCAAGCACGCGGCCCGCGGACCTCCCACTAGCAGTCGTGCCCGAACATGAATGACTCCATCATCATCATCATTATAACAAGAATTATTATTAGCATCAGCTTGACTACGCCCACTGCACGGCAAAGGCCTCTCCCATGATCCACCGATCGGCTCGGTCTTCTGCTTTCGGTTGTCGCGTTATACCTGCTAACTTTTTTTATCCGAAAGGCCCACCTATAGTCTCTCCGTCGTGCGTTTGCCGTCACTGGTAATTCAGTCAGTTACCTTTAAGGACCGGTGGTTATATCCTGCCTATGCACTACTCGCTACCATATAGATGACTTCATTCTATTATTAAATGTTATTATTAGATAGATAGATAGATAGATAGATAGATAGATAGATAGATAGATAGATAGATAGATAGATAGATAGATAGATAGATAGATAGATAGATAGATAGATAGATAGATAGATAGATAGATAGATAGATAGATAGATAGATAGATAGATAGATAGATAGATAGATAGATAGATAGATAGATAGATAGATAGATAGATAGATAGATACGCTGAAACTCGCCGAAGTTCGCTAAGAAATGCTTCGCATTTAATAGAAAGCTTCATGTTTCAGACGTGTTAGTGAACGTCCAATCAGCAGCCCGTCTAAAATTCACTTGGATCATTTTGAGGCAAAGCAGTGCGCGAATCCTTCTTGCAAGGAAACAGCCTCGTGGGCGTAATAAGTGGAGAGCACGCGTTAGGAGAAAAATAGTTAATGGTAGATGGCACGAAAGAAGTTCGGGCGTTACGTTGCATGTTATCAGGTGATACGCGGTCACGCGTGTCGAATGACGCACACAAGCCTCAAAGCAACTTATGAACACTAATAATGCTCTAGGTTTTACGTCCTGAAACCATGATATGATTGCCCCACCGCTGTGGTCTAGCCGCTAAGGTACTCGGCTGCTGACGCGCAGGTCGCAGGATCGAATTCCGGCTGCGGCAGCTGAATTTTCGATGGAGGCGTAAATGTTGTAAGTCCGTGTGCTCAGAATTGGGTGCACGTTAAAGAACCCAGGGGGTCGAAACTTCCGGAGCCCTCCACTACGACGTCTCTCATGATCATATCGTGGTTTTGGGACGTTAAACCCCACATATCTTATCAATCAAATCAACCACGACATGATAACAAGAGACGCCGAAGAGCAGGGCTCCAGAAATTTCGACCACCAGGAGTTCTAAGATGTTCAATGACATCGCACAGTACATGGGCCTGTAGCGTTTCGCCTCCATTCGAAATGCGTCCACCGCGGCCGGCATCCATCCTGCTATCTTCGACTGAACAGCCTTGCCCCACACTGACCGCTCCACCTCGGAGGACGGAACGGCCATTTCACGTGGCGACAGAAGTGGGCCTATACGAGAGGCAGGTCAGTACTGAATAGTGTCACAGCCTTTGGGAGACCGAGCAAACAGATACACCACACTCAATAGGCACCCGACCGTAGACCAGAGGGCGCGACGAAGCTTATTGGGCTAAGGTCCCCAGATGAAAAAAGTTGCTTCATCTAGGGACCTTATATTGGGCCGCCTCAGCGTCTTTGGTACCAACCGCCAGGGATACCAACAAAATGAAACTCTCGCTGTACACGTTGAGACGCTGAAGTGTCAATGCCCTTTTTGGCGCGTTTTCAAATAACGCTTCCTGGGCGCTTACATAATCAGCCGTGACTCACCTGCTCACTACTAAAAAAGAAAATAGTATGCTCTGGTAAGTCCGGTCTTGCAGCCTCTACTCGCTAGGCTACGCATTGGAAGACTCGGTTTTGCAGCGCCTACTCACTAGGCTGTATATTCTGGCACTATCATCAGATCTCGTTAACTGCAATGCCGGATGCCTGTAGGCCTGAGAAAGGCATGCGCAATGTGTTTATTTGATAAATAATTACACTATTTACTACGTTGTTGAGATGTTGTCATTCAGATACAGTGCATAGTTCTACTGTGTAAATGCACAGCAAACGCAATCGTCAACCAGCACAACAGTGCAAGGTATTCAGTTTGGGATACAATTGCATCAATTTATTGGTACAGTTCGTAGATGCATACAGCCTAGAAAAAATGCGAACAGAAGGGTAGACATAAAAGACGAGAAAAATCCTCGGCAAATAGATTTTTTTGTGTGTGTTGGCTGAACCGAAGAACTGTCGTGACTTGCTCCAGCTGGCGAGAATCGGCGGACCGGACGACACTTTTTTAGAAACCATGCATGGAGGTTCACATCTAATGCTGTGCTATAGTATGGAATTGGCGATGTGCCCCACATTTAGATTGTCCTACCTTGAAAATAATTAACGCAGTGGACAGATCGAACGCTATTTATCGATATCGATTTGTGTGAGCACCAGATATTGTCACATGATGGAGGCTGTGAAAAGGCAAGTGGTTATATTGCTAAAGGTTGCATTGTTTATTGGGTGGACTTGTATACCCGGCCAGAGGAACCCCCAGTGTATACATATTAGCATGTAACACTAAAACGTTGGCCGGTCGTCAATAATCTGATCGTCGGTGAAGCACGTCGTCTTTACATCATCGGTGATCGAACATTGCAACGTCATCACTGGTATTCGAGTAAACTTCAGGTTAAAAAAAAAATCTCTGCTACCCGCGTTGTGCGTCTTATCGTATGAGCGTAGTCAGAAACAATCGTGCAGTTTCCCAAATGTTAAATCGAAGTCCTAGTGGTGGTGACACGTGTAACAGTTCGTGTGAGTGAAGCCCGGTCACGTTATTGAATAAACGAATCCGCATAACAATATTTTACGGAAATGTGGTTTAGAGGCTCTGTTGTAAGAGCGAGCGGCGACAGCGACACGCGCGCCCAAGTGTTGACCGATTCAGGGGAGCAGTGCTAGCAAGAAATAAAAAAAATTGATCGATTCATTGTAATAAAGGCACTGATCCACGTGTTCTACTGCACGTGATCCACAGTCCTGCTGCAATCAGGGATTGCCGTGAAAACTGATCAGAAGTTTCTGCTACGGGTGCCAACGTTCTACGGTTCTACTTCGCTATTAAATCAGCCACATTTGTAAGGCCACTTCTTCTTAATTCAGTGATCTTTTTTTCTCTGTCTTTCTTTTTTGAATTCGGAGTCCAGCTTCAAGCAGATGTACGAGATATTCGCCCTCTCTCGGGTGTGTTACTTCCAAATAGAATGCTACGTCTCCGCGCTAAACACGGCTTGTGCACTGAAAACAGGGTTGTTGTTGTGAGCGCAAGAGCGCAATGGCGTCTCGGTAAAACGGCTCAAAATAGGACCAGTACCACGGCTAAAGAAAGGAAGACTTATCGATGGCTCTTTCGCCTGATTGGACGCTGTTTACCCGTTGTACCGATCGATCCTTCTACATCTCTGTAATGAGCTCCGCGGAAACTTTGTTGCACTATCTCTGCAAACGTTCGCGTTTATAAAGCAGGTCTCTGTCGAACTGCTGAATCGTCACAATTCTAACTCGGAGCAAACGCCAACCTACAAAAGACTAAAGTTCGGCACTGTAGACGTCGAGTGCAGCACGTCAGAACCATCTGCCCAGATGTAGGTACACATTAAATAACCCTATAGGTGGTCGAAATTTTCAGACGCCTCCACCTCACCATTTCTCATAATCATTTCATGGTTTTGGAACGGTATACCACAACAATTATAATCAGTGGTTTAAAAACTAATATGAACGTCTATCATGTATTAAGGGGAAATGTCATTCGAAAAAAAAAGCTTGCGTTATTCTCTAGCCTAGGACAATGAAAGTTGTGCTGCATATATAGGCTTTTATGCTGATTTCAAATATATAATTAGTTAGTAAGTTGTATTGTTTTAGTTTTGTGCCAAGACAATATGTGACGTATAGTTGATTTTGACAAACTTTTTATCCCACTAAAATTTTATGGACCTGAATGAATAATGGATAATATTGCTCTATTCTAACCGAAAAAATGCAAATAACTATCAAGAAAGTGCATATAAAACACTTTAATTGGCGAGAAAAATTGTAATATGACAATTCTTAGAATCTCCAGCCCATAAAAATTGTTCATTTTAGGTTCGCAAAAATTATACAGCTTATATCAAGTTTTAAAGGCAAGTTTTAAACTTGCATTCTTTACATGTTGAGAAGTATGTATGAAAGTTTTCATCACATCGGTCCATCAGAATGACCAAAAACATAATGTCCAAACTCAATAAGTTGCCCAAAAATGGATTTTGGGAAAAAGGCATTTGAAAGGTACAACTGAAAGCTGATCTATGCTGAAAAGATAATATTTGTTAGCCTAATATGATATTTTTCTGTCACGATGGCTTGACAATCGTGGTTATTTTGAGCACGTGGCTTAGGGAACTCCTCAAGCGAAACGCAATGGCAAGAACGCAGGGGACAATTTCCAGTAGACACTATGATGACAATGACGTCCCTACAGTTTTCAGAAGCCCGCTTGTGTTTTTTATAACCTAGTTCGAGTTTAACTGCAGTCATTCGTTTTTGTAATAATAGCAGAAAAGCTATACTTATCAAAGCGAAAATAACTAAAAATACGCAATATTGGGAAAAAAATTGTTTTTCGACTAGCATCCGCCTTAAAGAGAACACGAACCATGTTGCGGTAAATTGCATTGTCATTCTCGAAATAATATTTGCTGCACTGACACAGCAGAAAGAAATGACTGAGTAAAATATGATGAAACATATTAGATTTTTTGTCAGGTTATAAGCAGGAAACATCGTTGAGTAATGTATTACTGTTGACAGTAATAATTCATCAATAAAGATGTAAAAAATCATTGCATAAAAACTATTAAAAGTGCAATTCATTACAATTGAGTGTAAATTAGGAAACACGGCTATTCTTATTAGCTCCAAGTGTCATAGAAATGACTGCAATATAAAACGAAAATGACAAGATGTGTGAGTATTCATTTATGGTCATTCGAATACCTGGCCTTATCGCTTGAGAAAGTTAAGTGTTTATCATGATGTGTACACGTGTCGAAGTTTAGAGTGTGCTGAAATGCTGTTCTGCATCGTTTACAGCACACGCTGACATCATCATCATCATCATCATCATCATCATCATCATCATCATCATCATCATCATCATCATCCTGACCACGTCCATTGCAGCGCAAAGGCCTCCCTCACGTTCTGCCAATAAACCCGGTCCTGTGATTTCTGCTGCCGCGTTATACCTGCAAACCTCTTAATTTCATCTGCCCACCTGAATTTCTGTCTACCCTTCATGCGTTCGCCTGCTCTTGGAGTCCACCCGGTTGCCGTTAATGAACAGCGGTTATCCTGCCTACGCACTACGTACCGGCCCATGTCCATTTCTTCGTGATTCTAACTACGATATCCCCATCCTCGGTCTATCCCCTGACCAACTCTGCCCTTTTCCTGTCCCTTAAGGTTATACTTATACTTTTCCTTTCCATCGCTCGCTGCGTCATCCTGAATTTCAATTGAACCCTTGTAAGCTTCCAGATTTCTGCATCGTTGGTGAGTACCGGTAAAATGCAGCTGTTGTATATCATCATCTTGAGGAATAGTTCTAGACTACCACACAATACTTGTATAGTTGAAAGTGTTGTCGTGTTCTCGGCCCGGTACGTGCAGTCGTGCTGCACCATTTTATGAATCCCAGTCACCTAGCCCATCAACGTGCTTCAGCTAATCAAATAGAGTAGACGATGACTTAATTCAAAAGGACCACGATATAAAGCGTACATTTATCGCTAAAGAATTAGAAGCATTTGGGAACGGTGGTGCTTTAATCAGGCAACCATTATTTTAGGACAGAACACACTCTGTACGAAATAGCTTATTGGGAATGGTGAACTTTTATATTCTCTCAAGCTTCCTGAAAGCTTTTTATTTATCTCCCTCAGTTTTTCTTGTAGTGTTCGAGCACTCGGAAGTGTTCGTCAATTTTTTTTCCTGCGCACTTCGTAACGCTGTTGTGTATAACTATAGCTGTGCCATCAGCTTCAATTTCAAGTGAGGCGCATATGACCAGGCAGAGAAACAAGGTCACCAGAACCATAACACACACATGGTGTACAGGGGACCTTTATCATCACCTTTGTATTAGGCTTAATAGCCTTTTCAGCTTGGCAGTCAGGCTTTTTGTGAACGTGTGCCGAGTAGGTGGGCCAGTCTCGGAGAATTAACTATAAGCGCGGGCTCTGTAGGCAACTCAGTACATTTAGTTTCTTTTTACTTGGCATCTTCTGCGTGCGACAACGCCTGAAGGTGCCCCGGTTCTCGCAGAAGTTGGGGCATATATGTTTGCGTTTCACCGTCATTTCTTTGTCGCCACAGGAACGCAGCACTCAAGTTTTCGTAGCGCTCAACCCGTCGGACTGGACCCCGACCTCAAACTACTGCCGGAGTACCTCAAAGATTTAGGCTACTCAACCCACATGGTTGGCAAGGTGAGAAGTGGCAGCAATAAGGGAATATATATAGGCCCTAACGCAGCATGTTTGCCCATTAACTATCGTATTCTTATTGCAGCACGAATATTGCCTTATCGTTTTCTCTCCATCCAATAACTGAAAAAAAAAAACTAATATATGCAAGTACTCCTGAAACAAAGAGCATTGAATGAAAAGGATAAATGCACAGTCGGAAAGCTGGTGTGCAGTCTAGCATATGAAAATAGATCAGCAAACAGTTCATATAGAATAATGGTACAATTGGTATTAGTCAAAAAGCCATTTTATTGAGGATTTACTCCTTTCTACGTCTTGAAAGCTATCTCAACTATAAGCGTTCGCCCTATACTAGTGGCAAGAAATTCACCATGTTTGTAGACATGGCGGCATGGGAACGCAAATCATGCTGACGTGAGCACATCGTTACGTCGATGGTCGAATAAAACAGTGCGAAAATCACCGCGAGCCGTCAGCGAAATGAAATGGGGAAGAAAGGTTAAGTTTGTCTCGTTGTATCACCAGAAAAAAAACTTGGAGGACACTTGAGCTTCACATTTAAGAGCGTAACTGCTCTACGTAATCAGGCCCCACGCCATCGCTTTCTCAATTGATCGCCTAACTTCAGATCTCGGCGCATGCCTCAACAACCATGCCGTAAGAATGCGAACGACTGAGCGCTAACATTGGCTGTTTCAAAGTATCCTCGAATGCCTACTGCGAGCACAGTTGTTAAGTGCCCACTACGCCATAATTATTTCTTTTATGAATCAATGAAGGGCCCATTGCGTGTCTGTAGGGCAACACATAAACCTGCGCAGCTCTTAACTTCATTCGAGCTTTTGCAGCTGATGACGATCAAATATGTCGGAAGGCTTTGCACCGACTCGTTGCTCAATTCCCATCTTTTGACCGCTGACGCAATGCTCGCTTCTGCCACGCAATATTACGTGTTAAGGGGGCTCCTTCACCATACTAAATTCATAAGGTTTTACTGAATGTAGGAACAGCGCAACCTAGAAGTAGTTACTTCGTAACTACGGAAGCTGTCCTTGTTTTTTCGCTTCCGTAGTTACGAAGTAACTACTTCTAGGTTGCGCTGTTCCTACATTCAGTTATGTCCTACCAACTTGCCCAAGTTTCTACGCTTCATAAAATATTCTTTTTTTTTTACTCGCCGAGTGTTTTGAAGTGATAGCTTAGCTGTGGGGCACAACACCTGCTTGCCACGGATATGGCCTGGGTTTGATTCTCTCTCGAATCGAAGACTTTAGGTGCGAAACTCTTTAAGGCCGAGGATCTTCCGTTGTCACGTCGTAGCCAGCCGCTAGTACACGAGCGCTCACCAGATGGCTCTGCGGCACTCGCTGCACTCCGATCTGCCGCGACGGGAAAGCTCGCTCGCCTTCGCTCGAAACGAACGCGCATTGGCGTTGCTGCCACACGCAGTCGACGTCCTGCGAAAGACGCTCTACGAGAAGCGCATGCACGGACTGGCGGCATAAATAGCACGTCACGCGTGCACTAAAGGCTCTCCCTCTGGCCTTCGCTGGCCCCGTCGTGTCTCATGTAAAGGCGTATTTCTCCGCCTAAATATCACGTGTGGTTTTTGTAAGAAGCCTCGTGAGAGTTGCGCAACACACGCGGAGGAGGTTGCCATCGCTCTGGCTCTCACCTATCCCTCTTCTAAACATATCATCACCGTCTCACGAGGGGCCTGTCGGAACTATCAGCTAGGGTGGGCTTCACCGCTTGCTCAGCGCATACTGAAACCTAGCTGCCGATACGTTAATCCAACTCCGCGAAATCTGGTTTGGGCACCCGGTCACCAAGGACTCAGGGGTAACGAACAGGCCGATCAGGCCGCCCGCGCACTCTCTTCCCGGGCTATCTCCCTGTCTTTGGAAGCCTACTCGCAATCAGACAATTCGGCCCTTTCATTCAAAGATATTACCAATTACTACAAGGAGGAGCACCGGCGCTATCCAGACCCTTGTAAGGGACTGCATCGCGCTGACGAGCGCCTCCTTTTAAAACTGTTTACCAATACTGTACTGTGCCCGGCGGTGCTAAAACATTTCAATTCATCCTTTGATGGCACGTGCCAGTTCTGTGGTGAGGTGGCTGACACCTTTCACATCGTCTGGGCGTGCCAGTCTAATCCATCTATCCCCCCCAACCCCAATCCCACGAGAGAGGACTGGGAGGCGGCCCTGCTCGGCTGTCAAGACCTGAAGGCCCAAGAGGCTCTGGTTCAACGTGCGCGGGCGGCGTTGCTTGCCAATGGAGCCCCGGAATAGGGGTTCCACCTAGTGCTGTGAGGGTAGGAGGCCAATAAGGCCCCAACCCAATCACCTCTCTGTAACCATTTAAAGGTTATTAAATGTTTTCACCACCACCACCGTGAGAGTTCTCCTCCATCGTCGGAGCCTAGGTGGCAACCAGAACCCCCCCCCCCCCCCTCGGGGTCACAATATATATATATCCTGCCCACGGAAAGTTATCTTTTCACCCACTTTTCCTCATATTTACATTACAATTGTCTAATATCTTCCTCTATACTTTCCTTGGCATTATTGTCCGTCATATCTCATTATTATTGTGTAAAAACACGGGAAAACGAGCCCGTAGGTATACACTTCTTATATATATATATATATATATATATATATATATATATATATATATATATATATATATATATATATATATATATATATCACGGTAAAAATGTATATGCTGAAAATGTATACGTAAATGTTTTAGTTAATCTCTATCCGCGTAATGTTCCACAGGCACTGACATTTAGTACATTTTATTTTGTACTTCACCCTTTCTGAACTCTCGAGTCACGAATGTATTTTGCTGGCTCTGCAATTCAAGCTCAAGCAGTCATAGGCGTGAGGTAGCAGAACTTCACAAGTATTCTTGATCGATTGATCGATTGATTGATTGAGCTCTGCTGTACGTAATCATAATGTATTGTATTGCAGTGGCACCTGGGATTCAGCAAGGATGAATACAAGCCGATAAATCGTGGATTCGACACGTTCTATGGAGTATATAATGGCGAAGTCGATTATTGGACCCACTTCAGCAGAGATGTACGTCACTTCAGCGCCGCTAAAGAAATTAGCACATACCCAGGTCTTCGTGCTTGACATATTTCAATAATGTTCGCAAATAGAACGAACATCACTACATTTCGAACAGGGCGCAGACTTAAAAAGAAATACATAGGACATTGAAGGACCCTGCAAACGCTGAAATATCTTAATTGATAGGATAACAGTTATATTTTTAAAAGTGTTGTACTATAGATACTATTTTACTTCTGGCAGTTGTTTCAAAAGTGATGCGTAAAGCTAGTTCGTACACTTTGCAGCTTAAAATACATGTTTCTCTTTGCATACTTCCAAACTTGTATACTTGTATTTTTCGGAACACCATTTTTAGCAAGAAGCTTTTTTATACTATTTGTTCTATGTGTAGGGCATGTTGCTAGCATATTCTAGTTGAAACTGATGAAGTGTAATCAATTAATTAATTTCCCTCGGTATTCAAAAAGCAGCTTTTAGCTCCACTCTTGTAATAAAAAGGTACACTTCCCAGCATCGTCTTAAGTTATACGTGCACTGTTAACGTCTAAGCACAATCGCTGAGTTTTCATGCATCAGTGAGCGCGTTCTATAACGAAGATCAGTGCTACAAGTAACTGATGTAGTGCTATATTTAGCTTCAATATACTTTAACTAAACAATTTTCAATGTTATTAGCCCTGCGTACGCTTTTATTTCATAAGAAGAGCCTTTGTATGTAGTTTATATAAATGATGAAACTGCATCATGCATGGGATTAATGCGAGTGGTGATACTGTTTTGTTACGTTGAACTCTATTCAGCCATCTCTGGATATATCTGGGCATGCACTAAAGTCGAATAAGAGGCCGCTGCTCGGAGAAATGGGACGATATCTCACCGCTCTCTTCGTGAAAGAAGCGACTGAAATCATCGGAAACCAGAGTAGCAGTAAGGTAAGCACAATCACCGGATATTAACGTTTGCGAAAAAGAAATCGGTAACATAATCAAAAAGCAAAGCATCTTTATCTTGTGAGTGATGGTTACTTTCAGAAGCGTGCACAGAGTTCCACATTAGTGGGAGCCTATTTCACCCCACTTCCCCCTCCAACCCACGACCTCTTGGTCAAATCAGCCACAAGAAAGAAAGAAAGAAAGAAAGAAAGAAAGAAAGAAAAAAAGAAAGAAAGAAAGAAAGAAAGAAAGAAAGAAAGAAAGAAAGAAAGAAAGAAAGAAAGAAAGAAAGAAAGAAAGAAAGAAAGAAAGAAAGAAAGAAATGAGCATACCATTGACAAGAGGCACAATGCTAAAGAGACAGCAAAGTTGATGGGCGAAGCCTGTTGTTGTTTCGCAAATGTTTACGATGTTTTCTTTTTTCTTCGTATCTCTGTGTTTTGAGTATGCCCTTTTGTGTTTGTTTAATTCCATTTCTTTCATTTTTTCATTCTTTTAATTTCAGCCTTCACATTCTCTCTCTCTCTCTATCATATTTCTCACTCGCGCTTTTCCTGTTTATTTTTTAAGTCTCTACTTCTATTTCACTGTTACATTCCTCCTCTCTCTGTGCGTTCTCTCGCTCTTTCCCCTATGCTATAATTTACTCTCCATCTCCATCTTTTGTTCCTCATCATCTCACCTCTGCTCACTCTCACTGTCCTCTCCCAAACCCTTGCTCTATACAAGGCTATGCTATGCTCTCCTAGAGCACCCGGATAGCGGAGCGATACTATACAAGGGTATGCCATGCTCTGCTATAGCGTGCCTGCGCAGCCCATTGCAATGCGTAGCCATAACCCAGCCATAACCCAGTGCAATGAAAAAAAAACTAATGGGAAGTGTCTTATTGACTGTGGTGCGAGGCGTAACTGCCACCCTCTTTACATCATTTTGTGGGGTGGCCGCTTGCCTTATTCCTCCCCCGCTCTCACACGCCTATGACTACCTTCGTACGATTCACTTATTCGTTTTCAATCATGCAGACATGGCATTTGCGGAAGCTTGCTGTAGAGCAAACTGATGATGATTAAAATGCAGAGCCATGCCGAATGAATCGTTACAGAATACGGCCTCGACATTTCCCACTAGCCACACGTCTGCCTTTTAACCTTGCAATAGCGTTTCCCCTTGTAAGAGCCTCGTCTTGTCCGCAGCCCTTCTTTCTGTATTTCGCCCCAACGGCCGTACACTGCGGCGGGCTGAACGATTCCCTCCAGGCGCCCAAGGAGTACGTGGCCAAGTACGCCTACCTTGGTGATTACGACAGGCAGATTTTCGCCGGTACGTTAATGCATGATGTAAGCTTTATCGAACAAGATCAGGGCAACGACTTTTTTTTCTTGACAGTGTTTTTTCCACTCTCAATAGCTCGTGCTGGCTTGTTTTTGCGCACGCCTGCTGTGCAAAGTAATTTTACTTTACTGATCGCTTTAGAATCTGAAGTGGAGAGCTTAGAATATTTTCAAGAGACGAAGTAGAACGGGTCAACATGTGTGAGTAGTGAAGCAGAAAAAAAGGAAACAGAAAACACTTCGTGTGATGATTGAAGAGTCGTGTGTTGTAAAGGTCACACAGTTTCCTATTTGCAATGTCGTTTGTACCAAGGCCGTGATTCATCGCTTAGAAATGTTGCTGAAAGCGTTATGTAATCTTCGCACGAAACAACGTGACAGTGTTAATTAAAAAATCGCATAGCGTATTGTCACGTAGCTGCATACTAGAAGGATGCAAAACTAAAACTTGTAAATATTAAACCTTATGACTAGGGTGAGCTTGGGCCCAGGAACAGAAATAACAATATCTGGGGCAGAACATCCCAAAACCACAACATGATTATAATGAACGCCGTAGTGTAGGGTTCCGGAAATTTCGACCACCTGGTGTTTTTAACGTGAAACTAAATCAGAGTATGCACGAGCCTCTAGCGTTTCTCTGCCAGAGAAATGTGACCACCGCGCCCACGGTCAAACCTGCGACCTTTATGTCGGCAACTGACCCAGGAAAAGAACTATTCAAAGCACAACTAACACTCGCTGTACAACAAAAAAAATTGCCCGCAGCTTCCCTCGGGGGAACACTGAGGAGGATGCGGACCATATAATTGGTTAACGGGGTGTTAAAGTGCGACTTACTTGGGTCGATGGCTAAATTGGTTAACGTGGTTGTGAAACGGGGTGTTAAATTGCGACTTACTTGGGTCGATGGCTAAATTCGTTAACGTGGTTGTAGGAGGGGGTGTTAAATGAGTGAACACGTACACACGTATGCGAAAGGGCGGCGCTGGTCGAAGGGACGTCGATCATTGTGTTTGTGGATTCGTTGGAATTCATTTCACCGCGACCTTGGACGTCGACGCGCCGTACAAACCAACCGACGAGCGGCAACTGAGCGAGCGAGCGCCGACCTTGAGTATATATATAGCACGACGGCGCATGCACTGTCAGCTGTTGAATGTTCTCGAAGCGCGACGCCACATGCGCGTCCACTGGAGAATCAGGAGAATTGTAGATGTCGAACGCGGTGTGTAGAGGAGGAAGGGTGCACAGATGGTGGAGGAGTGAAGCGCGCGCGGTGTGTAGAGGAGGAAGGGATGCACAGATGGTGGAAGAGTGGGCGACGGCGCGACGGCGCATGCGCGCGCGTCAGCTGTCGAATGTTCGAGAAGCGGTGCGGACGGCGCGGACGGCGCGGACGGCGCACTACAAGGCGCGAGTATAAGATGCTCCGCATCTAAAACTCACAGCGTTGCCGCAAAAGCGAAGCAATGAACGTGATAGCAACAATTTAAAAGGTCACGCGCAGAATAGAAAGCAGATTGAAACGTGCCCCGCGTTTCTCGCACTTAAATTACGCACGAAACGTACTCACAAACACGGATGCACGCGAATAAGCGTCTCATTTGTTTTTTCTCTAAGTCTGAAAAGCGCGCGCTTTTCGCGAACGGAGACTGCAATGATTGCAGTGACCTTTGTGCACCCGTTAACTACAGCAGAATCGTTCCACGTAAAACCCGAGACCAGCCAAGGTGTAGGATTCTCCCCTCCTCGCCATCGCGAGATAAGGGCGCGCGAGAGAGCGTCGCTCACCTTCTCTAAGCCGGGCAAAGTACGCATAGGAGATTAGGGCGGGCGCCGCTGCACGATGTGTCGACGTGCGCTCATTGCCGAAAATGCCGAAAACACAGAAGCGGTAAGTGACAGACATAAAGAGTTTGCCGTTTGAACGGTGAAGAACGTTCTCCAGAGTGGTTCAGTGGTTAACGCCTCGCTCTCACGACGCAGAAATCTCACGTTCGCGCTCTCGAGTGCTTTTTCTAGATTTTTCTCTTTCTTGCGTTTTCATATATATAAATACATATACATATATGGTGCATGACATCGACGCCGACGTCGGCGCCGACACTGGCGGCAAAATCCAGCCGAGAGTGCCCATATAATTGCTATCGCAATAATAACACGGATGACGCTCGTCGATAACCTGCCCGTCCGGGAAACAGTCAGCTTTTTCGCAAGCTGTATCAAACCTTCCAGCACTATCGCTGATGCTCGCGTTAGCTCTGTAGAATAAACACGGTTACTCGAGTCCTACACGAAGTACTAAAAAAACAGTCTAAAGCAATCTCGAAGTTTCCAAGCATTGTGGCAATAAGTGACGCTAAGTGGCCGATGATAAGTGGTGGTAACAGGTTTTTGAAGATGAAGTCCGAATTCAAATTAATGCAAAAGAAATAGGTGCATGTGGCTATATAAATACAGCTGCAATGTAGCCGATATACTGCTGGACACACATTATTTTTGCATGCCTCCGGTTCTTACAAATTGATACTTGATATATAATTTAGAAGTGGAAATTCGTGTAATACAGATAGACGCGCTTAGCTGTTGTGATTCTCTGGAGACTTACTCGCTCAATACATCGCCCACACTCTCCTGAATATGTATGATTTTATATCTGCTCTTTTTTGTTGAAGCTTCTTCGCCATCTTTTTTGCTCCGCAGCAAGGTCGGGAATACATTCATCTTCCCTGCTTACATGGCGGTTTCTGCAGATCACTCTCGCTGGGATAAAGCGGTAGGCACGGAAGTAGCATCAATTGTTTTTCTTTGTTCACTTCTATTCCGTGGTATTGGAATATATTACACCGAAGCTTCCCACTTCCGCCTTCTTTTTAACATCGAGAGGGCAGCGCTAACAGCCAGCACCGATAATCATATTCTTATTGAAAGAGTATTCGATGGAAATTTAATAAAGATACAGCGGAAGATACTCGTATTTTGATACCCGCATGCAAATAGACAACCTCCTTATCACAATGTGAAACGACCTTCTGGAAGCTCGTCTACACTCAGCCAATCCCCAAATATTTTTTGCTTTTTGTTCACCTTCGTACCTCTTTCGTTCTTCTCAAAGGACGCGAAGTATAAAAAGTAGAGAAGAGAGCCCTTTGTCTCCCTGCTTTGTTCTTTCTGCCCAGGAGGAGATAGAACACTGCTAGGATATTCCGTGGCATGCCTCGGGCGATTCACTTAACGATTGGGAAGTGCTGCGATGGCCGTTAGTTCAAGCCGAGCTAAAGGCGACTCCCTTGTGCCCACTTCCTTTTCATTTTACCTTAAAGCGTGTGGGTCCATCCACGTTTACTTCTGTTTGTTTTTCCGCTTAGTAATATTTATATTGCTATTACTGTGAGGCTGTGTTATTTAGAAAGTGTGCACATTCTAAACTGTCTGTTCCGAAGGTATATTGTAAAACAGAGTAGATTGAAAATCTCTAAACTGTACAGGAAATAGAATAATACTGCTTTGGTGGTAGTAAATGGAAAATTGAATAGAGATATATTACGTGAACATGATACTTCAGTTATAAAAACTTCTTTTATTGTTTTGCTTACCTTCTTGATTGAAATGTCTCTTGCACGACAAATACCATATATGTACTGATGGGCTTGTTGGTGAGGCATGACCTTTCGATAAATCACCGCACAAAACGCATACAGAAACACACACACACATAAAGAACGCAAACACAAGGACTGAATTCTTTTGTGCACTGCTGCATCAAAATACCACATACTTCAAAGAGTATTCAAGTCACGCATGACCATGGAATTTGACTTCTTTTTGGTGTCGATAGTACGGGTAAATAAAACTTAGAGGCCATGAAGAATACATTGTTCAACTCACCTAAATGCAGCAGATCCTTTGCTTTTCCACAAAAGACTGAAGGCAAAGCTTCAAACGGGGTAAGACTCTGTACAGTTAGTAAAATATATAAAGCCACCCGACCTCGGGTGGCTATTATACTTTACTTTTCTTCCTTTAAGGTAGAAAAGCGGTCTCACCAAAAGTACTCAGCAACACGAACGACGTTTTTTTTTTTCGTTCACTCGTTCGAAACCTTGGCGATCAAAGAGAGAAGCTTTTCATGAAAATTTTGATATGTCCATGTTATCATCATCAAGAGAGGCTGGAAAGCTTGCGATAGTACAGTGTATTGAATTATTCCGTGCAAAATTTTTAATGTCACAAAGCTACCAAGAATTAAGCCGTATGTAATCCTGCACGTGAAAAAAGGGTTACATTAGTCGGAATTTTTTTTTCAGCAACCATCAAACGTATACTTAGTAACTGATGCGACGCGTCATTGCTCTGGTACTGTGAAGAGGGACAAGAAAGCTGCAGAGGAATATATTATCTTTGAGTGCACGCGCACCAGAGGAAAAAAAAAGGTCAATAAATAAAGGAAACTGACGTGAAGCGTTTTTCATTCAGACACTGACGTTAGCCTTTCCATGCATGTGGTTTCAAGGTTATGTCGGGTATTTCGCCGACCGGCTAGAGAAAATATTACCGAGAGTCACACTTGCAGTCAAATCGTGACTACATCATTCGAAATCCTTTTTTGTAATGGGCTACTTCATGCTGGCCACCACCACTTTAGCAAACGCCAAACGCCTTCTACCCTCGCTTTGTCATGCTTGGGAACAAGACACCACGTGTAGCAATTTTTTCTAACTCCGGCATTAAGCGCTTGTTCTAATCATTTATCGCTAGAGTTCACATGATATTCGCATGATAAAGAGTGCTGCAAACTTGCTTGACTTCTTAACAATTATTCATTACGGTGACTTGCACCACTCGTGTGTCTAATTTGTCGCAGATGATCGCCACTGGCCCCTTTAGATGCAAAGTGACCCGTTTGGCTCTGTCGATTGCTGCTTGATTTTGCGGTCTTGCGACTACAGTCGTCGCAAATCTCTGAAGCAACTATACATGCGCAGTCACAGGAAGTCAGCTTATTTACGGGGCAATGGCAATGCGAGCCATATGCGAGCAGGTGTGAATCACGTCAGGCTACGGGTGTAAGTCGCGCGTAGCTATGAACATCGGTCGCCTAGAGTCGCTTTGTGATCAGTGATCACCAATTGCAAATGGTCGCGTGAATGGTTGGCAGCCACAGGTATGAATTCGCCTTAAGCATCAGTTGCTGGTCGCACTCAACGCAGGAAGCTTGGCCGAGTTGGACAATGCGGTTGGTGCCATCGTGGAGGCCCTCTACAAATCGGGACTGCTCAACAACACGATCATTGGCTTCTCAACTGACAACGGTGGTGCACCCGTGGGCTATTCGCGCAACACGTCACCCAATTGGCCTCTGAGGGGATCCAAAGGCACCGTGGCCGAGGGTGGCGTGCGAGGTCCGGGATTTCTGTGGACACCGTGGCTGGCCACACGTGCCAAGGCCACTAGGCAGCTCTTCCACATCACCTGACTGGCTGCCTACGTATTACGCAGCAGCCGGTAGGCAAGCTTTTGAACTTGAGGTGACGAAAAATGGGAATTTAGTAGAAATCGAGGTTAGCAGAACTGTGGTGTAAGCATAATGCAATGCTTTATAGAGTAGCCTCTTTCTATCTCTCGCATGTGGGAACTCTTGAAAGGACCCTAAAGAACTCCGTATTCTACGACGAGAGACTGGTTTCTTTCTCGCTTTCACTACCGTTTTTTACAGGTTCCTGTGTCCTTCTCCACACTCATGTTATTAATAAGATACCGTGAACAATGTCAGCGCCAAGCACTGAGCCTATCAGGAATGCATGTTTATCTCCACTTGCGCAGTCGGGTACCCAGCAAAATGAAGTGAAATCTTTGTAAAACTTATCTGGGGGCTTGATGGTACATGCTTACTGAAATGCGAAAAAGGACATGTATCATCGAAGAAGAGTTCAATCCAGAAGGGAAACTGAATTCTTCTTCTTGAATTCTCTCTCTATGATACGAGTATTTTTTTGTATTTCCGGTAGTGAAATTTCATGATCACGCACGATATTCATGCGAGACGATGAAAAACGGGTATGTGACTGCATGTCAAAGGAAGAGGACAATTCACAGATAATAATCCTCGTGTATGGGCCAACCGAGAGCTTATTTCTTCAAGACATCACATGAACATACCACCATCCTCAGGCATTTGGCCGATAGAACAAAAGCTGAAAACGCAAAGAAAAAATATGAGTTACACGTTATTAGTACTTTGAGAGCTTGTAACGGTGGTCACATTCAAAATGGATATCCAGTGAGTCATGCGTCAAGTCGAGCCCACACTTACTGACTTTTTTGTGGCCGGTCGGCAGGAGGCAATATGAAGAACGTGCCCCAGATCGATGGCGTGAATCAGTGGCAGTCGCTGACGCTTGGAGCACCGTGGCCTCGTAAGGAGGTGCTCTACAACATCGACCCCTTGTGGGGTCAGTCGGCCATACGCGGCGAGCGCTTCAAGATCATGGAGGACCGCAATAACACGATGTTCCCCAACTACGAATGGTACGATCCGGTCGGTGCCGTGGCTCCCGACCACTGGAACACGCTTCACGAAGCGAGGCAGGCTTGCCTCGCAGCTCAGGTGGGCTGCATCTTTGAATAGGATGTGTGAAAACGGCAACAGCGCCGAGCACTGGGCGCTTAAAAGGGACAAGAGATTGGGGGGGGGGGGGGGGATGTACTGGGGTGTATATTCACAAAAGGAAAATAGGTTTTGTTTAGTTATCATTAGGCGCCAATTATGTGCGTGTAACCGGAAATTCTTTCCAGTGCGTTCCTCATACCTTTTGTATATTTGAGCGTGTGGTTGTAGGTGTGCCTGCCTATTTACACGTGTAAACGGTGAAAAATTTCAGGTGGTCTCAATACACCCTAACCTTGGCTTCACCACTATTTGTAATGTAGGAAGTACATAAAAAACAACTTTATTATTTTGATAGAGATAGAGACATTCATAGTATGGTGTGTACTGAAGTGAAAAATAGTGGCTTAACAAAAACATAGACAAGTCGTTAGCTGTTTGTGCACTCGCTTTTGACACCTCCCAGCCACTTTGCCATCTCAACCACTGAGCAGTTATGAGGGCTCTCAGTAGAGGTTGAGATACTCAGAACGTAGTGCATGCAGACCATTCTGTTTAATTGTGCTCCGCATATATGGGCTAGCTCACTAATACTGACTTTGGAAAGTTATTAAGTGAGGGCTAAACTGTCCAGCCGTAAACAATGTGATGCGCATACATAGGGCATCTATAAATGCTCCTCGGCGAAAAAACCACAACCACACCACAGCTCACAAAAACAGTCACACCACACCCCACTAAATGGCACCATGTGTGGATGCGAAGCAGCGCTAGTGTTCACTTGTGTTTCCATTGGCTGTTTCCATTTGTATGTTTCCGTGCACGTTTCACTTGTGTGTGAAGCTCTGTATATTTTGTGTACAGCTTATGTTACCCCCCTTACATTTGTGTGTATTGCCATGTAGCCCCGCCATGGTGGTCTAGTGGCTAAGGTACTCGGCTGCTGACCCGCAGGTCGCGGGATTGAATCCCGGCTGCGGCAGCTGCATTTCCGATGGAGGCGGAAAAGGTATAGGCCCGTGTGCTCCGATTTGGGTGCACATTAAAGAACCCCAGGTGGTCAAAATTTCCGGAGTCCTCCACTACGGCGTCTCTCATATTCATATGGTGGTTTCGGGACGTTAAACCCCACATATCTATCTATCTGTATTGCCATGTATGGGCCGCCAAGTGAACAGCGCTTGTAGGAGAGTGCAACGAGGCGAGTGCGTGCCACATTATGCAGCGCATAGCTATGGCGGAGAGATAAACGGGAGAGGAGAAATGAAGCGGAGGCAGGGCTTTGACACCTCCTCCACCCCACCTTCTCGTGCTCACGCCAGGAAGAGGGAGAGTTGGTGCTTGTACAGGGGGGGGGGGGGGGAGGCAGACGGTCGCCGAGGGACGGACACAGCCCGGAGCAAAAACTGCTTCGCATTTGAAATGAAATGGCAGACGAAATTGTTCCCGATAATTCTACAACCTCTTGTGCTCTGTGATTAAAGCACGTCGTCCACTCATCAAGGCCAAAGCGCAAACACCATACCTCTGCTATAACCCCATTGACTTTCGGGATCGGCGATTTTGCCGCTGGGTGTTGTGTTGCGTAATTTTAGGCGACGGTAACACTAGGTACGTAATGGTATATATACTGAGGTACATCAGGGAAAAGATGAAGAGAACGATGTTCTTCCGTGAGCTGTGGTGCGATTTCCTACTAAGTCGGTGGCCCTATTTCCACGTAACGATATTGGGCTGAAGGGAACAGTGAAAAAAAAAGGGACGAAGAAAGAATGAACACACGAAACAAGCGCTGTTCATTTTTTCTCTGTCCCATTTTTTTGCGTTGTTCCTCTCAATATCGTGTACCAACTGGCCCTTCAAGACACCCTTGTGATATTGGGCTGCCTGTCACCGAATATTCTTTGTTTACTTTCCCACAAACAAGGATTACAAGGGGCACTGAGTGTTTGCATATGCAATCACTTTATATGGCGTCGAATCTCTGAGTCTTGTGCACAACTAACTGCAAAGTATGCACACCCACCTTACTGGCTATGCGATGTCACGTGCAGGTGCTGTCGTGCTTCCATGGCAAGACCTTAGAGACACCTAAGGAACTGCCGGACGCTGTGTTGACTGACATTATGATACAGGGAGGACAGTACTGTCACCCATCTATGGGACCTTGCATGTACGACCTCGAGAGCGATCCGTGGGAAAGGGTCAACATTTACCGCCCAGACCACCCCGTAAGTGAGCCTGCACCAACACTTGCCCTCCTCATAGACCTATAAAGCTTCACTGCAAAAAGTATCAAGACGCCAGCATTTCCGCTAAACTGTGAATATGCTTCGAATGGTATGTTTGCAGGACATCTATAGTCAGTGCAATGAATTAGCCTTTAAGCCCAATTTAGGACTTCATATTTCTCCAAATAATAGGGTGTTTTGATGTACGTAGCAGCTGTCTTTCACAGAGGAAAAAAAATCAGAATTCAGTTACTTAGTATAGGAACACCGTACTAATGGTATAGATTTCGCATGACCTCTCTACATTGCTGCTGCTGTTCTTGTCTCGACAAAAACGCGCAAGATGAAATAAAAATAAGTGAAGCTCATCAACATTCACGTATTGTCGGAAAAACACAGGAAGAGCATGAGCGACTGGGTATGGATACTGTCCTTACAACTGAAGATTTACCCTTTTAGATAAGCATGCCATTTTTATTTCACCTGGTCTGTAATGGCCGAATAAGCTGGACAAAAAACAAAAAAAAAACCTTCTGGTTAAAATTGTAGTGCTATAAAACGGCGACACCGTATAGTGCACTTTGCCGTCACGTTCTCTACCCGTTTTTCCTCATTACTGGCCTGAAAGAGTCCATTTAGCCTTCCGGTTAAAACATCACACAGACTCATTTCTACTGTGAGCTACACAGTATATATACTCTTCAAAACACCATGGTTTCTTTCTTTTTTTTTTTTCACGTGAGTCGCTCGCCTTTTCAAAAGTACATCACTGGTTGGCGAAACTAAGGGTCCTTTTCCTAACGGGCATTTCGTCTAGATCTAGGTAATAATAGAAGCGTCAGCTGCCGGTGTCATGTTTTAGCAGGGCTGGAAGCAAAAAAACTTGCTAGGTTACGAACCTGCAATAAGATGGAATCGTAGTTAAACTTGTGGCATTACTCAGCTGTTGACCCGGTTGACCCACGACCTGCAGGTGAACAGCTTATTTTTCCTTTTGAAGTAGTAATAATAATAATAATAATAATAATAATAATATTAATAATAATAATAATAATAATAATAATAATAATAATAATAATAATAATAATAATAATAATAATAATAATAATAATAATAATAATAATAATAATAATAATAATAATAATAATAATAATAATAATAATAATGTAGGCCCGTGTGCTCAGAATGGGATGCACGTCATGGAACCCCAGGGAGGTCGAAATTTCCGGAGCCCTCCACTACGGCATCTATCGTAATTATATTGTGGTTTTGGGACGTTAGACTCCACATATCATTCAATTATTAGAAATAAACTATTAGAGCTGGAGGCACACACTAAGCCCCCATAGAAATTTTTTCAGTTATCTTTTTTTTAGAAATTGTAATTATATATATTTAATTATTATAATATAAATTGAATATATTATATTTCAACGTTATCTACAACACAAATTTTGTACCGTTTAGTGGTAGCACAGATTATTCCTTGAAGAATAGTTATAGTATCGACTTTTCATTGCTGTGCAACCAGCTTCTAGACTCCACAGCTTTTATTTATTTTTATCCGGGAGTCTTCGAAAAATTCTCCATGAGTCTGGCAGCAAACTACATTTCAGGGTCGCACTTTTTCATCTAGTTTCTTGGCTGCTGAAACGAAAAATTAGTAATAATGAGACGCGAGAGGTTGATATGAAGGACTTGGTTGTACCCTTTATCAGTCAGCTTGCAAGGCGTATGCTCGAAAAATCATCCCAATCCTTTGTCTGTTCATCCGCTGTTTGTTTATTTTTACCATGATATTACGTATTTCCACCCTGATAAAATCCCAATGGGGAATGCACTATCTGTTAATAAATAAATAAATAAATAAATAAATAAATAAATAAATAAATAAATAAATAAATAAATAAATAAATAAATCGTGTCATGTCTGACGCTCCCAGTGCTCCTGCACACACAGCCTTCAATTTCAATTCCTTCTTACATACTTCCCTCCTTATCTAATGGTGCGTACTTTATTTTCCTTTTCTAGAGCAGAAAAGTCAGCCAACTCTAATTATCTTTAGTAGAATCGCGTTTATTATTAATTTTATCTTTGTCAACTTCGTTCTTTGCAAACGACGAGTAGAAACTTGCCTTGAAATGCAAATTTAAAATTCATGCGCTCCCGTTTCTCGCAATATAAGGGGTTCCAGTGAAAAACGCCTCATGTCAACATCAAATGCGATAGTACTGTTGACATAACGTCGCACTTCGATACTGCTAACATTGAAATCATTTGTCAATTTCCCTAATTTTTGAGGGTAAACATCTTTGACAAACAATTTTTTCTGGCTGCTGAATAAAGTTTTAAAAAGGAAAATATCCAGCCACGTCTAGTTCGTAGTTTTTACAGTTGTCTTTAAACATTTTATGTTAATTCTCACCCCCTTCCGTTCCGCTTTCTATAATTTTACCCATGTTATCATCCCCCCCCCCCCCAAAAAAAAACAGCCCCTGCGTTCGGCTTGTGACCGTTGCTACCCATGCACTTACTATTTCCTTGTTCGTCTACATCAGGTGCACGTTGCTGGCAAGTGCTTGTAATATTGTTTATGTCGAAATGTATGAATCGTTTCTTTCCTCTTTTTCGTCTTTTCCTATCTTGTCAGCTCATCCAATGAGGTGATCCGAAAATCCGGTATCGTATCTCAGCCATAGTGGCT